>CM060696.1:35107623-35490123 GCA_030686995.1 Artemisia argyi
TGTCATCTGCAAATGATATCTAAATTAAGTATTGGATATTCTGCTCTGTTTCCGTATAAAAGTTCATTCAACAATACATACATGATATGTTCTACTGTCTATTACAAAATATTTGTGATTCATTACTGTTCTGACATACGATACACACATACACCATAGAATACTTGGAAAATATGTTTTTTTATCTGCCAGTGCTGAGAGATCTCGAGTGTTCAAGTTCATCAGACGGATCCCAATCTAAAGAAGACGACAAGATCTCCGACAGTTTCATAAACACCTCAGTCACAGATGGACGATCATTTAAATCAGTGGCCACACATTTACTAGCAACCTCCGCCATTGAATAAGCCAATTCCAATGGATACTCACCCCTCAACCTACTATCCATAAATGACGTCAACTTCTCTCTCACATTATCCCCTGCAAGAACCTCCTTTATAATCTCCGATAGCTGCACTTCCTTATCGTTCTTTTTATCGCCGCCACTCTCAGTTGATCGTGTGATGGCTTCTTTACCCGATAGAAGCTCTGCAATCAGCACACCTAAAGCAAACACGTCCATTTTAGGCGTAATCAACCCATTTTCTATGTATTCTGGAGGCATGTAACCATATGTCCCGACAACATGCCTGGTCAACTGAAATCCTCCATCGTCCTTTTCTTCATCCACACTTCTTGCAAGCCCAAAATTTGTTATTTTTGCTCTCATGTTTGCATCTAACAATACATTGCTACTTTTTAAGTTCTTGTGAACGTATGGTGGGTTCACGAAATTGTGAAGGTAGTTCAATGCATCGGCTACATCATGTGCAATTTGAACTCGTTGTTTCCAGTCCAAAACTGATTCATACTTCGTGTATTTGATTGCCGAGTGCAGCCAGTCGGAGACTGACCCATTATCAGCAAACTCGTATACGAGATAAGTATTGCCTTGATGTACACAGAATCCCGAGAGTCTGATTGTGTTTGAATGATTGATTTGTTTAAGTATGTTGATCTCGTTTGACACATCCCCTTTCATGATCTTAACTGCTGCATAATCGCCATTGAAGATCCCCTTATAAACCGATCCTTTCACTTTGTTTTCTTCCGCAAAATCGTTGGTAGCCTTTTGTAGTTCCTCATACTTGTAAACAGTTAGAGATTCGATAGCAATCCGTATCCCTTCTGATGAAACCGAATATGAATTACTCTCGGGCAGGTTCGGGATCATCGTGGTATTTGGGGAGTGTTTGGGAGGAGGCACATTATGCTGTTTGTGTTGAATCTTTCTTCTTCTAAAGAACCAAACGAGAACACCCGAAAGTAACACAATTAGAAGCAAACCGACACCGATTCCAACCCCCACAAAAACCCATTTGCTGGAAGAGCCGCCACCGGTACTAGGGGCTACCGGGATCACAGGTGGAGCAGGAGGTGGGGTTGGGGCAGTAACGTTGATTCTGGTGGGTTCGGTTCTAAGTGGGATTAAGAGCGGTGTAAATGGAAAGATTAATTCTGACGTATTGAGCTCGTTAGCATCAAAGATGCTTTGGGCATTAACATCAAATGTGGTCGACAGTTGATGAACAGTGTCGCCCCATGTGATCAAGTAAGTCAGCAAATACCGAATTCCAGCAGCTGCTTGGTTTGCTGTTGGACACGCACATCTTAGAGGAATCTGAACATCGATAAATACGATAATATTTTATTAGCTTAGATTCAAGAGAAAATTAATCGTAGGGAAATTAAGTTTGCTTGTTAAAACGCCGTATATGCATAGATACGAACTATCGAAACTGTTGTTTGATATTGTTTATCTGATCATTGGCGGAAATAAGTAGTTTGAAGTGTTTAAGATTGCTTATTTTATGTGCTTATTTAAATATTTATATCCGAACCTCTCAGTGAAGCAGACATTTGCTTAGAGACTTATCTTTTACGCTTGTTAAAATTTTTTGAGTTTTAAGTTACAACTATTCATCTGTTTGTTTGAGACAAAGTAATCATTATAAAAGTAACTTGAGGTAAACAAGAGCAATCCTAACACTCACTAAGAGAGTATTTGGGATTGCTTATTTTTCTATGCTAGAATAAGCAGATAAGCTGTTTACAGTGTTGGCATGAAACTGCTCATTTGCTCAATTTGGGGCAAATTAAGCAGTTTTCAATAAGCAGGCTGCGGCCTGCCTATTTCAAAGGGCTTATTTATGATAAAACTCAACACCTATATCTATCCAAAAACCCATGATCAGAATGGATCTGATTAACATATTTATATTCCATAAGCACATCCAAACACTATATTTCAAATTGCTAGTTTTAAAGTTATATATTCATCAGGCATCTACTTATAAGCAGAAAAAAGAATCCCAAACACCCTCTACGCAAACTATAAACTATACATTAAACACAAGTAACTTCTAACATATGATAAGCAGTCAAGCAGACAAATAAAAAATACCAAACAGATTTATATAACAGAAGTAATACTAACCGTGATATTATTCCCAACAACCAGTTCTCTATAATTATACGTATTCTGCGCTATCATAGCCTGACAAGTAGTAAGACCCTCAAAAGTATTATTCGCAACCGAAAAATAAGTCTCATTAGTAAATTTCAGCTCATAACTCGCGTTATGCTGATAATATCCCCCCTCCCCCTCCCTACTCGAACAAGAACAATTCCTAATAGGCACCACAACAACGGTATTAATAGGAATACTAGCTGAAGTGGACGAAAAGTTGTTAAGCCTAGTAATATCATCAGCATTTGAGCTAAGCAACTTGGCTATATTGAACGGGGTGTTGTATAGTGGTGGTTGTGATCGAAATGTGATGTAGCTTTGACAACTAGTTCTCCCGTTGCATGTGTAGCCTAGCGCGGTGGCGTAATTCGTTTCGCAATCGAGTTGTTTGTTATTGACATATGTTTGTTGTGCCTGGGCACATTGGATGGTTACTAGGAACAATATGGAACATGACCAAAAGAAGGACAACATTTGTTTTTGATGTTTTTTTAAGGATTTGGAAAATGATTGGAGTGTTTTTGTGTTTATGAAATTTGTATGTTTTTGAATAATCAAAGTGTTTGAAGATTCTAACGCGTTTTTGAGGTTTTTGTGTGTTGCTGCTATTGGCGTGTAGGAAACGGAGGTCAAAGTCTTGTGTCATTTTGGTACTAAATGTCAATATGTTATCTCATCTGTCCGCACACCAATAATTAAAAACAATAAATATCTTACTTTGTCATGTGCAACTTGCTTCTTTTTAGTTGAGAAAGAGTCAAATAACATATTCATGTACAGATGATGATTGATCATGTTTAAACTCGACCGGTGTTTAATTGTTTCTGTAAATATATACTAGTATGAAAATTCTTTCATCGGTGACTTTACAAGTGTCTACTAAAGTTCGAGCAATGTTATTTCGACATGTTTCAAAATAAGTGTTTATTTTATATTTCAATTAATGAAATGAGATTTTTGTGAATGAATATATTTGATTGGTGAAAAATGTAGTTAATGGTATTTTTTAAAACTTTGTGTATTTTTTGAAGGTGAACACTTATTATGGGACGGAGAGAGTATATTTAGCTCGAACTCGTTTTAACCTTTATACTGTTAGCTTGAGCTCGGCTTGTGAAATATTTATATTTTTGGGCTCAACTTATATAATACATAAACGAAAACTCAACTTGAGCTCGGCTTGTTCAGTACACAGGGATCAAGTTTGTTTATCTAGTTTAAGCTCATTTATACTAGTATAACTATATACATGAACACATATATTTCTCAGGCTCACATGCCTAATCAAGCTTTTGGTATGAAACCCGGGCTCAAGCTAGGTAAAGCTTTGCTCCTTTCAAGGTTTTTTTTTTTTTTTTTTTTTTTTTTTTTTTTTTTTTTAATTACCGGCATCACACTTGAAATCCGACCCTCAAGTTACACCATCCAAACGGGCAAGCCCCGGGACCCGAACACTAGGAGAGACTCGCAAAGCGAAACCCCTATAACTCACGGCTTAACACTAAGAGAAAAATCTGGATTTTTTCTTTGTCACTTGCGAGACTCGAACCCGAGTAAAACCCCTCCCCAAGCTCCCGAAGAAACTCATGTGGCCAACTGAGGTAAGTCAGTTCGTTCTGGATTCAAGTTTTTATCGAGTCAATCACAAGTAGCTCACGAGCGATTGGATGTCTTAGGCTTGCGAACCTTGTCGAGCGGAAGTCATTTATGCTCAACTTGTTTCAAGCTTTTACCAAGTCAAATCCAAGCTATCAATGAGCGGCTTGGCTGATTTACAACCCTGATTCTAACAATAGCGGATTTACATAACGTGACAATAGACATGTCTAATGTCTTAAAGCCAATTTACACATATAGCTATGTAGATTGAATCTGGTGAAGCACGTATGATTTATTCTAATCTTTTGTAAGACATTAAAGCTGATGATATTCGTCTGAAAACGACAATGTCCATATTCACGCTGGAAATTGGAAGATTCTTTCACTTTAATAACATATAGTTTCTGGTTGCGGTCAATGTGGCTTTAGCCATTTTTTCTTAAGCAAAAACAATATAATATATTGGCAATGGGACTAAAAAGATATCGTGAGTGATACTCTAGTGTTGGTTGAAATTCCAAAAACTAGTGGAGTGCCATAGTCTATCACTCTATTGCATTCCATTCACTTAATCAGGTGGTGGCAAAGTGGCAATGCGAGACCAATCAATTAAACATTGGTTTAGTTAGGTAATATTAAGTAGAAAATTTAAATATAGATAGGTCTAATTAAGTATTTATAAAAAGTATAAGGGGCTGTTTGACAAAAATAATGGTTTAACGCTGAATGAATCAATGACTCTGAATGAACTTGGTTCTGAATTAAAATGCGTTGTTTGACAAATGTTTTAAATTGATGCTCTAAATGTCACAAATTACTAATTTAACCTTGTACCATACATACACTACAAGAATCAGGAGAACAGGCGACGAGAATATTCCCGTCAACAACTTGTCGACGGCAATATGCACAAAACGACAAAAAACAAGCTTGACCGAGCCTAGCTGCGTTGAATTTTTTGGATTAATACGCTCCCGTCGACATGTCGACAAGACCATATTGGTCAAACTTTCACACCTCTATTATTGCTAAAAGTTGGGCGCGAAATTATCCCGCCAATATGGTCCCGTCGACATGTCGACGGGAGCATATTAACAACGAAGCAAAGCGTAATTAACGTATGATTAACGTTAATTACTGTTTTTGGTTTAACGTTCTCGTGACATGTCGACGGGAAGATTTTATTTAATTAATTATAACAAAATACTTGCCAATAATATGTCGGGATTTTTCCCGCCTGTTTGTTCCCGTCGACATGTCGACGGGATTATGTCCCCACATTTTTTCTTATAAATATTCTCACAAAATCATTCTCAAAAAAATCATTCTCCCAAAATCATTCCCGTCTCATTTTACACATACATTCTTGATTCTCACAAAACCCGATTGTCAATTTTCACAAATCACAAACAACAATGGACGGTTTAACGTCGGAACAGGAGTGGTCAAAGGCTTTATCACACGAGCTCCTGTATAATGAAATTATAAATCATTGGGGCTGGGAAAATTTTGATGAATATGGTTCTTATGCGAACTGTGCACCATTTCAGAGGGACCAGATTCTGGAATGGTTGAGGCGAAAGCCATATTATAGAGAGTATTTGGAAGAGATAGATGCTGCTGATGCTCAAGCTGCTGATGCCCAAGCTGCTGTTGGAAGTGACGATGAAGCTGAAAGCACCTTTGACGTCAAAAAATACGCTGATAATCTGGAAAATAGAATAACATATCTGAAAGCTACGTTTGCACATCTCAAGGAAAGGAAAAGATGGTGCGAGTTCAAGCAAAGCGGGAAGTAGCCGCAAAAAAATAAACGGGTTGTTTTGTTTGGTTGTCGAGTTGTTTAGTTTGAGTTGTTTCGTTTGATTGTCCAGTTGTTTCGTTTGATCTGTTTCGTTTGCTTGTCGAGTTGTTTAGTTTGAGTTTGTATGAAAATGTACAATCTTGAGTGTTTGGATAAAAGCTTACGATTTCTAGTGATTAAGCAGTTTTGAGTAAAATTTGGTCGATTCTCACAGAATTACGTCTCCTCGTCCACAAGGACAAGCAAAAGCTTCAAATTCCGCCATCTTGGGCATGTTAACAGTGTGTGTTTGTGGTTGTGAGGTTGAGTGGTTTTGAGCATAAGAGGTTGTGAAGTTGTGCGGATAAGATGTTAGTATATAAGAGCAGATTTGGTGGGAAGTTTTGGTGGGAAGAGTTTTGGCGGGAAGATTTTGGTGGGAAAATTTTGTGGGAAGTGTTTGGTGGGAAAATAAAACCTTTCTACGAGTTAGGGTTTGTAATGATGGTGATGAAATGGCTACATACAATCAATAGGAATATAACCATAGCATCTCGACTCATTTGTTTAATATCTCGTGTATAACCATTGCATCTCGGCTTATTTGTTTAATACTGTAACACCCCAACCCGACAAGGGTAGAAGTGCCACAAGGATGGTGACATATCAAAGCATACATACATAATATCATACACAGCGGAAGTCTTAAACATAATTCAATAAGAAAGACCAAGCCAACACAGCTTAAGTCAAAGTACATAAGTTCAAAGATGAAGAAATAATCCTAAGGAAATAAGAACATAATCCAAATCCAAAGTCATAATATAGGGTGGTCATCTAAGGTAAAAGCTCCAACACAAGCTCTAACTCTCATCCCATAGCAAAAGCCCAACTCCTAGCTTAGATACCTGCCGCAGGGAAAAGGAAATGCGGCTGAGCTTAAAAAGCCCAGTGAACAGATACATAAACAAAGCAACGATAATGAAATAGAACTGAAATATAGTGCATTGGGGAAATATCATAAGGAATAAACAAATGAATAATAGAAATGAAAGAATAGGATAGTCATCTACCACGAGCCCAGAAACATATCATATCATATCATATCATATAAGCCGTCAATATCATAATCTCATAATCAGAGGGGATACCTCTCAGGCAACCAGATAATATGAGGGGTGTCCTCATGTATCATAAAGTGGAGTGATCAGCTCCCAGAAGTTGTGAAAGGCATGTATAGCACACAGTACCAGTCACCAGACAGATATCATAAACATAATCATAGTTAAATCCACTAAACAGAACAGATCTAGGATGCATCCATACGCCCCCACAGAAATCAGATTGGCCATAATAAATCATATCATAAGTGTGCACATAATATAACAGAAAGGGGACGGTGTAGCCAAATCACTAGGGCCACACACTAGTCATGCCAGTGGTGCATCACAGACACGCCCATGGTACCTCCATAGGTAGGGAAACAGAAATGGCTCGGGTATCAAACTAAGAGTCAGGTCTCATATCATACAAAAGGTCATATGGCAAATGTGTATCTCAGAATCGTATCAAAGTTCAATCAAAGGGAACATAGCAATGGCTTGGGGAATCTTAAGTGTATCATATTTCCAAAATCATAATAGCATAATGGAGCCTTTTCTGAAAAGGCAGAGTATCCGTACCTTATTGCAAGCACAGAAAATAGAAACAAACTCAGAAAACAGATGTGGCTCAGGACCTCTCCTTCTTCACACCTAGAGGAGAAGAGGGGGAATCATAATTCATTCCTTAATTTCATATCTTTCCATTTTAAGTAACTTTCCATTCTTAGCAGGTTTCCATAAATAGTAAGTTTCCACTTTTAGAAAGTTTCCATATTTAGAAAGTTTCCATATTTAGAAAGTTGAATCATTATTAATGGAAATAACGTATCTTTTAACCTTTTTACTCATTTGGTCCTTAGGGTTTCATAACTTTGCATTTTATACCCTTTACTTTCCAAAATTACACTTTAAACCTTTTAGTATTCAAAGTTACACATTAAACCCTTAACTTATCCATTTTACATAATGAGCACTTATCTTATCATATTATACGAATGGATACTCAAGTATTCATAATTTACACATTAAGTTCCTCAAGTTATTAATGTTACATATTTAACCCTTTAATTTACAATTTCAGTCTTTAATTATTACTAATTACATATGATGCCATTAAATTATCAAAATGACACATAACTCCCTGAATATATTAACTTACTCAAAACAGCTCCAAGTTTCCAGAAATTACATGTTTAGTCCCTCTCTTTTAATTATTTTCAAAACAAACCCTAATTAGGTTAAAAATACATTTTAATCCATTTAAATGCAAAACTTACACTTAGCACCCTCATTATATATTTTATTTGAATATTATATAGCTCAAATAAAGTTCCAGAATTAACCCTTAAGTTTTAAAATTTACAAAACTCACCCAAAACTTTTTAGCCAAATCGTATAAACATAAAATTAAGAATTACAAACCCTAATCCATCTCATTCACTTTCCAATCATTAGATCATCATTAACATCATTAATTGTCACCTTTTTCCAGCCCTAAACACAAACCCTAGATCTCACGATTTTATTTTCTTTTTTCCCTTTATACGATTTAATCAAAATTCAATAAATCAAAATAAATTCGAAACACATGATTTAAGCCATGATAATTCTTCCAACATTTTTCCAGATCATATTACATTATAACATATGTAAATAAATTATATTTAGAATTATTATGGATCGCATGGTGTATTTTACGATTTACACATGTTTTTAGGGTTTAATTTACCAAAATGATGTAGAGCATGCATGGATCGAATCTACCATTTTATTTGATGTTCATAAGGTGTAAGGGACCTGAGAAAAATACCAAACCAAGGATTGAACGTGTAGAGAGGCTGCACGAATTGTAGCCTACGCGTATAACCCAAATCGAACCAAAAATGACCACGACTTCACCAACAATCTTCCAACCTTGTAAACATTTTTCGTGGGTTGTATATGATGTAAGAATCACCAGAAAAATAAGAAATAATTTTTTTGGAGGTCGAATGAATCAAAAACGAATTTACCTTGTTATTAGGGCTCGACAAAAGAAACCAAAACCACGATCGATCCAAGCTTCAAAAATTCAAAAGGGTATTTTTCTAGGACCTCTTGGATGTTGTTTGATCACAGAAAAATTCCTAGGAATGATGGGGTTGTCGAATGGAGGCCAAACGAATTTTGTGTGTGTTTGTTTTTGGAGCGGCACAATTAGGGTTAGGGAATAAAATGATATGGATATCTTTTAAATGGGGTATTTCCGTGTGAATGGGGAGGGTTTGGTCCAGAATTTTCGAAATTTAGGTTGGGAGAATAATTGTGATGATTATCTTCCTTATTTACCAAATTTAAATCATTTTAAATCTCTTTTAAATTCATTTTATTTCATTCGGCCCTATGAGGGGTATTTTGGTAATTTTACCACTTGTATAAATATTAAATGAAGTTGTTAAAATTACTTTGGATCATATCTTGTTCATTGTTAGAAGTTTGGAATTGTTTGGATACTTTATAAGCTTTTAATAAATTTTTAAACATATAGGGGCATTTTGGTCATTTCACATGCTTTCAGATTTTAGGTGTTACAACTTCTTCCCCTCTAAAAAGAAAAATTTCGTCCTCGAAATTTGAAAGAAATCAGAAATGAAACGAATCGAAACATAACGGAGACATACCAGATCAGAATACAAAGTGAGGATAACTAGCTCGAATAGACTCCTCGGTTTCCCAGGTAGCTTCCCGCTCTGCGTGGTTCCGCCAAAGAATCTTAACGAAAGGAATAACTTTACGCCTCATAACTCGCTCTTGGCGATCAAGAACAGCTTCCGGCTCCTCCGGAAGAGACATATCGGGCTGAATCTGATCGAAAGGATAGAACACCACATGCAAGGGATGATAATTGTATCCCCTCAGAAGAGATACATGAAAGACGTCGTGAACATGTGATAACTGCGGAGGAAGAGCCAAACGATACGAAACCTCTCCGATGCGCTCCAGAATCTCAAACGGTCCAATGAATCGAGGACTAAGCTTGCCCTTGATCCCGAAACGTTTAACTCCACGAAACGGCGAAACTTTAAGGAATACCCGATCACCAACACGAAACTCTAAGTCACGCCGATGCTTATCAGCATAACTCTTTTGACGTGCACGTGCTTCCTTCAATTTTTCCCTAGCAACATCCACTTTCTCGGTAGCAATCTGAACTAACTCCGGACCTTCAATAATGCGCTCACCAACCTCATTCCAACAAACTGGAGCTCTGCACTTCCTACCATACAACATCTCGAAAGGAGCCATACGAATACTCGCGTGCCAGCTGTTGTTGTATGCAAACTCAACCAAACACAAATATTCGTCCCAGTTACCAGTCCACTCTAAAGCACATGCCCTCAACATATCCTCTAATGTCTGGATGGTCCTCTCCGACTGACCATCTGTCTGAGGGTGAAAAGCCGTGCTGAACTTAAGGCGCGTACCCCATGCCTTATGCAATCCCTTCCAGAAACGAGATGTAAACCGTGGGTCTCTATCTGATATGATAGCCGTAGGCATACCATGAAGCCTAACGATCTCCTGCTGAAATATGTCCGCCAACTTACTAACTCTGTAGTCCACACGAATAGGGAGAAAGTGAGCAGACTTGGTTAGTCGATCAACAACCACCCAAATCGCATCATGCTTCTTACGGGTAAGGGGTAAACCTGTAACGAAATCCATGGAAATCTCTTCCCACTTCCACTTCGGAATCTCTAACGGCTGTAATAACCCACTCGCTCTTTGATGCTCAATCTTGACTTGCTGGCAAGTCAAACACTTAGATACAAACAAAGCCACATCATGTTTCATACCACTCCACCAAAAATGTTGTTTAAGATCCCTGTACATCTTGGTAGAACCAGGATGAATAGTGAACGGGGAACTATGAGCCTCTGATAGAATAGTCTCTCGAAGTTCCGGATCGTTGGGAACGCAAAGACGATCCTCAAACCAAACCACACCAAATTCATCAACTCTGAACTCTGACTGTTTGCCTTCCTCAACATTTTGAACTATAGACCACAGCTCACCATCCTCCTTCTGAGCTTCCTTTATTCGCAATATAAGATTGGACTCAACTTTAAGACTAGCCCAATAACCATCCTGACCTCGAATACAAAACTCCACATCCAGAAGCTCTAAGTCATGCAAAACACGAGGATCAAACTCTAAACTCGCAACCATACCAGACTTCCTACTAAGAGCATCTGCGACTACATTCGCCTTACCGGGATGATACTGAATATTAACATCATAGTCCTTCAGGAGTTCTAACCACCGCCTCTGTCTCATATTCAGTTCCTTCTGAGTGAAAATGTATTTAAGACTCTTGTGATCGGTGAAAATGTCACAAGACTCTCCATACAAATAATGGCGCCAAATCTTTAGCGCGAAAACCACAGCCGCTAACTCAAGATCATGTGTCGGATAATTCACCTCGTGAGGTTTCAACTACCTCGATGCATAAGCAATCACTTTCCCATGTTGCGTCAACACACATCCCAAACCTTTCTTCGATGCATCACTATATATCTGGAAACCACCTGAACCAGATGGAAGAGTCAAAATAGGTGCAGACACTAAACGTTTCTTTAACTCCTCAAAACTACTTTCCCTCTCATCATTCCAAACAAACTTCTCTCCTTTCCTCATCAATTGTGTTAAAGGCAAAGCGAGACGCGAAAAGCCTTCAACAAATCTCCTATAATACCCAGCAAGACCCAGAAAACTCCTTACTTCCGTCACGTTTGTAGGTCTCGGCCATTTTGTGATAGCCTCAACCTTCGTAGGGTCCATAGTAATACCGTCCGCAGAAACAATGTGACCTAAGAAGGCTACTCGATCCAACCAAAACTCGCATTTCGAAAACTTCGCATATAATCTCTGCTGTCGAAGAACCTCCAGAACCATACTAAGATGTTGCTCGTGTTCCTCCTCGGACTTAGAATACACAAGGATATCATCAATGAAGACAATGACGAACTTATCGAGGAATTCGTGAAATACCCGGTTCATAAGGTCCATGAAAACTGCAGGAGCATTGGTCAACCCGAAAGGCATAACCAAGAATTCATAATGACCGTACCGAGTTCGAAAAGCCGTTTTAGGAACATCTTGCTCCCTCACCCGAAGTTGGTGATAACCGGACCTCAGATCAATCTTAGAGAAATGCCTCGCTCCTTGCAATTGGTCAAAAAGATCATCAATGCGTGGAAGAGGGTAACGGTTACGGATTGTGATACGGTTAAGTTCCCGATAATCAATACAAAGACGCATGCTTCCATCCTTCTTCTTAACAAACAATACGGGAGCACCCCATGGAGACACACTCGGACGAATGAATCCATTATCTAACAGTTCTTGCAATTGCTCCTTCAGTTCTTTCAATTCGATCGGTGCCATACGGTATGGAGCTTTAGATATGGGTTCAGCACCCGGAATCAGATCGATACTGAACTCAATTTCTCGAACAGGAGGAACACCAGGAAGTTCATCTGGAAACACATCAGTAAAATCGCGCACAACGCGAATACCATCAATGCTCGGAACATCCACAGAAGTATCCTTGATAGAAGCAAGGAAACCAATACAGCCATGTGAAATCAGTGTCCGGGCTTTCATAGCCGAAATGATCTTTACAGACTTCAGAGGTAGCGAACCAGAATAAACAAAATCAGGATGATGAAGATTACCAAAGATCACTTTACGAGCATAACAATCAATGGTCGCTTTATGAGCAGCCAACCAGTCCATGCCCAGAATAATATCAAAGTCAATCATATCGATGGGAAGAAGGTTCGCAGCACGAATACGATCATCGAAACGAAGGGGGCAATTCACATACTCAACATCAATAATCACATGAGTTTTCATCGGAGTAGCAATAGATATACGGTTCATTAGTTGTGTTGGGGTTATGTTTATTTTATTTGCAATTGAAGTAGATATTATGGAATGTGTAGCACCGGTGTCAAATAAAACAAAGACAGTACGATCTCCAATAAATAGAAAACCCGTAATAGTACCTGAGGAACCAGCTGCCTGATCACGAGTCATAGAGTAAACCCGGCCTGGAGCAGTCCTATCATCAATCTTAGGTCCACCAGTCTTCTTCTTAGGGCAGTCGATGACTTTATGATGAGTAGATCCACACCCGAAACAACCACCAGAAGCTCTATAACAAGGACCCGGATGACTCTTCCCACAAGAAGGACATGTAGGAGGAGGGGGTAGAGCTTCAATCTTCTTCTGACCCGACGATCCCGACTGCTGATACTGCTGAGAGTCCCTACGTCGGTTGTTATTATTCTGCCCTTGCCGATCACCACCATACCTACCAGTATCCCGACGATCCTGGTTCCTGTAATCCTTCTGTCTATTATTATAACCACGGTCCTGACGACCCCTCTGATCATACCCCTGGTCCTGTCGACCCCGAGAATCCTGCCTATGGTCCTGCCGACCATGACTACGAGAATCCACCCTGTTACCATCCCTATCACGCTTATAAGACACCCGATCCGCATGTAGCAACTCAATGTTACGGGCGGCATCCTGCACTCCAGCAACATCCTCAAAAGTAGTGTTAACGATCTTGTCCAACACCCACTTCTTCAAAGCCCATTTAAAATGACGTGCCTGACGCACAGCATCACCAGTAACCTCTGGCCCAACAAAACTAGCCAAACGCAAGAATCTCTGCATAAACTCTCCGGATGACTCCTGATCACCCTGACGAATCGACCCGTACTCTCTCTCATACCTTAACTGTTCTGCCATAGGAAGATACTGTCTGTAAAATGCCTCAATGAAATCAGCCCACGAACAAGTCTCAGCAAAATCACCTCCTTTGGCCTGAACAAGAGCAGTCCACCAGTTCTGAGCATCACCTTCCAATTTGAATGTAGCCAAACGAGTTTTAAACTCGTCACCACATCCCAGAACACGAAACAATTTCTCAACATGTGTGATCCAATCCTCCGCTTCATGGGGAGTAGCAGCGGACTTGAATGAGAGAGGCTTGAGCTTGTTAAACCTCTCGATCCACACATGGATACCAGTTGGGGGAACATGAGGTGGAGTATTAGGTTGAGCATTTGGTGGAGTATTAGGTCTAGCACCACTACCAGAAGGACTCGGCCCATTCCTGAGGTTATTGGCCACTTCAGTCACTACTCGTGGAATAGCAGCTTCCAAAGCAGCGTTAATCATAGCTTTGAAATCAGGGGCATCATCATCCCCATCAGTGTACTGAGTAAAGCGGGTGTTCACCATCTGAATGATCATGGAAAGGGATTAGCAAAACATAAGAGAAAATAAGCACGAAATGGAAGACGAAGCAGAAACCTATGCTACCCAAATCCTCACCAGTCAAACCTAAAGTCTTAAGGGTCAAATCCTAAGGTCCATAAGACTCACAGGCCATGTTTATGTACTACAGGTCGCAGCCTGGGCTCTGATACCATAATTGTAACACCCCAACCCGACAAGGGTAGAAGTGCCACAAGGATGGTGACATATCAAAGCATACATACATAATATCATACACAGCGGAAGTCTTAAACATAATTCAATAAGAAAGACCAAGCCAACACAGCTTAAGTCAAAGTACATAAGTTCAAAGATGAAGAAATAATCCAAAGGAAATAAGAACATAATCCAAATCCAAAGTCATAACATAGGGTGGTCATCTAAGGTAAAAGCTCCAACACAAGCTCTAACTCTCATCCCATAGCAAAAGCCCAGCTCCTAGCTTAGATACCTGCCGCAGGGAAAAGGAAATGCGGCTGAGCTTAAAAAGCCCAGTGAACAGATACATAAACAAAGCAACGATAATGAAATAGAACTGAAATATAGTGCATTGGGGAAATATCATAAGGAATAAACAAATGAATAATAGAAATGAAAGAATAGGATAGTCATCTACCACGAGCCCAGAAACATATCATATCATATAAGCCGTCAATATCATAATCTCATAATCAGAGGGGATACCTCTCAGGCAACCAGATAATATGAGGGGTGTCCTCATGTATCATAAAGTGGAGTGATCAGCTCCCAGAAGTTGTGAAAGGCATGTATAGCACACAGTACCAGTCACCAGACAGATATCATAAACATAATCATAGTTAAATCCACTAAACAGAACAGATCTAGGATGCATCCATACGCCCCCACAGAAATCAGATTGGCCATAATAAATCATATCATAAGTGTGCACATAATATAACAGAAAGGGGACGGTGTAGCCAAATCACTAGGGCCACACACTAGTCATGCCAGTGGTGCATCACAAACACGCCCATGGTACCTCCATAGGTAGGGAAACAGAAATGGCTCGGGTATCAAACTAAGAGTCAGGTCTCATATCATACAAAAGGTCATATGGCAAATGTGTATCTCAGAATCGTATCAAAGTTCAATCACTGGGAACATAGCAATGGCTTGGGGAATCTTAAGTGTATCATATTTCCAAAATCATAATAGCATAATGGAGCCTTTTCTGAAAAGGCAGAGTATCCGTACCTTATTGCAAGCACAGAAAATAGAAACAAACTCAGAAAACAGATGTGGCTCAGGACCTCTCCTTCTTCACACCTAGAGGAGAAGAGGGGGAATCATAATTCATTCCTTAATTTCATATCTTTCCATTTTAAGTAACTTTCCATTCTTAGCAGGTTTCCATAAATAGTAAGTTTCCACTTTTAGAAAGTTTCCATATTTAGAAAGTTTCCATATTTAGAAAGTTTCCATATTTAGAAAGTTGAATCATTATTAATGGAAATAAAGTATCTTTTAACCTTTTTACTCATTTGGTCCTTAGGGTTTCATAACTTTGCATTTTATACCCTTTACTTTCCAAAATTACACTTTAAACCTTTTAGTATTCAAAGTTACACATTAAACCCTTAACTTATCCATTTTACATAATGAGCACTTATCTTATCATATTATACGAATGGATACTCAAGTATTCATAATTTACACATTAAGTCCCTCAAGTTATTAATGTTACATATTTAACCCTTTAATTTACAATTTCAGTCTTTAATTATTACTAATTACATATGATGCCATTAAATTATCAAAATGACACATAACTCCCTGAATATATTAAATTACTCAAAACAGCTCCAAGTTTCCAGAAATTACATGTTTAGTCCCTCTCTTTTAATTATTTTCAAAACAAACCCTAATTAGGTTAAAAATACATTTTAATCCATTTAAATGCAAAACTTACACTTAGCACCCTCATTATATATTTTATTCGAATATTATACAGCTCAAATAAAGTTCCAGAATTAACCCTTAAGTTTTAAAATTTACAAAACTCACCCAAAACTTTTTAGCCAAATCGTATAAACCTAAAATTAAGAATTACAAACCCTAATCCATCTCATTCACTTTCCAATCATTAGATCATCATTAACATCATTAATTGTCACCTTTTTCCAGCCCTAAACACAAACCCTAGATCTCACGATTTTATTTTCTTTTTTCCCTTTATACGATTTAATCAAAATTCAATAAATCAAAATAAATTCGAAACACATGATTTAAGCCATGATAATTCTTCCAACATTTTTCCAGATCATATTACATTATAACATATGTAAATAAATTATATTTAGAATTATTATGGATCGCATGGTGTATTTTATGATTTACACATGTTTTTAGGGTTTAATTTACCAAAATGATGTAGAGCATGCATGGACCGAATCAACCATTTTATTTGATGTTCATAAGGTGTAAGGGACCTGAGAAAAATACCAAACCAAGGATTGAACGTGTAGAGAGGCTGCACGAATTGTAGCCTACGCGTATAACCCAAATCGAACCAAAAATGACCACGACTTCACCAACAATCTTCCAACCTTGTAAACATTTTTCGTGGGTTGTATATGATGTAAGAATCAACAGAAAAATAAGAAATAATTTTTGTGGAGGTCGAATGAATCAAAAACGAATTTACCTTGTTATTAGGGCTCGACAAAAGAAACCAAAACCACGATCGATCCAAGCTTCAAAAATTCAAAAGGGTATTTTTCTAGGACCTCTTGGATGTTGTTTGATCACAGAAAAATTCCTAGGAATGATGGGGTTGTCGAATGGAGGCCAAACGAATTTTGTGTGTGTTTGTTTTTGGAGCGGCACAATTAGGGTTAGGGAATAAAATGATATGGATATCTTTTAAATGGGGTATTGCCGTGTGAATGGGGAGGGTTTGGTCCAGAATTTTCGAAATTTAGGTTGGGAGAATAATTGTGATGATTATCTTCCTTATTTACCAAATTTAAATCATTTTAAATCTCTTTTAAATTCATTTTATTTCATTCGGCCCTATGAGGGGTATTTTGGTAATTTTACCACTTGTATAAATATTAAATGAAGTTGTTAAAATTACTTTGGATCATATCTTGTTCATTGTTAGAAGTTTGGAATTGTTTGGATACTTTATAAGCTTTTAATAAATTTTTAAACATGTAGGGGCATTTTGGTCATTTCACATGCTTTCAGATTTTAGGTGTTACAAATACCTCATGTATAACCATTGCATCTCGACTCATTCGTACCATTGCATCTTGACTCGTTCGTTTAACATCTCGTTTATAACCATTGCATCTCGACTCATTTGTTTAACATCTCGTGTATAACCATATCATCTCGACTCGTTCGTTTAACATCTCGTGTATAACCATTGCATCTAGACTCGTTCGTTTAACATCTCGTGTATAACCAGTGCATCTCGACTCGTTCGTTTAACATCTCGTGTATAACCATTGCATCTAGACTCATTCGTTTAACATCTCGTGTATAACCATATCATCTCGACTCGTTCGTTTAACATCTCGTGTATAACCATTGCATCTAGACTCATTCGTTTAACATCTCGTGTATAACCATATCATCTCGACTCGTTCGTTTAACATCTCGTGTATAACCATATCATCTCGACTCGTTCGTTTAACATCTCGTGTATAACCATATCATCTCGACTCGTTCATTTAACATCTCGTGTATAACCATTGCATCTCGACTCGTTCGTTTAACATCTTGTGTATAACCATTGCATCTCGACTCGTTCGTTTAACATTTCGTGTATAACCATTGCATCTTGACTCGTTCGTTTAACATCTCGTGTATAACCATTGCATCTCGACTCGTTCGTTTAACATCTCGTGTATGACCATTGCATCTCGACTCATTCGTTTAACATCTCGTGTATAACCATAACATCTTGACTCGTTTGTTTAACATCTCGTGTATAACCATATCATCTCGACTCGTTCGTTTAACATCTCGTGTATAAGAATATCATCTTGACTCGTTCGTTTAATATCTCAGGTATAACCATATCATCTCGACTCGTTCGTTTAACATCTCGTGTGATCTCGAGGTTATCTAATGGTTGGGATTTAGTATTTTTGAAATAGGTGAAGGACAAGATATAGCTAGCTACGTGTAAGTAAAAAACAGAGTTGTACATCTTTGCTATTTTGTGGTTTTCTAATTATTATTTATTTTATATTTTAATAAATAAAAAAATACTTTAATACTTTATATAATAAAATAATTAATTATTTCAAAATTATTTTGCTAAAACTATTATATCAAAAAAAGGTATTTATATAAAATGTTATACCTGAAAACGCTAAACTACCAAACTCCAACTATACTTCAACTTTCAACTATTTTTTAAATATATATTTTTTAATTTTATAAAAGTATTTATAATAAGTATGTAGAAACTAGAAGGGAGGTTGAATAGTTTCACCGCTCATTTTATGCTTTACAAAATGTTTCGCCGTTTGTAGGTCCGGTTATTTTTCTTTTGCAAACTTATTAATTCTACTTGTTATGTGATATCTAATTAGCAACTAGGAATGTAAACAAACAAGTAAAGTAAAGAGCAAGGAAAGAACTCAACCAAAGAGACGCGGCGATTTATAGTGGTTCGGCACGAAGCTCACTCTCCGTCCTACTCCACTCCCTGAGTACCACACTCGAGAGTTATCAATCACTATATCAACACACTCTTTCAGGCGGAGCAATCCGTACACATTCTTACACAAGGCTTAACGACACTAAGCATAATGTCGAGTTCTAATCATAGCTAGAACCAATCTATTCCAAAGGCCCACAAGGCCACACGAACCAAGTCTTTACATAATGACACAACCTATCCTACACTTTAGGACATCACTCTCCTCACAAGAATTACAACTATTCTAGTTACAAGATTTCTTGGAACTACATCACCATCCAAGCTCACACAAATACAATACTTGGAACTACATCACCATCCAAGTTTATACCCCATCCTCGACTCACACACAAGCCGGAAAACAATGATATCAATCCTACCGCGTAACACATGTTACGTGTTGTGTGTGGACACCTATAACATCTCGAATCTTCGTAGTTGTCGAGAGTTCTTCTCTTGCACTTGACGGAAGAGGAAATCACTTATAAACATATACCGACATGTTATAGTGATCAAAGAATAAAAGGAACAAAGACCAGAAAGTTTTGTGTGTGTGAAAAGTCTTGTTTCTGAAAGAAAATAGTCCGGTATTTATAGTCGACACAAAGGATCAGACGGTCCCTTAAATAGACGACGGTCCTTTATCACTAAGGGACCGTCGACCCTTTTACGGGACCGCCCTGACAAACGCTCCCATTTTTTTCCAGACGTTGTGAAAAACTATCTGATGAAGGTTGGAGGGAAAACTAGCTGTTGGGATATTTGAATTTGAATTTATTTTTTTAATAAAACATTTATTTGAAATTACAAAAATACTTTTGTAAAAATGTTTTTGTCAAACTTAAAAATGTAAGTTTAGATGAAAATAAAAACTCTTTGATCACTTAACTAATGACGGTATAAAGTTTGTTCATACCTGAAGTGATGTTGAAGCAGCTACGTAAAAGTAACGAGTTTTCTCGATTAAAAACTTATAAACTGTAACTTTACGTAACATGTCTTTATATTTTGTAATTATCAAAACACGAGAAGACCAAATAATGCGAATAACATTTTTGACATTATTTGTATTGACAATCTCCCCGTTTTCGATGATTACAAAATATAAACTCATTTTAAGTAAAATTATGCATTGATAAATTTTTAATTTTTTAATGAGTTTTCCCGTTGCTTCTTCCCCTTTTTGTAGAATCAAAAAGGTGTGTCGTGGTTGTTGAGGAGAGAAGACACGAGCATCCTTGAAAGATAATCGTTGGAATGACTAACGAAACACAAGCTCCCCTTAGACAAGTGCTCCCCCTTAATGAGGGCACCGGGGAATCGAGCTATGGTGATGTGCTACAAAACAGAGTTAGAACAAAGCACATGCATGCACATATAGAATATGATAAGGATGTGAAATCAGTTATGTAGTGCAGAAATCAGATAGAGAAACACAGAGTAGAATTCTAATTTTGAGTACTACTGGGGACGGTCCCTTAAATAGTGGGACGGTCCCTTATCACTTAGAGGACCGCCACCAGTAGGTGTCCTGGTTGGCTAAAGTGTTGTGTTTTAAGTAACTTCTCATTTTTAAGGTTAGATAGTTTTAGTCCATTTTCATGTTTCACAATTACTAACAACACAACATATTATCATAACTTAAAACATAATCATTCATTCATGAAGCATATACATTGCTAAAGCAACATTAGACTACAACAAAGATCATCTACCAATACAACAAGTCATCTCCCAAAGCATGTTTGGTCCAAAACATAACATCCCCTTGTTTATTCTTTAACTAGATATTTGAGAATGTTTAGTTAGATGGTGGAGTGAATGATGGTGATGATGAAGGTGGAGGTGGAGCAGATGGTGGCATGGTGGAGATGCGGGTTGGTTGAGAGTTTTGTTGGGATAGAAGATACTCAAGATATCCAAACATGTAGTGAAGGTCATCTCTAAGGGAAGAAATAAGATGAAAGTTATGATAGCAACAAGCACATTTTATGGTGTGCTTGTTTATGAAGTTGTAAGGAATGGAATGGTTTAGTATTGAAGAGGATGGTGGAGTTGTAAGATTTTTTTCCAAATGCCCATTTGGTGAAAGAGTTAGAGAAGTATTGGGTGGCGGTGGATGTGATATCCTTGGAGGAGGAGGCAAGTTTCCAAGGAGATATGGAAGTTGAGATGATGAAGTAATTGGTAGACTAGGAGAGTTTGATGTGTTAATGGAGCAAGATGAGTCACTCACAAAAGGAGTGCAAGTACCCGAACCGAATTGAGTGAATAAGAGTGATGAGTTTTTAACAAATGATGTGAATGGTGACGAATTGGGTCTTGATGATGATGAAGAAGTGCCTTTGATGGAGGGAGTATCAATAGGTGCATTTGGTGCTTGAGAAGATGAGATATCATGAGTGAGGTCATTAAGGCTTCTTTGTGGTGGTGTAAGGTTGAGTTTAGGCCTTTTGTTTGGTAGGGATGGTGATTTTGAAGGAGACTTCATTGAGGATGGTGTGGGTGATGAATATTAGTGTGATGCATCGATGTTAAAATAACCAAGAGGGATTATGGAATGGGTAAAGCATGCATTAGGAGATTATAAGCACACACAAATGTTTTGCTAATATAAGAAATAGTGATGAAAATCATGCAATAGGGCACCAGGTTCGCAAGAGATGAGAAACAGTGCAGAAATCCGTGACACAGGGCTGACGGTCCCTTATCTGCAGGACGGTCCTTTATCGCTAAAGGACCACCATTTCGATAGAGGACCGTCGCTAGTAGAGTCTGATTTATGAACCCAGTTTTTTATTTCAGCAAGCCTGCACTGGTAGGTAATATTGATATAATACATAGCAGCGTAAAATATCACAGACTAATATTAGGCACAAGCTTTAACAGGTTAGCATGCTATAACAATAACTTAGTAATTATGACAAGCACAGATTCATTAGATAGATTAAGTTCATAATTATACATAGTAACACAAAATGATGGATTTAGGTAGATGATGAAGATATCATCTAATACCATCAATAAGTAGTTAATAAACATTGCAGCAATAATCAGATTATACAACAAACGTAGTAATCAAACAAGTTTTACAAGCAAGGCATAATATGAGCATTCACTTTTTCTTTCCCAAAATTTTGCGAAGTCCCTTCCCAATTGACTTCCATGCACCTCGACTCTCGCTCCTGGTTTGATGTTGCATGTTCATGATTTGGGTTAGACGAGCTGAGAAATTTTTAGGGTTCCGATCCTCAGGAGGAAGATCCTGAAAGACTTGAGGGTATCCGAAAGGAGATGAATTGACAAAGGAGACAGGAGATGGGGTATTGACACGTGAGGTTCCTTCATCATGAGGCACATCATCGTCATCGTTGATATTGGATGATGTTCCATGAGCAAAAGAACGTGAACCTACTGACGTTCTTGACCTAGTCCTTAGTTCTGGTCCTACCAACCTTTTAGACCCGTGATCAGACCTAGTCCTACGCTCTAGATTTTGGGTTAGAGGAAGCATGACAGGGTCAGCTAAAGGATATTCGACATTGTAAAGATGAGGATTTTGATGCATAACAAAATGAAAAAGGCGGGTTAAAAGCATACCGTATGGCAAGATCATAGAGGATTTTCCACGGGCAAATTCCATTTCTCTTGACCATATAATATGCAAGATTATAGTTAACAGAAAGGGCAGCACAATAGACCATGTGACTAAGACACGCAGGGACGTGATCGCGGTTTCCTCCAAGACAGAAAGCATCCTCACGAATAATTTCAGTCATGGGTTTTAGGCAATCAACAATTTCCTTCATTAGGATTTGATTATCACTGACGCGAATAACAGTCCCATGATACATCCGAAATTCCGCTTGTTGCCTATCGGTTTGAACAATGGATCTAATCTTTTCTGGAGATGGAGGAATAGTGGCTTATTTTCCATAAGAAGGAGAGCTCCTAGCAAGAGCATCAAGGCTCCATTCATGTGTGAATGTGCATTGCCCTTCAGTGGGAATACCAAGGATTTGACCGAATACAGGAAGTGGATATGAAATCATTTGATTACGAATTGTGAAATTAACAAAAATTTCTCCATTATAATCAGTTGTAACATTAAAAAGACTATAGAGCTCAAGGACAAATTTTGGAACAATTTTCTCATTGATTTTAAAAATTCAGTCAAACTTGATGATTTAAAACATGGAATTAATGTAGTTCAAGTCAGTATAGTCTGCAAAGACACGAAGACCCTCATGAAAATATCTAGACTCTACATTTTCAAATGCTTCCTTAATAGGAGATGGATAGTAAGTAGAAAGTGTAGGGATGTAATCACTTGTTCCTTGGTGGTCAAGACCGATAGGTTTAGGCATGTTTCACCTATTAGCAATGAATAGATAATTAGCAAAATATAATGTTTGTTTGGTTTTTGACATTTTTAAGAATAAACATTAATTTGTTTAGATTTCTCTTTTGACTTGATTTACCAAAATATGTATTAATAATGTGTGATTAAGAAGTTGTTTTCAAACTTATCCTTTTACATGAGGATTATCATGTATTTATGAAATTATACTTTGTTTTCATTAACAAGTCTATAGATAGTTGGGATTATATAATGATTAAACAAACAAGGTTGATAACCCCATATAGGGGCGGATCTAGCTTATACATAGGGTATGCACGTGCATACCCTGTATAAAATCTGAGCAGTGTAAAAAAAATTGAAATTTTTAGAAGTAAGTATAAAATACACTAAAAAATTAAGAGTGCATACCCTATGAAATGGAAGAAAATTATCAGTGCATACCCTAGTGTAACTTGCCATTGTTGAAACAAAAGAAAAAAATAGAAGGACTCTCCTGGTAATTTCCACTGTCAAAACCACTCTTAAGGAAGATAATGAAAGAGACGGTCAAAGATCAGGAAATAGGTCAAATAGTCTTGTCTTTATGATTTTATACATTTTTGTGGCCCAGTTATGATATTGATATTTAAGTCCTACATGGCCCATATCTCCTCCAAAAGCCCAACTAACTTAAAATAGCCTATATATTAAATCTATATTATGTCTATTTCTTTCCTTTCTTTTTCACTGGATTATGTTTGCGTTAAGTTTCATTATAAAAAGATAGTTTTATTTATTATATTTGTGTTTTAATGTTATGTGAATGCATTAAACTATGGAATTCGTATATTTCTAATTTGGGTTGCTTTGTAGTTTGGCAAAGAAAAAGAAAGTTAAAAATATGTTTAGTAGATTATTAAACATAAAAACCTCTTCGAAAGTTGATTCTAGTTAAAAAAATCCCGAGGAAACCCGACCCATAAAAGCCGACCCGAACCAAAAGTATGTTGGTTGAAAAAAATCTAGTAGATATATAGTGCATACCCTGTCTTTAAATGCTGGATCCGCCACTGACCCCATAGGTGTGTAAATCATGATATATAATAATGAAAAGATTGGATGAAGATGACTTACAATTAGTGTACATGGGTGATTAGTAATCCTGAGCTTTGAAAAGAAAACTTGAACTTTTATGGTAATCTTTGAAGAGTTATTTGTTGCCTTTTAGAGATAAGGGTAGGAGTGAAGTTTGTTTAGCTGTGATTAAAAGAAAGGATCATGTCTTTGACATAAAAACCCAGACGGTCCCTTATCGATTAGGGACCGCCAGTAGGACCGCTAGACAGTTAGGGACCGTCGGTAGAAGGGGATTCAGTAGGCTGGTTTTGGTAATTTTTAATGTTTTAATCTTAACAACAAGTCTTTGGTTTTAAAACATAACACTTCAATTTTTAAGACATGAAAATGACTCAATACGCACGAGTAGGCATAGGAATGAGTATGGAGTGGAATCGAGACATAAGAAGAATGAAAGACTCGATACGCTTGATTAAAGAGTGGATTTTGAGTCAAAACAGAAGAAAAGAGAGAATGAGATTTAAGGATGAGATTTGCATCGAGGTAGGCTAGAAGTCAATCAAGTAAGTTTCAAGAAATGTCATAGACGAGAACTAGAGAGCAAACAAAGAGTGAAGCAAGTGTGCATCGTCTATAGTGATTGATTGACGTTAAATTCATTATAAACAATGGTTGTGGTAAGGCCATTGTTTTTCCAAATAGTTTGCTTGAATCCAAAGAAGGATAAGCATTTAGACAAAGCATCTAAACAACATAAAACATCTAGCACATAATGGCATATAAAGGTTATCTAACATGCAAGCAAGTAACACCTAATCACATAGTTTCATAAATCTTATAGCAAGCAATCAAGTAGCAAGCATAATAGTCAAGATTAGTAAGAAGACTTACCTTGACATTTATCTATCCTTATTTGCACATAACCAAAAATTATGTTGTTGGTGATGCTAGATTTAGATGATACTTACTTGGCAATTAGGCTTAATGATTAGTAATGCAATCGGCTTGGTGAGATGACCATTAGGTAGTTTGCATGCTTAAGGCGCGTAAAGTCTTCTTAGCTAGCTATCCACATTGCACATAAAGCCGCACAATGTCTTCTTGATAGTCATTTTATCAAGGCAAGTAGAATAATACACCAACTAGGTAGCTTAAGAAATTCTTGTCGGCAACATTACCTACAATGAGGACATTCAAACTAGTAGTACATGATTCCACTTAAACTAAGTGTTTTTCTAATATCACATTTTCATCATCTTTGGCTTGAACATTTCTTTGACCAATGTTAAAACTATTTTACCAAGCCATTTGCCATTTAACACAAAATTGTTTTATCAAACTAGATTTTCGGCAAAGATTCATAAATCAACATTTTTGCTTCAAATATTTCATATAAGTTATTTATGAAAAACTTATTTGTAAGACTTCCTATTATTGATTATACATCATCAATAGAAATGACATGCCAAAGATTATGATCTATTGATTTCACATAACTTTCAAATTCATTTTTCCAAATGACAAAGTTTTCATTTTCGAAAAATGGTGGCTCATTCAAGTAACACCCTTCTAGATATCATCTTGATTCCATAGATCGATTCAAGTTTTAAAGTACAGTATACTTTAAACATCTTGATAAACGAAGCTCTGATACCAATTGTAGAAACTAGAAGGGTGGGTTGAATAGTTTCACCGCTCATTTTATGCTTTATAAAACGTTTCACCGTTTTTAGGTCCGGTTATTTTGCTTTTGCAAACTTATTGAATTCTACTTGTTATGTGACATCTAATTAACAACTAGGAATGTAAACAAACAAGTAAAGTAAAGAGCAAGGAAAGAATACAACCAAAGAGATGCGGCAATTTATAGTGGTTCGGCATGAAGCTCACTCTCCGTCCTACTCCACTCCCCGAGTACCACACTCGAGAGTTATCAATCACTATATCAACACACTCCTTCAGGCGTAGCAATCCGTATACATGCTTACACAAGGCTTAACGACACTAAGCATAATGTCGAGTTCTAATCAAAGCTAGAACCAATCTATTCCAAAGGCCTACGTGGCCACACGAACAAGCACTCTTGTCCATCTTGAATCTTCACCCGATCCAAATCTTCATTTGTTAGACATTCTTGGTTCTTCACCCGAAAAAAGCCTTCACACACACGGCTCACTTGATTCTTCACCCAAATCAAGTCTTTACATACATATCATACTTGATCATCCCCGATCCAAGTCTTTACATAATGACACAACCAATCCTACACTTTAGGACATCACTCTCCTCACAAGAATTACATGAACTATTCTAGTTACAAGATTTCTTGGAACTACATCACCATCCAAGCTCACACAAATACAATACTTGGAACTACATCACCATCCGAGTTTATACCCCATCCTCGACTCACACACAAGTCAGAAAACAAATCAATCCTACCATGTAACGCATGTTACGTGTTGTGTGTGGACACTTATAACATCTCGAATCTTCATAGTTGTCGAGAGTTCTTCTCTTGCACTTGACGGAAGAGGAAATCACTTATAAACATATACCGACATGTTATAGTGATCAAAGAATAAAATGAACAAAGACCAGAAAGTTTTGTGTGTGTGAAAAGTCTTGTTTATGAAAGAAAACAGTCCAGTATTTATAGTCGACACAAAGGATCAGACGGTCCCTTAAATAGGCGACGGTCCTTTATCATTAAAGGACCGTCGACCCTTTTACCGGACCGCCCTGACAAACGCTCCCATTTTTGTCAAGACGTGGTGAAAAACTATCTGGTGAAGGTTGGAGGGAAAACTAGCTGTTGGGAGATTTGAATTTGAATTTATTTTTTTAATAAAACATTTATTTGAAATTACAAAAATACTTTTGTAAAAATGTTTTTGTCAAACTTAAAAATGTAAGTTTAGATGAAAATAAAAACTCTTTGATCACTTAACTAATGACGGTATAAAGTTTGTTCATACCTGAAGTGATGTTGAAGTAGCTACGTAGAAGTAACGAGTTTCCTCGATTAAAAAGTTATAAACCGTAACTTTACGTAACATGTCTTTACATTTTTGTGATTATCAAAACACGAGAAGACCGAATAATGCGAATAACGTTTTTGACATTATTTTTATTAACAAAGTATTTTTTTAATTATATTATAAGTAATTTATTAATTTTGATAAAACTATTTTTAAAAATTTTTCAATTTAACTATTAAATAAAAGTAATTAATTTTAAAGTTAACTAGTTATTTTTTAATTTTATAAAACTATTTTTTAATAGTTTTTTCAATATTATAAAAGTATTTAATTAAATAAAATTACTTAATTTTAAATTTAAGTTAGTTACTTTTAAATTTTGTAAATTATTTATTTGTATAAATCTCCAAATAGCTTGGACATGTCGTCGGGAATGAAACCGCCAAAATTTTTACGAAAAAATCAAGTTATCGTGCCGAAAATGCCAGCTAATTTATTTTACTTTCCTGTGGACATGTCGACGGGAGGATAAAAAGAAATACCAAAACCTGATCTGGTCAACACTTAGACAAGAAAAAAAGTTATAACAAAAAAAAAACCAAATCCACTCGTCTCTCTCAATCTTCGATACCATCGCCGGTGATTCCACCTCCGACACCACAACAGTACACCACAACCACCACCACATTGTCACTAAACCACCTCCGATACCACAACTCCACCCTGATATAACCACAGCTCCACCAACACCACAACCACCACCACACGAGCACCTCTGTGTACTTTTCTTCCTCCTTTTCTCCCATTTAATTCTTTCCTTATTTCTTGTTTAACGAAGGTCTTTTTTAATTTTTGATTTGCATTTGTTAATTTTTTGATATTATTAATTGTTAATTTTTTGATTTTTGAATTTTTTTTTCAGACAGTCTGTGAAGCTGAGGGTGAAGCCGAGACAACCAAGACATAGGTAATGTACCTCGTTTTAATTTTCTTATTAACTTGTGGTATCCCGACGACATGTCGCCGTCAACAGTTTTACCTCTTTATTTTTAAGCAACCGATATATTAATGTGCCCTCTTTTTATATAGCCCGAGCCCGTGAGCGCAGCCTGAGACCGTAACCCATGACCACAGCCCGAGAAAGTATGTTGTTCTTCCTGTTTCGTGCAAATATTGAGATATGAAAATTTTTACACTTCGTAGTATAGGCTGTGCAAGTGAAAGTGGATATGCTAGTTTTTGTATTTATATATATATATATATATATATATATATATATATATATATATATATATATATATATATATATATATATATATATATATATATCCGAAATCAAATATGCTCATAAGTGATAAGCCCACATATAAGCTAAAGCAAACAACCCCTAGGATTCGTTATTTGTTTATTCTCTTTTGAAGCGTAATAATTTGGTGTTGGTTTAGTTAAATTTTGGTATAGTCGATGTTTTTAGCGTTTAGGATTTGTTATTCGATTATTCGGTTAGCTAGGGATTGTTTGTGGTTAAACTTTGTTTTTAGAGTTTGGAAAATTTAGTTGTGATCTGTTTATTGTAACTTATGGCTTGTTTGGTTTTCGGCTTATGTTTCATAAACTAAATTTTTATGGCTTATTTTGAAACTTTTTACATGACATGATAAACTTATATAAACAAAATAGTTTCAAAATAAGTCACAAAAAATAAGCTTATGAAACATAAGCCGAAAACATAACAATTGTTATGCTATTAATTGTTTAACTTAAAATAGTCGATTTGTGTATTATTGTTAGACTTTTGTGAATGTTTTAGGATTTTAGTGATTAATTTTGGATAGTCCCTGTTCGAATTTAATCATCCTATAGAAAACCCATCCGGAATTAATTTATTAGAAATTAATTTCGGAAAGTCCCCTGTTTGGGACTGCTTTTTGAATGTTTTGTCTCATTTAGGATATGGATGCGTATGATTGATTTACTATTTGAGATGATTTCGACAGTGTTTCTGCTTTATTCCTACAAATATGTCTTTAATGCACATATTTGGGGAGTTGAGGGGAAATGCTGCCGAAATTTTCTCAAATAGTAAATCAGTTATACGCATTCATATATGAGACGAATCATTCAAAGAGTGGGTTAGGATTGCCTTCCATAGTTTTGCACTAGGTGAACAAAACAACTCGTAATAATTCCACTGTTATATGTGTTTATGTGTTGAATCTTTTGAATGTGTAATAATTAAGTGTTGAAAAAAACAAAATGCAGTTATGATACTTGATAAGAGTTGGACCCGTTTAGAGAGTCGTTGTTCAAGAGAGTTTTTTGATTGTCTTGCCGCGTTCACTGAACATTGCAAGCCGTTATTGAATCGTTACATAAACATAAAATGCCCATGTCGTAATTGTTGCAGTGTTCCAAGGGTATCTCTCGACAAACTTAAAAGGAAAATAAGCCAAAATGGGTGGGACCCAACTTATACACAATGGCGCAATCACGGTGAACCGGATCCTCTGCCTATAGAACATAACACAACACAATGTGAGATGAGTGACATGGGTGCGTGCCTTAATGATATTCTTGATATTCCTCTAAATAATGAACAAAATGAGCCAACTCCTCCAAATATTGGCGAGACAAGTAATGAGCCGACTCAAGCAACGACACCTCCTGTACGTAACGAGTTTGAAGAGTTACTTGCCAGTTCCAACTAGCCTCTTTACCCGGGTTGTGACTTTATGACCACTTTGGATTTTATGGCAAAGTTTACGCATCTCAAGGTCAGCGCTAAATGGAGTGATACTTCATTTAACAATACGCTAAAATTTCTCCAGGAGGTATTTCCTCCTAGGTTAGGCTACAATCTCCCACCATCATACTCTGCTATAAAAAAGACATTTAAAAAGGTCGGTTTAGGGTATGAGTCGATACATGCTTGTGAAAATGATTTCTTTTTATATCGGGGGACTAATGCCGAAGATTTGGAGTATTGTCCGGTCTGTAACACGAGTAGATGGAAAGACAAGAACACAACGGGGAAGAAAGTTCCTAAAAAGGTGTTACATTACTTTCCTATCATTCCTAGACTACAACGTTTGTACAAGTCTATTCACACTGCAAAAAATATGACTTGGCATGCTACAACGGTATGATGTAACACCCGGTTGATGGTAAAGCATGGCAGAAGTTTGACAATAAATATTCGGACTTCGCTTCAGAACCAAGAAACGTTCGATTAGGTTTGGCTGCTGATGGTTTCAACCCGTTTAGCAACCTTAGTCAGACTTACAGCATGTGGCCGGTTATATTAACAACATACAACTTGCCTCCGTGGTTATGCATGAAAGAGACTTCTTTAATGCTGACATTGTTGATTCCCGGCCCTAAATCACTGGCAAAGGATATTGATGTTTATTTAAAGCCTATGATTGATGACCTTTAGGAATTATGGAAAAAACCAAGTGTCTTGACTATGGACGCTGTTACAAGAAAAGAATTCCACGTGAGAGCGATGCTTTTATGGACCATCAATGATTTTCCTTCTCGAAGTAGTTTGTCCGGTTGGAGTAGCCAAGTTTACTACGAATGCCCTACATGCAAAGTACACACTCCGGCTATGCGTGTTCAAAGCAAAAAAACTTATGTTGGTCATAGAAGATTCTTAAAAAAAGCCATAAATGGAGGAGGGACTATACGACATTCAATGGTGAAACCGATTTTAGAGATCCTCCTAAAAAAGATACTCCAGCTGATATCTTGACTCAACTTGCGATATTGCCCACACGTTTGCCCAAGAAACATCCAGATTATGGGGGGAAGATAAAACGTAATCATATAACCGAACTGAACTGGACTAAACGGTCTATTTTCTACGAGCTTGAATATTGGTCTTTTCTTTCTCTACCACATAATTTAGATGTCATGCATATCGAAAAAAATGTGTTGGAGAGTATCTTGAACACTTTATTAATGAATGACAAATCTAAAGACACCGCTAAGGCAAGACAAGATTTGCAAGCTTTGGGCATTCGACGGGAGTTGTGGCTCGGAAACAAACAAAATGGGAAGTGCTCGAAGCCTCATGCTAAGTACTCCCTCACACCCAATAAAAGAAAATTGTTCTGTCAATACATCAAAACAATTAAACTACCAGATGGGTTCGGATACAAGTTCAAGTCAAAAGTGACTAAAGATGATAACAATATAACGGGCATGAAGTCTCATGACTGTCATATAATGATGCAATGGTTACTTCCTTATGGATTTCAACAATACTTGGACGCACAGACTTATACACCATTAATCGAGCTTTGTTCATTATTTAAGCAAATTTGTGCCCGAACTTTGATGGTGAATGACATGGTGAAAGCTAAAGACCAGTTGATCAATATTTTGTGCAGTCTCGAGCAAATATATCCGCCTGCTTTTTTTGACATTATGATTCACCTGGTTATGCATTTACCTGAAGAGGCTCTTCAAGGTGGGCCTGTTTCATTCCGGTGGATTTATCCATCTGAAAGATACATGAAGAAGCTAACAAAACTATGTACGAAATAAAGCTAGGCCGGAAGGTTCAATAGCGGAGGGTTATGTTATAGAGGAAGCATTAACATTTTGTTCTCGTTATTTTCGGGGTGAAATTGGGACTAAATTTAATCGTCCCACTGCATCTCAGGACTGTCCTCGCCTAACAAGTGATTTCCAGGTGTTCCGATCACTATGTAAAAAGTCTAGTAAACAGACAATTATTCGGTTAGGTCTTGAAGAAATGAAGAAAGTGATATGGTATGTACTTCACAACAGTCCTGAGATCAACGCGTACATGAACGAGTTCCAGAGGTACGCGTTTTTATTTTGAAATTTCTTTTTCCCAAGTTATCTTTTCAATTAATTCTAATATCATGAAAATTTTTAGTGAACGTCCTGATAGTGACATGCAGGAAGAATTTCCTAGATGGTTTGAGACGAACATAAACTTATTATATGTATTTCCTTGTATAAATAACGACTATATTACTCATTTCTATCTATTCTTATCTTTGTTCATAGATCGGTAAACTTTACATGGCCAATGACCCAAGTTGTACTCCCGACTTATTCGCTTTGGCTTGTGGACCGTCATCGACCCCAACCTCAGTGAACTCTTGCGTAGTCAATGGTGTGAAGTTTGTCGTACACAGCCGCGATATAAAATGTGCAACTCAAAACAATGAAATTTGTTCACCTGGCAAGAAGAAAGGAGAAATGTATTATGGTCAGCTAGAAGATATTTTGAAGTTTGAGTATACCCAGTTCAAAGTTGTGTTGTTTCGAGTTAAGTGGTTCGACTTAGCCAAAAGAGGTAGAGTCCTACGTTTTAACACTAGAAACAACATGACATAAATTTGGGCAAGTAGCTATGCGTTTGAAGATCAACCTTACATTCTCGCAACACAAGAAAACAAGTCTTCCACCTTGAAGATCCTGCCAGACGACCACTCCATTGGAAGTTCGTCCAAGATGTCACAACACAACCTGGGATGTCGTCATGGTAGAAGACGATGATGATGTGATACATGGCAACAACTTATCTAATCTCCAATTGTCTGCTAATATGAATGATTTGGAATTTGAAACCTTAAATATCGATGGTCAATCAACGTTAGTTAATGCACCACCACCAATCATTCATGTTGATGACGACAATGATTTTATTGATGAGGAAGACAACGATCCTTATGATTTAGCTAGTTCTGATGCAAACAATTCCGATGATGAAGTTCAAGATGCGACTGATGATGTTTATAATAGTGATGTTGATTTAGCAGATTGATCTTAAATTGTAAGTTGTAAAATGACACTTATTTGAATGAAATTGTTATGGATTGTTTAAATGTGTATATTTATTTTGAATGTGTATATATTTGAATGTGTGCATGCTTATGTTAATTTGTTCCCGAATTTACATATGTTATTCAACTTGTAGTTTTACAGATCGTCGGATTGAGAGTGGTCACCGTGGTGGTAAGAAACTTAAACTTGATCATTTGATTTTTTTTTACTTGTTATTTTATGACGTTTTCACTCACTTCAATTGTAGGATCGTCACGACAACCCCGAGGAGGATGTAGGGCTCGAGGTGGAGGTCGGGAAGGCGGCAGGCCACCGGTCCGTCAAGCCAACAAGAACGTAGCACTCAGGAAAGCCGTGGATAGATCCGGCCCACAGTCGATCGAGTTCGAGATTGGAGATCAGGGGACGTATACTCATGTCGGGCCCAACCGCGCATGGTTCAATAACTACGTTGGCGAGCTGGTTAGGACCTTGCCGTTGCACTATCCCTCCTGGTACGATCTTGAGGAAGAGATTCGGGCTGCCTTCATGAACCGAGTCGAGGTCAGTTATTTTATTTTCCTTTTAATGATATCTCTATATTTAATTATTTGAATGTCTACATTTATTTAAATTTGTTTAATTGTGTGTATTTATTTAAATTTGTTTATTTATTTATATCTTCATGTTAATATTAACTATATTTAATTGCAGCAATTCTTCGACTTGGACCACCACAAGCGCAGTGCCAAATGGGAAAATATTCGGACCGGCATCAATGTGTATGTGGCTAAGTGCTACTCCGACAACAAGGGTGACATGAAGCGTGATTATTTTACGATGAAGGTTGGGCCTCCGGCGGTGGATGTCATTCGAAGAAACCCTCCATCGAACCTCGAGCCGTCTGTGTGGGAGGAGCACGTGAAGTTCTACATGAATGAGAAGAACCTGAAGCAAGCTGTTGTGAACAAGGAGAACAGGAAGAAGAACAAGGTGTACAGCCGCCACAGTTCCAAGTCATTGGCTGCTATTCGCCACGACTATGTAAGACACATTTTATTTTTATAAAATTATTTAATTTTAATTATATATTAATTAAAAATTTTAATTATATAAAAGTAATTAATTTTATTTTGATAAAAGTATTTAAGTTTAATTAAAATATATATGGTGTTTGATTTGTCATTTTTAATTTGTTTCATCTTATATGCATGTGTATATACAGTTTCTGAACAGCAACGACAAGCAGTACCCGTCACTCATCCAGAGCTTTTACGATACACACTTCGACAAGGATGGTGTGTGGTTGCAGGATGAGGCTCGGGTTCAGTATGTAAGTATCGTTTTTATTAAGAGATAATTGGTAAAAATAGCCCAGTTGCCCAAAGTCTAGGCATATTTAGCCCTTTTTTGAAAAATTCTCATTTTAGCCAGGTTGCCCTGGGCAACTATTTGCATAGCCAACTACAGAGTGCTACATCAGGGTAACTTTCGTGTATTTTGGGCAACTTTTTTGTATTTTGGGCAACTTGAAGACACTTGTGATCTTTTGGTTGGCTGTACGAAAGTTGCCAAGGGCAACCTGCGCTAAAACGGGAATTTTTCAAAAAAAGGTCTAAATATGCCTAAACCGCAAGGCAACGGGCTATTTTGGTAATTTTTCCTTTTTTTAATTTATTATTTATTTATTTATTTCCCTAAACACGCACTTTAATGATTCATTGAAACAATCTTGTAATTAACCCGACATATATATTAATTTTCTCAATTTTTTTCAACTAAATAGGAAGAGATGGTTCGGCTGAGAGATCTGGGAGCTAATACACCTACAGGGGTGGCGTACACGGAGGATCAGATACTTGCTATGGTTCTAAAGGGCAAGCAGCGGGGTCACATAGCCGGACGGGGTAGGGTCATACCTGGCTTGAGGAGGCCACCCGCCTCCACCTCCATGTATGTACATTGTGATAATATTAATTATAGATTACTAATGACTAAATTTATGCATTGCAATGGCTGTTTTTAAATTTTGATTATTTCGTTTTTAGGTTTGGCCGAGATGACTTCTGAGCTTGCTGAAGCTCAAAAGAAGATTGTTGAGGCTGAGAAGAAGAGCCGGGAAGATGCTGAAGAACGTAAGGCCATGAAGGCATAGATCGATTTGTTGACCGGTTTTGTCTCGACCAACCCGCAATGGTCCCAGTATATTAGTCAGGCGGGTTCTTAGCACGTGGATAACTCGGGCAGTAGAGCTGGCGCTAGAGGTAGTGGCTCAGCTGGCGGGAGCGGGAGCAGGAGTGAGAGCGGGAGCTGGAGTGGCGACGCCGATGTGGATATTTATAGTGATGATGAGTGACTTGGGGATGTAGAGGTACAAACTTGGGTTATTTTGTATTGTACTTGTGGTTATTACAATATTTTGGCGACCTTTATCTTAGTATTTTGTAGTTTAACCATTTGGCGACTTGAACATCGCGGATATTGAAACATTTGTGGATATGGCAGCTAGGTTTAGACATTACCACACCCCGTTTTGTGGACTTTATATATTTTAATGCATTTTGAGGGTGTTTAGCGATAATTCGCAAGTGTTTTAGCCGATGTCGAGTTGTATGTGTTAGGACATGTTCATATTGAGTAGTTATAGCTTCTGGTTATAGGTTTTGGTATTACAGGTTTTGGTTGATTTTTTCGGAAAATTTTCCGAAAAAAATCTAAAAATTTGCTGGTTTGCAGCCTGCTGTTTAGCAGCATACCACTTTATTACCGTCGACATGTCGATGGTATCATAAAAATAATATAATTATTTATTTTATGATACCGTCGACATGTCGACGGTATCATTACATTAATTTAATTATATATTTTTTGATACCGACGCCATGTCGACGGTATCATAAACACATAGTTGACCAGCCTACTGACTTTGACGAAACAGTCCCAACGTCAAGTCGACGAGATTATTTAAAACACAATTAACGATTATTAATTAATTAGATAATTAGTATTCTTATCCCGTCAACATGTAGACGGGAATATAACGTCGGACCACCAAAACCTTTGACTAGAAAACCATGTGGGACCCACGTTGTCGACGAGCATTGTCGACGGGATAGTGGTTGCCGACAAGGCACTCTCGACAAACTGGGGCTGACGTCATGTCGACGGGAATGAATGATGCCGACGTAAAGACGTCGGCATGGTGGCGAAAAAGTCGCTAGAAAAAGTGGTGAATGTACTAGTGATAATGAAATTTGTCCAAACTTGTGTTATAAAAATAAACACAAAAATTCAATAAGTAATGCATATTATGGATTGCATGACTTCCATTTAATAGTGTTCACCATTTTGTTTTGCAAATCGCTGATGACATCCAATCTCAAATTTTTTATGAATAATACTCGTATTTTAAGAAAGAGTAAATTACACCGTTGGTCCCTATACTTGGCTCAGATTTCATACGACATTCAAAAGCGCTGATTTTTCGTTTTTGATCCAAAATCAAGTTTTTATTACGCCGCGAGTCCAAATTCCTAATGGTCGTTAGATTTGCCAGTTAAGTCGGTCCTCACGTGCATCACACACGAGGGCAGTTTCATCCGTTTACTTTTTCCTGCTTTCCGCAGCTACCATCTGACGACTTGTCATGTCAGTGTTCCCACCCTTATTATCCCCATTTTCCAACACAATTTCACATCATTTCTCTCACAAATTTCATCTCACAACTTCTCTCAATTGCACACAGTTAAACCTCAATCTTTTTCCTAAAATTTTTGTTCATACATTTTTTATGGTTGTTTAACAAAATAGGTACTATTAAATGGAAGATAATGGGCGACGATCAAGAATATTTTACTGATGAAGAGATGTATGAGAATGCAAAGGATGATTATAGTAAGTGTCCTACGTTGGTTATTTTTATTTTTTATTTTTTTAGTTTAAATTTTGTTCGATTACGTATAAAATGGTTCACATTCTATATTGATGAGTTCCTAATTATTGTTTGACTTTTTGCAGAAGATCTTCCTAGTTGTTTTTGTATGAGGATACACCATGGAGGTGAGTTTGACTTGTTTCCTGGAAGGGTATACCGTAATGGTAGGAAAAGTATTGTTGATATGGTGGATACTGAAACGTTCTCGATTCACGACTTAGATGCAATGGTTCAGGACCTGGGTTGGACAGATAGAAAAATAATGTTTTATAACTTTCTTGAACCTGGTAAGAATCTTGATGTTGGCTTGCATTCATTATGTAGTAATGATGATGTACGTATTCATAAAAATCCTCTCTCTAGGGGCGATTTCCGATTTCCTTTTCCCTTACAAATTCCGGCCATATTCTGCCAAGTTTTTTCTTTAATTCTTCATTGGATTATTTGAAACTACGTTTTGATCTGATTTGTTAGGGATAGGAGTCGGTTTCTATTGTCTATTCATACATCGTTCCCTTTATGTGCTGCCGCCACCTCCTTATCCTTTTGTTTATTCATAATCAACCTTAAAAACGACTCTCTACACCCTAACGATCTCTGATTGTTTTGGTTGTATGCAATCATTTTTGTGTTGTGTCTTATCATAAGTGGTGTCATGTGGATCTGCTACTTGGGCCGTAACCCTAATATTATTAGGGTTTCGACTGATGGTTTTTCTGGGCAGTCAAGAATCTGCTTCCAAGAACGTAACCCTAATTTAGGGTTTCATATTTATTGTTTGATTGGCTGTTGGTTATGCGGGTTGGACTTTGTTCATTCTTTATATGAAAGTCGATCTATTGATCGTTATTTGTATCTGGTATGTGACTTGATTCCTGTATGTGGGTTGTGAGAGGTATGATACTATTGCGGGTAGGGTTTTCTGTACCCTTATTCGTTGGGTATCTGTTTCTTTACGACTGGAGTGGATCAATATCTTATGGATTCCTGTACGTTAAAGATGGGTACGCGTTTGTGACATTATTGACTGGTTATGCAAGTTCGATATTTTATCTGGTCATGTGATGTCGAATAATGGTGGTTATCTATGGTGAATTCTGTTCTTTGTGGATGATACACCGTAGTGTTTGTGTGGCATTAAATGATCTAATGGTTGTTAGGGTTTGAGGGGTTGTCGTTCTTCATGTTATTACCCGTCATTTGATCATGGGTGCTACTTGTTTCGGTCATGCTCTTGATCGTGAATGGAAGTTAAGTTTTGTAGGGTTCTTAGTCAAAAACTCTATCAATCATTATTGGAAGTTAGGGTTGAAAACCCTATGTTCATCTCCTTGTTCGTGTCCTTTGAACTCTCAAGTTTGGCTCATAATGATGGTTTTTTACACGTTCAAACTTGGTGGTGGGATGTTTTATTTCATCTCCTTGTTGGTGGTGCGCTCAAGTGCTAAGATATGTTGATTTTTAGAAAAATAGAGTTGCTCACTATGGATAAGAAGATGTTGGAAGTTCTATGATGACTATGGCTTTGGTACTAGCTTGTTTTCATTTTTAGATCCATTTGTAGAGTCATTATAGGTTGTAAGTTTATTATGTTAGTTATAAGAATGGCATGTCATTCTTATATAGTGGTTGTGTGTAAGTGTCCTAAGGGACTTTGATGAGAGATTCACTCTCATCCATTGTACTTCAATGTTTTTTTTAGTTAATATATTTTATCAGGGTGCAGGATTACTCCCCTTTACCCAAAAAAATGATGATGTACGTTATTTATGTAAGTTTATAGCTGAGCATAAGGTCATTGAAGTGTACATATAACATGTAGTGTCCAAAGTAGGAACTTACTTCAAGCCATATCAGGCAACGGGTCTTGTTCTTAATGAAATAGATGAGGACAATGATGCTAGTCCTAGTAACCATAGGCTTATTGGTAGTAGTATTTCTAGAAGAACTCGATCTAAGAGGCTATTATTGGAATATGTTATTCCTGGGGAGGCTGAAGTAAGTGATGAAATTAGTAGGTTTACTGAGTTACCTAATGAAGAGCCAAGGGTGAATGAAATACCAATTGAAGAGTATAGGTTTACTCAGTTACCTAATGAATAGCCAATGGTGAATGAAATACCAACTCAAGAGTCTAGGTTTACTGAGTTACCTAATGAAGAGCCAAGTGTGAATGAAATACCAACTCAAGAGTCTAGGTTTTCACAATAACCTTTTAAGGAGTCTTATGTTCCAGCTTTAGATGAAGAACTAGATGAGATGGATGGGGTATTTGGTAGTATAAACTTAAGTCAGTTTGGACATAATGTTACACGAGAACATGTAGCTGAAGATTATTTGAGGGTAGAAGATTATGACCTACATGATATGGTTGTTGATGATAACGTTAGGGTAGGTGAAAATGAAGAAAACGTTGATAATGTGGATCCTATGGATGTTGATGGTCATGCTACATTATATGGAACTAATGAGCAAGTGAATGCTAATAATGTAGGTGATGATTTTGTGGGTTTAGATAGAAGGAATGATCAAAAGAATGGCAATGTAGGTGGTGATCACATGAATGATAACTTAGGTCCTGAAAACATTATTAATGATAATGGTATACTGATTATGGTTGATGATGTGTATTCACCCCGTGGTCCTTTTGAGAATAATGACGATGATGTGAGTTATGTTTATGATACTGAAGGAGGATACTGAAAGTGAGGAGGAAGATGAGGTATTTTTTGATGAGAATAACGTTATCCATGAACCTCATGTTGATACACGTTATTGTTTTGGTAATTCAGCTTATAAGGTAACCCCTAATCTTTTCGCAAATTTAAACAATCAAGTTACAGATACCATGATTGGTGATACTCAGGCAGAAGTTTTTGATTCTGATGAATTTGATAGTGACTTTGATGAAGAACTAGCTAGTTGTTAGGAATATGTTTATTCATATGAAGACTCGGTTACCCCGAGTATAGTTTAGCATGTTGTAGCTCGTAGTAGTTATCACATTAGTTAGTACGTAGTTTAGAGTTAGTTAGTATTTGTGGAGTCAGGTCGGGTCTTTACCCACTGTCAGCCCGCTCCACAGCCCGTTTCAGGGGGCGTTTTATTGTAACTATAAATACCCCTTCCTTAGCTTGGAAGGGGTTGGACCTTCATTTACAATCTAATATACTACAAGTTTTCTCTCAAGGTTCCATCCCTTTCTCTCTCTAACTTCTCACTAGATATCCTTACGTTTAATCATCCTAAACACTATTCCATACATGTTCTCATATTAGAGTATATTACAATTGGTATCAAGAGCCATGGTTCTATCCTAGGATTCGTGGTATGCTCGAATCTATAGCTTGGTGTGGTGTCTTTGGATGGTTCGAATTTTATTGGTGGTTTTCACACGAGTTTGGTTTCGTTAGATGTTATTCTTGGTGTTTTTCTTGTATTTTCTTGATTAGTTGAGTTATAAGTTCTTAGGCTTGCATTTGGAGTGGTTGAATCATTCATTTGTTAGGTGTAAGGTGAAATTTGTGGTACTTTTCTTCCTAGCGAGTTGACAGTTCCTTGTAGAGAGTTGTCAGTATAAGTAGCGAGTTGAGAGTAGAGGTTTGGCGTTTTGCTATTTTGGGATATAAAGCTAAATCGCTAGATAGTGACATTTTTGTCCTACTGGTCCAGCGAGTTGAGGTCCCTGTCTCTAGGGAGTTGATAATATTAGCAAGTTGGTGTGATCAGAGTCTTGATCCTTTCTAGCGAATTAGTCAGCTATAGCGAGTTAATTAATCCAGCGAGTTGGTGTAGTCAGAGGGTTGATCCGTTATAGCGTGTTGGTTTTTTTTCTAGCGAGTTGATCATTTCTAGCGAGTTGATCTATTATGTGGTAAGTTGATCTGTTTCAGAGAGTTGATCTGGTTCAGCGAGTTGTTCAGTTTTCAGCGAGTTAGTGTTCCGTCAAGTTGTATTGTGGCGAGTTGTGGAGTGGTGTTAGTGACTTGGTTCAGTGACATTAGTGAAACTTGTGTACTGTTGCGACTTAAGTTGTTACGACAAATTCAATAGTAACTTGACGTTGTGAGGCTACACTTACGACTTGACTTGTTATCTGTTGAACAGTTGTAATTTGACTTGTTGTAACAAAACACGAATTACACTTGTGTTTAAAGCTTGGTACTAAGACTTACTCACTTTCCACAACATGGCAAGCAATCAATCAAACGATGTTCTGAACTCAACTGGGCTACCACTAATACCGGAAGGATGTGCTGAATACTTCAAGCTACTTCACACCCACATTGAAAGACTTTTTGAAAAATCAGGCTACTCTGGAGGATATAGACGTGCATTCGTGACACTCTTTGGACATGACATTGAGTCATTCACCGTCACAATGACCCTGTACTTGGATCAACTGTAACAACAAATGGACAAAGCAAATTTCTCTGAAAACTGTTGTACTGCAGCATACGGGGTGATTCTCAAACAACTCCAAGCATTCATTGACTCAAGGTTCACAATGGAATATGACTATGACTCTCATATGATGAGTAAACGGTTTGCCGATCATACTGGATTAGATGTGAATGCCTTCAGAGTCACCTTACTCCAGATCACTAGGAATGTTAAGGAGTTCATTAAGGCACGTGTACATATCCAACAAACAAGTGTCGCTGTCTCGGCTGAAAGGACTACTAATGACTCTTCTGCAGGATTCTCTACTCATGAGGTGGCTGCTTCACACCAACATGTCATAAGGCAACACCAAACTCCTGACATTCATGTTACTGATTATAACAAGCATCCTGATCAAGATCTTCCCATCTATGATTCATGTCCATTGGAAGAGACTTATAGTGATGTCACGTCTAATTCAATCTACATGAATCCCATTTGGGAGAAATGTGACCAGGATGCTACAACTAGTGATGTGTCAGTCTCTTTGGTTTCAAACAAACTCATAAAATCAAATGAAACAGTTGACATACATATTTTTAAAGAACTTTCTAACAGATTTTCTCAATTGGAAAAGCATTGCATTTCTCTTGAAATTGCAATGCAACAAAATGAAGAACAGTTTCTAATCAACCAAACATGCAAGAACTCGGAACTTCCTGAGCTCAGCGAATACTTCATGATTAATGAGTTAAAAGCTCAAATTGAAACCAAAGATCTGACAATCAACCGCCTTAAGCACCATATTAATGTGATTAATGATATGTGTAGTAACATTAAGGTCAAAGCCACACAAGATAACAATATTAACTCTAAAACCTTTACTGAGTTAGTGCACAAGGTAATTGTGTTGCATAATGAAAATGAAACTTTGAAAAGACACAGAAAAACCCTAAATGAATTTATCAAAGAAGAGAGAGATCTAAAACTGTCCTACACACAAAGTCTTTGATTGCACACAATGATGAGTTCAAAACTAAACTTCAGAAGAAAGACTTCGAGATCACGAAATTAAAGAATGAATTGTTAAAATTGACCAAGAAAGATGTGAACACTAAGTTTGATAAATCTTCTATTTTGGGAGCACCTCCGTCCCTGCCACATAGAAAACCCAGGTCTACTAGACAACTATCTGCCTTTTGTACAAATCGATCAAAGTTTTCTAAATCTAGGTGTGCCCCCCAAGTAGATACTAAGCAGGAATTATCAAAACCAGTCACTTCACAATGTCATCTTAAGGTTGTGCCGTATCTCAAGAACCTCATCAGGAAAGACTGTGTAGTTAATGTAGGTATCCCAACCGTGGCTAGAATTCCATCACCTAAGAAAAATTATCCCATAAGGCTCAGTTCACCACCTATAAGGCTATAAGGTAGTCCTCTAGTGGACTAGGAAGGTCTGACTATAAACTCTCCAAAACCTGCCTTAAGTGGGTTCCTACGGGTAGAATCTTTAAGTTGATTGGTCTTAAATGGACGCCAATGAGGTCTACTGGAAACACCAAAGTTACCTATATGCCCCCCACAGTACGGGACTCTAATACCACTAACTTATATCAATACAAGCAAAATCTTCATGTTGGTGCAGGGTCTTTCGTCTTATGAGCAGGATTTCCTACAGAGTGTCATAAAGGTTGGCGACCAAAAGGATCGTGTTCTCCCTTGTTTGGGACTCAGGAGAACAGATAGTGTTGTATGTTGCATGAAGACTCCTAGTTACTCTCCTATCAGGACTCGGACTTCAGTGATGGTGATGTGTATGAGTGCCTGCACTCGTTCATCCAGTATCCTTAGTGTGTGTGTATATATATATATATATATATATATATATATATATATATATATATATATATATATATATATATTTTACATGTAGCATTTGTTTATTCTCAAATTCTTGGTAATCACTATTTTTGGCAAGTCTTCTGGCATCGATAACATTTACGGTCCTAGAAATGTCATTCAATAATGGCACGGGTCTTTAAATGAAGTTCGAACAGAAGTTCAACACTTGCCATTATGGCTTGCTATTATCTCTGATAGCAACCGGTTTTTCTCTCCTATTCATTCATCTCTTTGTCAATCAATTACCTTTATTCTCGGCTCTCGAACTCAGGTCCTTGATTGAGGGGGAGAGTGAACTTTGATATATGCTCCTGTGGTATTTCTATGGGATTCTATTGTATGGGATACTGAAATGCTGAATATGTCAGTCTTAATTGCTAAATGTGTAAAACTCTGATATATGATTATGTGGTATTTCTATGTGCCTATATTGTGTGGGATACTAGAATGGTGAATAGGTCAGTCTTAAATGCTAATTGTGTAATATCTTATATGTACTTAAAGAGAGGGACCAGTTAGTCATTTTTCAAAAGTGTAAGAGAGGGACTATTTGGTCATTCTTCAAAAGTGAAATAGGATATTTATATATTTTTATTAGCTAGTTGTTCATTTATGGTGTGAAATCAAAAACCCCCATCTCGCTGCCTCAAATTTCTTTGTGTCGATCCATACTAATAATCTAGGTTTTAATCTAATTTTGGTTCATGATGGTCCTTACTTGTTCATGCTTACGTCCTGTTATATTAGGCTTAGTCATTGCTTGATTCTTGTCTAGGTCGCTCGAATATATCGATTGTGGATAAGTTTATTGGAGGTGAATCTGTTGAATTGTATGTTGATATCTCACCTTGAGCTTTCCATTATCTATTCTTTTATGAGAATCTTCGATTTTAGCGCCTCTTGAGTGATTTGAGTTTGATTTCGTCTTGCGTGTGCTTCTTTTGGTGTATTTCTGATGATATTTGGTGGGGTTATAATGCTTTGGTTGTTTTGAGTTGTATTTGGTCACTGATTGATTGCTTAACTGTCTGGGGTAGGAGATTGTGGCGTATTCATGATAGCGAGTTGATAACATTCTTGATAGTAAGTTGATAATATTCGTGATAGCGAGTTGTTTGAAAATCTTGTTAGCGAGTTGATAAAATCCCTTGTTAGAGGGTTGGTCTACGTATGAGTAGCGAGTTGAACCTGATTACCAGGTTAGCGAGTTGTCATATTTATATTATAGCGAGTTGACATTATTACCAGTTTAGCGAGTTGGAACGTTTCTCTGATTAGCGGGTTATCGCGTACACTGATAGCGAGTTGTCCCGCTGTCTGCCAGCGGGTTAGTGTTAGTCTGACTAGCGGGTTGCTTAATCCCCATCTGGCGAGTTGACAATATCTATTGGTAGTGAGTTGCTCCGGTTATCTGTGGGATTTATCCCTCGTTAGTTTGCTTGTATGAGTCTCATAATTGTGTGATCCTCCTTAAGTGTGCATGTATTATGTTGGCTAGTTATGTGGTATGTATGTGGTATGTGGCTCGACTTATCTCAGTCTCATTCTTATGTTTGGTTTCATCGCTCTTATGAGTTCACTTGCATATCACGTTACTTTGATCTTGTGTGTTTATGATGTAATACATGGCACGTTCATGTAGGATAATCTAGGGATCTAACCAGTCTCTAACCACACATGTGTACCTATCGTGGTGTGTTATTGTGATTGTGTAGTTAAATGGCAGACGTTAATTTTCCAGCTGAACTGGGCCAAGTATCACCGCCACCCACACGATCTGATGATGAGATCCTAACAAACAACGATTGGGTCACCATTGGGAAAAGTAATCTTTACATAGATGCAGACATACCTCAGAATAACCCCACATACAAGATTGCCGTGGATATTCTGAGAAATACTTCATTTTTCAGGGCTTTCACAGTCTCATCATCAATTTCGTCTATTTACATCCAGCAATTTTGGAACACCATGACCCACAACAAGGACAACAACACATACCGTTGTCAACTCGATGAACAATGGTTTGAGATCTCTAAAGAAACACTCAGGAATGCACTCCAGATCAACCCAGTTCTTCCTGACAAACCATTTTCATCCCCACCAAATCCTGAGGCCCTATTAAAGTTTGTTAATGATCTAGGGTATCCTAAGGAGGTCACCACACTATCTTCTATGTCCATAAATGAAATGTACCAACCATGGAGAGTGCTCATCACACTTGTCAACTTATGTCTCACTGGGAAGACATCTGGACATGAGAGACTACATGCCCGGCACTACAGATACTGTGGGGTATAGTTAAAGGGAAAAATATTGATTTTGCTGAATGAATCTGGGAAGAATTCGCTCACTCAATTAACACCTTCTTAGAAGACAAGATGAAGCTGGAAACTCACAAAGAAAGCAAGAAGTGGAAGTCCAAGTCTCTAATCCCTAGTGTCAGATTCACTAAGCTCATGATACTTCATCTTCAACAAACCCATAATCTACACCCTAGAACTGGATCCTCTGTTCACTTAGCATCCGATGAACATTGTGTGGGTAATCTCAAGTTTGTTGCTAAGGGTACGGATCAGGAAGTATTTGGAATGGATATTCCCGAAGCCCTTATCTCCAGTAATATTCTTGACGCACCTTACTACAAGAGTTATCTGAACAAGGTTGCTGCTTTTCGTAAACAATCAACTGTCAAGTCCACAACAACCAAAACAACATCAAAGAAACGCAAAGATGCCTCAACTACTGAGGTGACGGCAAGTGGAACTAAGAAACACAAAAGAAGCGAAATTGCTAGTAAACCCGGGTCCAAGAAAAGCAAGAAAGCACAAGCTACAGATGCTGATGCCAATCCACAGGAAATACTGTCACCAGCAGAAGCAGCTGACATCCAGAAGGCCGTGGAAGAAAGCCTCAAACCCAGTGTGACACATTCTGGTCACCCTATGACAGGGGTTAGCATTAAAGAGTCGGAGTCTGGAAAACTGAAGCAATTACCAGAGACTATTGGGAAAGGTAAGAGTGTTGCTACCGAGGAACAAGCTGCACATACACTCCTTCACATCTCATCACCTGCCTCAAAAACAAAAGATCTTTAGTACGAACTCAAGAAAAGATCTCCAGAATCATCGAAGCCTAATGTGGTACTCACTGAAGATACACAGGAGCAGTCACAAAGTCAAGAACTCTTCATTGAGTCAAGTGACTCAGAGTCTGAGTTAAAAGCATCCAATGATGAAGAAAAGACTCCCGTCACAGTCGTGTCAGATACAATCCTGGATAAGTCTACTAGGGACTCACCCCCACATGACTTAGCCCATACCACTGAACACCATACTTCCTTACAAGATGATTTTGTGGCATCCATCTATCCAGGTGTTCAAGTGAACCTTAAACTTAAATCTAACAAACAAGAGCTAACCATTGAACCTGATTCCTCAACGGGAACACTTTCCTCATTCAAGCAACTAGATCATGAGTTTACCTTTGGGGATCTTGATATTGATGACAAACACGATGGGAAAGAAACCGAGAAGCCAAGCAATAAACCTGAAGTTATCTCAATGGTAAGCTTTCCCATTGAGCAAGACATGTCTACCTTCCCCACAATGACCATACCTATCCCTGTCACCACATCACCAAGTGTTACCACCACGGATACTATTACTACTACCACACATACTCCCACTTCACCAAGAACCCATGAAAGTCTTACTTCTCGTATCAAAAAAGCCCTCACTACAGCTGAAAGAGCAATACATGATAACCAGGACATCAGGATCACGCTTGACAAGCATAGGGATGTACCCAAAGATCTACAAAAACTCGACCTACGCCAAGTCATCAAACATCATGGGTCTAGAATTACTAAGCTTGAAAACCTCAACATCGATTCATTGGTGCGTGATGCCATTGACGAACAAGTGTTTGTTGCAGTGAAATATGCCATGAAGGCACCGCTCAAAGCTCACTTTAGAGACTTGTCCACTTTTGATATGAAAGACCTGCTGCATCAACGAATGTTTGAAACTAACCAACACAAAGCACATGAGGCACATCAACAGCTGTATGAGTCTTTGGAACGATCTATGAAAATTGATAACGCCGATGAGCTAGAGAAAGATTTGGCTGAAGAACGGAATAGAAAAAAAAACGTAAAATGAACATCCCGAAACCACCATCAGGGGCACCTACTCAACCACCTCCTCCTCCACCACCTTCAGGATCAGCTGGAACTCCTGGGTCGTCTGGTGCAGCTGGTACACATCAATCTATGCCACCACCTCACGCACCTCAGTCATCTTCTCAGAAGGATCAGCCTGACCCTACGGCTGAATCCAGTCATCCCAAGTCTTCCCAACATGTCACATACAAAGCATAGACGACAACTGTTGGGAATAGACTTTATTATTTCAAGTGTCGGTCATTGAATTTTGTTATAGGTTGCATTATTTTGTTAATACGTTAGTTATTTTATATGTTTTATAAAGTTTTATGTTTAGTTTATAGGTTTGGATAAAGTCTAAGGGCTAAGTATGTAATATTTTCTAAGTATGGTGAAGCCCTAATCCTTACCTATAAATAATATTGTATAACCTCATTTGAGGTGGTTGGTTCACTAGTAATATCATTAGTCTCTTATTATCTCATTAGGTGTTCCTTCCACTCTCTCTCTCTACTTACTTTCTCTCTCTAGATATCTTAGTGTTTATGTTGTAAAATGGTGACCTAACAAGTGGTATCATTCACCAAGGGATAATATAGGTTTATTTAGGTTTGATTTGGTAGAAAAACTAGGTGTTAAAATTGATTTTTAAGCTTAACTGTTACTGTTCATCGCCTTAATATCGAGTTTGGAATTAGTCTTAACGAGTTAGGATTTGTTTTCTAGCGAGTTAGGTTATTTCCATCGAGTTAGAGATTTGTATCTATTGAGTTAGGGTTTTTCTGTTTAATATCGAGTTAGGGTTTTTCTCAAATCTATCGAGTTTGGGTTTTAACTATCGAGTTAGGATCACAACACTTACCGAGTTTGGGATCTAAAGTTGGCGAGTTAGCCTATTTGCCTTATCGTACATCGAGTAAGGTTCTAAGTGGCAACTTACTAAGGGGAAACTCTGCTAAAATTTTCCTAACATACCGAGTTACAGTTTCTTTAATCCTTACCGAGTTAGACTGTTTTTAAAACATACCGAGTTTGTACGTTTTTCATTCTTACCGAGTTTGAGAATTTCATGACATACCGAGTTTGAACTTTTCTCATTACATACCGAGTTTGACAAATTTCATGACATACCGAGTTTGAACTTTTCTCATTTACATACCGAGTTTGAAATTTATCCTGACATACCGAGTTAGACTCCAAACTACTCATCATACCGAGTTTGATAACCATCGAGTTAAGTTAAGATAGACCTAATAACATACCGAGTTAAGCTTCACTCAGTTTAATACCGAGTTAGAACACAAAATTTTTCAAGTTATCTAATCAACTTAAAACTAAAACCTTTATTTATCCTTAACGATCAAAGATTAACATAATCACATCATCTCATCTTATCAAAGTTTTTTTTTCCTTCTTATCAAAGTTTTTTTTTTTCCCATCATCTCATCTTTTTGGCGGGAAAATTTGAGTAAAATTTAATTTTTACCAGAGACTAAACGTTCAATTTTTACGCGAAATTTAAATTTTGGTATAACGTTGAAAATTTTGGCCCAAAATTCGAATTTTTTCGGTGAAATTTGGCGGCAAAATTTTTGAAACTCAAATTTTTCTTGCAACCTTATAATTGCATTTCATAGTGATTTTCAAATTTTGGGAAAGAAAATTTTTTCAAATAATTTTTGGAGGGAAAATCTGAATTCACTATCTCGACCTTGCGTGTGACATTTTGCTTGATTTTTTTCGATTACATCGCAACAATCAAGGGGGAGAGCAATGTCATCTACAACGTCTCAATCACCTTCTTCCAACTACCTTCCTCACCAATATTCTCATCAGTAACAGTCATCAGCAACAGTACCTTCTTCCAACTACCTTCCTCACCAATATTCTTATCAGCAACAGCATCATCAACAACAAAATCATAGCTCCCTCATTCGTCATGTGCTGCTCTTTGGCAATGAATCAAGGCCTCCAATGTTGCTACCAGGAACGTATACTATTTGGAAACGGAGATTTCTACAATGGCTCATAGATCGTCCTGTTGCTGATCTCATGCTTAAATCCATTCAAGATGGTCCATACAAAATGATATCTCTTGCTGACTCAACAGGGATTATCATACTACAAACTGATGAAGATTTGAATGCTACTGAACTTGCTCAGTACGATGCTGACCATCAGGCTGCATGGTTCATGACATTAGCCCTTCCCAATTCAATTTACATGAATATGGACTTTCAAGCCAGTGCTTATGAAATGTGGAAATATCTTGAAGCTATGCATCGTACAGAAGAACTTCATCACATCAGAATGAAGCAAATTCTTGAATCCTGTTTAAGCATGAATCCTCTGAAGACCATTCTCCCTGCTCCACCATCTCCATCTGTTGACCATGGATCCTTAATTTACACTCCAAATGGTCTCTTCTTCAATCCTCCGAATGCACCTGAGCCTTTCTTCATTCCACAATACCATCCTGCAACACTACATAATTATGTGCAATCTCTTCTGCAAAATCTAGTGAAGCTTAGTCAAGTATCTTCCAAGAAAGGCAATGGCGCTATGACTTCAACTTCTGAATGCTTAAACACAATGAAAGATTCTGATGATGAAGAAGATCTTATCGAACCGAGCATGGCATTTTTGGCATATACAGAAAATATTTCAGATGTGGAAGATCAAGATTATGATTCAACTCCACTCTTTGACGATAATGTTGAATACAATGCCACACTTAGTCAAATGGAAGTTGAAGGGGGTAATCTCAATGCTGTTTTGCAAAGGGTCATGGGAGATATTCCATCTGATGATGAATATGCAGATTTGGAATCTAATACGGCAGATTTGGAAACCGATACAGCAGATGTGATGTTAATGGCAAACATGCAGGAATCTCAAATGAATAATACAAGCCCAGAGCATGATTCTGATGATTCTGAAGATCCAATTGTGAGATTAAACAAAGAGAAAATGTATCAATCAAGGTCTTAAATGCATGAACAAAGTCACAGCTTCATCCTTTTAGATTTCATACAATTTACGAGTCAGGCTTTATCTAATTCCTGAAATCTCCGAAATCGAGCTATCAAACAAGGTGAAAGAGTTGTGATACAAGGAAGCAATACTCAAAGGTTGGTTGGGAATGGTGAGAATACTGCAGATGTCTCTAATGCAGGCAATGAGGTGAAAGTATTGGATAAACATGATGACAACAGCAGATTGGGGAATGATACAGATGCAGATTGTGCAGAGATCAGACCCTTCTATGACTCAGAGCCCAACTTTGACAAAGGACAGATGGATGAAGAAGATGTCATACCCATCTATGACAAAGAACCGAACTTTGACAAAGAGTAAATGGTTGAGGTACAATCTACTGTTGATCATATTATGCCTGCAAATGAGAAACAACAATCTGAGCAACCTAACTTCAGTAATGAAGGAAAGGTTGACCAGGATGTTGTACAATGTCTTGACAAATGTTCTGAATCTGAGTCCTTACCTGTTAATCTAATAACTGAAACTTCATACCAGACTCTTGAGTCTGAAAATATTCTTCTCAAAAAGACCATTGCCCAGTGTCATAAAGATTTTTCAAAACTAGAGGCACATTGCATCTCACTTGAACTTAAAATGCAAAACGAATCTCTAAATTCGGGCACCAATGGTCAAGTTTTGAATGAACAAAGTAAACGTGTGGATACATTAGTTAAAGAAAATGAGCTTTTAAAAGGTCAAATTCAAGAAAAGGTGTTTGCACATGCTGCATTACAAAACAAATTAAGAAGACTGACTGGCCAGAGTGTGGATACTAAGTTTGCAAAACCATCAATCTTGGGGAAACGGCCTTCTCAAACAAACAGAAAACAATCAGTGGTTAGACAACCAACTGCATTTAAATCTGAACGACCTAAATTTTCAAAACCTCGGTTTGCCTCCCAAGTTGTTGAGAATAACAATTTGACAAAACCAGTCACTCCACATTCTTGGCCTAAGGAAAATGCATCTGTGTCTGCTAAATCTCAACACGTGATTATACCTGGCTCATCTAGGATCAGTTCGAAAACAGTGTCTAAAACGAGCATTAAAAGTAAAGAGTTTTATGGCAAATATGACATGTACAAGAACTATGATCTAGAAAAGGCTAGGAAAAAGGCACTACTTCAAAAGGATGGAATTCTAGGTTCAAAACCTCATATGATGCCTTCCACTGTAGTACAGAACACTGCTTGTAGTTGCACGCACACCAAAACCTAAGAGTAATCAACAAACTAATAGGAATTGGATAGCTTCTAAGAGTAGTTGCGTAAATAATCATGTTGTTTGTGCTTTAAAATATCTTCAAAAGGGAAATTCACTTGAAAAGGCTCAATCGACTAAGACAAACAAACCCGTTGAACCAAAAGTCATAAGTCAGAAACCTAAGAAGTGGATCAACATAGGACGTAGGTTTTCTCAAAGAAGTGATGCTCCCACATTTCATTCAACTGCATCTAAAAGGAAAACATCTCCTAGATCTAACACTAGGTGGGTACCCACGGGTAGAATTTTCAAATCAATTGGTCTTAGGTGGATTCCTACAGGAAAGATTTTAGACAGTTGCACCAAAACTAATGTGAAACCTACAACATCTATCCCTGAGGAGAGAAAAGAAATCGTTGATATAGTGTGTTCGAGTGTCAAGAAGATAATTGACACTACACCTTTATGCTTCTAACATCTGGAACCCAGTTACTCTTGGGGATCCTTGTTCTCTGTTTTCTTGTCTCTTCTTTCTTTCTTTGCAGATTCTTCAACACTATGGCTTCGGAACAAATCAGTTTCGGACCCGAGCTTAATGTAATGGCTTCGGAACAACTCAGTTTAGGACCCGAGCTTAATGTAATGGCTTATGAGCACAACAGCTTAGGACCCGCATTCAACCGTCTAAACTTTCCAGAATCTTCGGCTGAACCTTTGTCTCTCTCCTGTAAAGAAGTGGAAACCTTGTTTGCTCCATTGTTTGATGATACGATTGAAAAACCGTCTTTCTGAGGTCTCACCAATTTCCGCTGCACATCTTGATCACAATCAAGTACTTGATTCACCTCAACAAACAACAACAACTGTTAGAAAAGACGGTCCTCCAATTGCATCTCCAACAACCACAGAACAAACCGGGTCCAACTCACGACAATCAGCTGGAGACTCCATACCTATATCAGTTCCACAAAATGCAGAGCACGACCCAGAGGCGTTCTTTAACCCGTTTACACCGACTCAACTCATTCCTGACATTGCTGAGTCGTCTACACGCAATTTGGATCCTGCTAATATGCGAGATTATTACCAACTTCACCTTTCGACACACAATTGGACTTGAGATCATCCCTTAGTTCAAAGAGTCCGATCTACTGTGATTCCAAAAGTGCCATTCACAGGAGCATGTCGAAAAGGGTACGGTTGAATTAAATTTTGTGGGCACTAAATACCAGTTGGCGGACTTGTTTGCAAAGGCTTTACCTCCATCAAGGTTTGTTGATTTAGTTCACCATATTGGTATGAGGTGCTTGACTCCAGATGATTTGCAAAATTTTCTTAAAACCTAAGAGAGTCAAACATCAAACCCATTTTATATTAAAAAAATAATAATAATAAATAAAAATAAAAATCCTCTTTCTTTGTGTACAAACTTCGAATCTTCAAAACTATGTTCCTCCATTTAAACAAATTTTGCTTTACTCTGTCAAAATGGAACATGTTTTGAGGGGGAGAAAACTTTTCACAATATCATGAAGTTTGCACACCTCATTTTTATTCATCAAGGTTAAAATGTTTCTTCATCATTCGGATCAAAACTCATTTTTTCAAAAAAGTTCTACGATCTCTCGAATTAAAAAGTGCAAAAAGGTTTCACAAAATATATGCTAATTCGAGGGGGAGAAAAGGAATTTTTTTTCTGCAACGATCACAAATTAATCTAGTTTGGACTTCAAATGGAAAAGTAATTAACCTTTTAATGAGTAAAGTTCACAAAAGTCTTAAACTTAGGTAAAAGGACCTTGCAAGGAAAATAAAACAGGCTCTAATCTATGTTTTCACACATGTTCTCAAAAGTTGCACACATGATTAAAACCTCAACGAATCAGACTAACGATTTTTTTCCTCAATTATCTCCATAATTGTGAGTTTCTAATTTCCTCATTATTGTTGTCTAATAGTTCCCTAAATGTTTCAAGTGTTTTCAACGGTCAAAAAGACATAATCAGAAACTAAGGTTAATGTAATTATTGATCGGGGCATTTCTTTTTTATGTGTTTAGTCTAATTTATTATTTCATATAGCTTTATAGAACACTAAAGTATGCTCGATTGGTGTGTTTGCACGATTAGAAACAACATAGGTTTGAAATCAAGTGATTTAGGGTTTAAGATTTCGATGTCTTTGCTGCTACTAGGATGTTTAATTTGTACAATATTCATGCATTATGATGATAAAATGCGTGCAATGTCTCTAATCATAACCCCTAACCATTATCATAATTGGAAAATCTCGAGTGATAGGATGAGTTAATCTGTGATCTTGTGTGTTAATTAGAGAATTCTGAGCATTTTGGTAGATTTAGAATGAGTTTCTTGATTCATCTGTATACTTTCCTGATGCATTTTCTCTGTGTGCAAGCACATGTCATCCCATTGAAAGTCAAAATTTCAACATTCGACAAAATGTTTCTTTTGGAACATATTTTGAGGTCAAAGTCAAAATGTGTTTAAAGGCTAAACTGGTAAATGGATCCAAAATGGTGAGAAACAAATTTTTCCAAACTCTACACTATTGTTTTACACCGGTAAAACAAGTGTGAAGACCAAAGCAAAGTTGTCCTAAATTTTTCAAATTTTCATAATCTGGAATGCTTTGGCTACGATTAAAGAATGACTCTGATTTGGGCATCCCAAATACCTGAAGTTTTCCATTCATCACAAAAACTAATCTTCAAAAAGAACCCATGAGCTTCAACTTTAAATGGAAATCTTCTTCTTCAAGATTTTAAAACTCAAAAGAGAGACTCCGGGTCTCAAACAACTTTAAACAGTAAAAGAGTTTTTTTTTAATTCTAGCATTCTTTGTTGTATAATACTTGATTGTGTTTTCTAAAACCTTGAGCAGAATCATCTCACGAATTTTTCACAAAGTATTTCATAAATACGATTCAATATTCTGCTCAAGAAGACTATCTCTCGAATAAACTTCATTATTTGAGGGGGAGTATTTTGTTTCAAGAAAACTAATTTTGTATTAAAACAACGACTTGTGCACTCATTTCAGTGTACAACTCGGTTTTCAAAGAAAGGAAAGTGCCTTGCTAAACCATTTCTTAAAAACAAAACATGCACTTATCCTTGAAAACAAGAAGAAGTTCTCATGCAAAGCTTATCTAAAACTCTTTTAATCTTGAGCAAAATTTATTCAAAATTTTTCAAAAGGTTTTTCAAAACTTTTCAAAATTTTGCTCAAGATTTTTCAAATCTTTACTCCCCAATTCGATCCACAGTTTAAAAAATGTCAAAACACATGCTCATTTTGAGGGGGAGTATTTTGAAATCAAAATGCTTTGTCACAATCATGTTTTATGGCTTGTGCACACATAACAGTGTACAACCCATTCTTATAAAGAAAGGACCCTGAGGTACGCGTCAGTGCCTCAATTCTAACAAAAGGAGCGAAGGCTTCTTACTTTTGAGTAGAATTAATCAAACATTTTCTGATTTTCATAAATTCTGCTCAAAAGACAAGTATTTCACCTCAATGAGTATTCACTTGTTGAGAGGGAGCACTTGGAAAACTCATCGTTCACAAAATCAAAAGTTCTTGTTGATATCTCCCCATAAGACTCAAAAAGCATATTTTAATCAAAAGTTTATCAAAAACAACATCTCATATGCTATTTTTGAGGGGGTGAAAGTGAATGTGATTAAAATATGAAAGTTCAAAATTGCTAAAAGTTGTATCTTGTGTGAGCTAGACTCAGAATTGAAACAGGAATTGACGAAACATGAAAGTTAGTAATCTCGAAAAGACTTATCCTCGACGGATAATGACATCAAGTTAGTTACTAGAGCTAGTTGTCACCTAAAAGCAGACAATGGAACTCTTTAACTAGCCACGTAAGCGTGTCTCGAAAAGGATTTGTCTTAGTAGAAATGTACCGTCTCGAGAAACTTTCTGTGGACTCGACCAGGCCGGGTAATAACTTCAAGCTAGTCTAACTAGTGATGTAAGCGTGTCTCGAATCGGTCTTGTTCACTGAAAGTGGATCAATTCAAAAAGTGCTCGCTCCTCCCGCATGTGCAAATTTATTAAATACTTATGAGCACATGTGAAGGGGGAGCCCTTCATAAGTTAACACAAAACTCTCAAAGTGTTAAACAAAATGTTTGATAAACACAAACACTTTGAGAGATTTTCAAAGGTTTCAATGGCAACTATAGGATAGTCATGGAGTGATAAGGTGACTAAGGTTAGGAAAAACCGTCCTATGATCCGCCAGAGTCGGAGGGATCTACCCAAGGACATCTCCAATAGTTAGAATTAGAAGTCCTTAGGTATGATATGAAAAAAGGAGAAAAGAATGAAAGGAGAAAGAAGGGGTTGAAGAATTAAAAAGAAAAGCAAAGAAAAGGGTGAAAAGAAATAGCCCTCCATTTGTTCAACCTTAGGGCAAACACCGGGTTCAATTCGTATGCTACTGGTTATTGTTAAGGCAACACCGGTATTGAAGATAAAGTCGTCATGGACCCAGTGACGCACTACACTAAACCTTCTTAACCACTCAAGTTCTCTTAAAAGGGCTTGTTTCATTCTCACGGGGAACCAGTGTAATCTATCGACTTATCTCTTAGAGATAGTTGATATTGAAGTAGGAGACCCCTCCCTAGTCTCCGTATAGGAAACCTAAGTGAGCACTTATCGAGTCTAGAGCCATGAGATACATCAAAGATCTCTTAGGAACACTTAGTATTTCTACAACTGGTGTTCTGCATCAATGGGCATCAGCTGTAAATTATCGAGTCCTTCGCAGATCTGAGCAATCTACCGAGAACGTTTATGAGAGAATTACAAATGTATTTCTCAATGATTGAACGGAAATTCCTGCCAGGGTCAACATCAAACAGCCTTGACAGCAGGTCACTTTGGTAACTCCACAAGGGTTACGCTTAGTGTTCGCGGTGGTTCTTTAGCGATCTACAGTCGTAGAGTGATCCCCAGCGACTCACCCAGTCATTGAGCTACTTAGTAGGTCTCGTAAGCTCCTTTGGGAGTATCTGATATGGGAACGGCCTGGATAAGGATTAGAAGGAGTCTTCACAATATGTTGTTGACAAGCTCTAATTCCTTATCTGTAAGTACCGGTTGATTATTGCTAACTGTTTATCTGCAGGTACATCTCCTCCATGATGGTAGATTCCAGCATGCTTATACATACATCTTGAAGCAAATGAAAGCTCCCCCAAAGATCTTAGCACCACAAAGTTCAAAGAAAGATTCTACGCCAAAAAGAAGAATCTACAAAGTATAAAGACTAAAGATCAAAGAGTATGCAAAGGAACTTCATGCTTTCGAAAGTCAAAGTCATAAGATGTATGAGTATGTTGGAATGGCGGACAACCACCACAGACATAGAAGTGACGATCGGCAGACAACTTCATAACATGATCACCATTACATCAACAAAGAACGATGAAAGATTTTGCTAACTATTTTTGAGGACGTCAACTACAAAGTCAAAGTATAGAAGATGACGACGCCGATCAACCTTTGATGACCAACACTTAGGGGGAGATTGTTGGGAATAGACTTTATTATTTCAAGTGTCGGTCATTGAATTTTGTTATAGGTTGCATTATTTAGTTAATACGTTAGTTATTTTATATGTTTTATAAAGTTTTATGCTTAGTTTATAGGTTTGGATAAAGTCTAAGGGCTAAGTATGTAATATTGTCTAAGTATGGTGAAGCCCTAATCCTTACCTATAAATAGTATTGTATAACCTCATTTGAGGTGGTTGGTTCACTAGTAATATCATTATTCTCTTATTATCTCATTAGGTGTTCCTTTCACTCTCTCTCTCTACTTACTGTCTCTCTCTAGATATCTTAGTGTTTATGCTGTAAAATGGTGACCTAACAACAACCGAAACCTGAAATATGCCATCAGTTTCTGTAGAACATGATCTGGGTTATGATACTGGATTGTCGGACGAAGACCCTTCGTCTGCTTATGATGAAGATGATGATGATGATAACACAGCTCCTCTCAAACCGAAACGGGATCAGTGGTGGAAATCGTACACAAGAAGTGATTGCTCTCCCTCTACTGCAGTCACCATCACTGAGGAAACAATGAGCACATGGTGGAAACCCGACGAAGCCGAAAAGGTATCCGATACACCTGAAGCGAAATGGATGATCACCTCTGTGGATCAGTTTGCCCCTGACAATAGCTGGCAAATGCTATTGTTGATAATTATGTTCCTCCACCTGCCAACTCCTTACTTGCTCAGACAGGAGACATGGGAGCATTCATCCAATGGTACTGCAAGAAAAGAGGCTACCGAAAATCACCAAAAAGGACTTGGAAGGACCTGCTTACGAAATCGTCAAAGCCTTCCATCCTGACGTGGTGCATCTACAGTATCAAATGGAGGAATGTCACAAGATGATGACTGACCAAGTCGATGAAGAAATCAGCGACTACAATCTAGGGAAACCACTTCCTCTAGGAGGATCTCCAGGTTGAATCACGATTCAAGCTGACTTCTTCTTCAACAAAGACCTTGAGTACCTTCGTTCCGGCAACAAACATGCACTATCCATCACCAAGATGAAGGCTGCCCGCTACATGAATGTCGGTCTGGAACAGATGGTATTGGATCAAATGTGCAGTGATGAAGAGTGCAAGTAAGATATTGCTACATCATTTGGCATCTCACACCGGTGGTTCAAGAAACGTGAGTTCTATATTGCTCGACACACTGCAGCTGGTGATCCCAAAGCTGCCTACTCAATGAAAAGAATTCTGAGTGTAATCCAAGTTGAACTCTTTCCTACCTGTGGCTACAATTACATGAAAAAGATTGTTCTTCGACGTTCACGCTATTGGGAGCATGTCATATCTGAAGGTGATTTTAAGCATCTACATCTTAACGATTTTGAAGATTTCTACCTGTTACATCTCCAAGGAAATCTGGATCATCTTCCTGCACTTGAAAGAAAAACTCTCATCTCTGCTGTCACTCAGTGGATCCGTGGGCTTGTTATCAGGCAAAGGGTAAAGGACTTTCAGCTTGGTATCGAAAGCTATCAGACTCAGCTTAATCTCACAAGACCTCAATGGGAAGCAAGAGATGTGGAATTCAGGAAAGAATACACAGTCATTGAGACTCCTAGAGCTGTGGTCTTCGTTTTGTCGGTGGTAGAATTCGTGAAGGGGACTACAGGCTTATGGAGCGCACCATCTGAGTTGTGCTGCATTATGTTATGTAATAGTTGAATGTATCTTTTGATGACTTGTAACTATGTAATCATGTGAACTTGTCCTGCAATGATGCATACATGTAGTGTGTGTGTGTGTGGTTCCATTCTTGATTATGTATCTTTCATGATGGTTTGCTATTACTTCAGATAGCAACCCGGTCTTATTATTGGGGAAAGTTCATCGCCAAAAAGACGAATGTTCCTAACAAAGGCATGAATTACTTTATATTCGTGCCTTTCCGATCTGATGTACGCTTAAGTGCATCATTTCTGGTAAAAGAAGAGAAGTCTTCTTTACATCTCAAATACTTTTCCTTCAAAGATTCTTCGGGAAAGTATTTGCTCCAAACTTGGTGGTACCATGGCTTTTGAAGATCAAACAAAACTTGAAACTTTGTTTAAAAAACTTTGCCAGTCAATCGATGATAACGGATTAATCCTTTTTGCAAAATGATAAATTAAACATGCGTCATCGATTGAGGGGGAGAATGATTTCAAAAACCATATATATCATCAAAACAAGATCTTTGTGCATATATACTGTGCATTAAGTGTGACTGTTATGTGTTAGTATATGAATTTTTCATGAGTTTCTCGTTAAACTCTAAATCATTTATAAACTCATCATTTCTAACACATAACACACTCCCTCTAGGATTGAGGGGGAGCTAATGTATCATCTCAAAATCAGTCATTCTTAAATCTGACACATCTTTTCCCCAGAAAATCTTTAAACTCATTTAAATCACTTGGGATCACAAATCTCAATTGGTTTGAAATTTTTGATCGGGGTAGAAAATGTGATTTAAATATGAAAATCTGATTAAAATGTGATGTTTTGAATCTAAATGCATGCTCTCCCATATGTGCCAAACTCTTTTATACATCAATGCACATATTGAGGGGGAGCAAATGCTTTGTGAAATTGGATCCTTGCATCTTATGAGATCGAGACTCAGACTTAACCTATGAATTGACGGAACTAAAACCATCATCAATCGAAAGGACTTGTCCTGGCCGGGTAATAATTTCAAGCTGGTCTAACCAGTAATGTAAGCTTGTCTCGAAAAGGACTTGTCTTAGTAGAATTTACCATTTCGAGAAACCTTTGGTGAATCTAATCGGGCCGGGTAATAACTTCAAGCTAGTCTAACTAGTGATGTAAGCGTATCTCGAATGCCTGTTCATGTTCACTTAAAGTAGATCAATTCAAAATGTGCAACTCTTCCCGACATGTACAAATCTTCAAATCAAAACATATAAGCACATGTTAAGGGGGAGCATTTGAAAATGACAAAACTCTCAACGCGTTAACAAAATGTGTTTCTCAATCATAAACACGTTGAGAGAATTTTCAATAATTTGGTAAATGGCAACATAGGATAGTCATGAAGTTATAAGGTGGCTAAGGTTAGGAAAACCGTCCTATGATCCGCCAGAGCTGGAGGGATCTACCCATGGACTATACCAAATAGATAGTATTAGAAAGTCCGTAGGTATGATTATGAAAAAAGGAGAAATGTAAGAATGGAGAAAGAAGGGGTTGAAGAATTAAAAAGAAATGTAATGAGAAAGGGTGAAAAGAAATAGCCCTCCAATTATTGAAACTTAGGGTGGAAACCGGGTTCAATTCATAATCTACTGATGGTTGCTAAGGCGACATTGGTATTGAAGGCAAGACGTCATGGACCCAGTGACGCACTGCACTAAACCTTCTAGCCACTCAAGTTCTCTTAAAAGAGCTTGTTTCATTCTCACGGGGAACCGGTGTAATCTATCAACGTATCTCTTAGAGATGGTTGATATTGAAGCAGGAGACCTCTCCCTAATCTCCGCATAGGAAAACCAAATGTACTTATTGAGTCTAGAGCCTCGAGATGTATACAAAGATCTCATAGGAAAACGTGCTACTTCTACCCTGGTTGTTCAACATTAAGGACACCAATGGTAAACTTATGAGTCCTACGCAGATCTTAGCAATTTGCCAGAACATTTATGAGGGATGTTGCTATAGTAAATCCCAGTGATTGAATGGAAATTCCTGCCAGGGTCAACATCAAGCAGCCCTGAAAGCAGGTCACTTAGGTAATTCCTTGTGGATTACGCTTAGTGGTCGCGATGGTTACAAACGGTCAACAGTCATAGAGTGATCTCCAGTGACTCACTCAATCGTTGATCTACTTAGGTAGTTCGTGTAAATCCTTTCAAGGTTTGCCGATTGGGAACGGTCTTGGTAAGGGTTAGAAGGAGTCTTCACACTATGCTGTTGATGATCTCTAATTCCAAACCTATAAGTAGCGGATGATTTGTTGCTAACTGTCTGCTTGCAGGAATGTCTGACGGTTGCAGTTGATTGCTAAAAAGATGCAGATCCATCAACACATGCTTACACTTCGACACATAATTTGAGAAGTCATGATCATTGATTGGGCCTCATATATGCTTCCACAACTCTGATGCAGAAGATCATGATCCTGAAAAGTGTGAGCATGCCAACACTAACATGTCGAAATCACATGGAGACGATACTACTCAAAGATGACTTTTAGACACTCATTTGGATGAAAAACTTGAAGTAATTTCCAAAGATCATCCATCATATTGAAAAATTCATCTAGAGTCTACCGCTTAATGCACAAAGATCACAACAATGAAAAATCAAAAGGCTACGAGCTACAAAGATGTCGTCAAATACTTGAATGCTATGATTCAATATGTATTTTCCGGGGTGACCTCCCTTAGGGGGAGATTGTTAGGAATACATTTATTCATATGAAGACTCGGTCACCCCGAGTATAGTTTAGCATGTTGTAGCTCGTAGTAGTTATCACATTAGTTAGTACGTAGTTTAGAGTTAGTTAGTATTTGTGGAGTCGGGTCGGGTCTTTACTCACTGTCAGCCCGCTCCACAGCCCGTTTCAGGGGCCGTTTTATTATAACTATAAATACCCCTTCCCTAGCTTGGAAGGGGTTGGACCTTCATTTACAATCTAATATACTACAAGTTTTCTCTCAAGGTTCCATCCCTTTCTCTCTCTAACTTCTCACTAGATATCCTTACATTTAATCATCCTAAACACTATTCCATACATGTTCTCATATTAGAGTATACTACACTAGCGATGTACAAAAGAAACTTAGGCAGTTAAGGAAGGAGAAAGAGAAAGATGAGTTTATAGTTAAGAAGTATGGGTTTTATGCAGGACAAAAATTTGGTTCTAGTAAGGATATAAAAGATAGAGTTTACATGCATTCCATAGAAACTAGAAGAAAACTCAAACTAGTAAGGAATGACAAAGTTAGAGTTAGGGCCAAATGTGAAGGTCCCATCCTTGTTTTTTACCTTAATAATGGGCCATTAAATGATGGGCCTTCTGTGGATGACCCATTAAAGGTAAGCCCAAGTCAGTCCATTGGTCCAACAACTAGGTCTAAGTCAAAAGTTGGTTCTGCAGACAAAGACAAAGGAAAGGGAATATTTGAAGACACAAGTAATCAGAGTTGCCCATGGGAACTTTATTGCACTAAAGAGTTAGGTAAGGAGACATGGATTTGCAAGACTCACCACAGTGAGCATTTATGTCTACAAACAAGGGACATTTAAGCTTGCAACTACAAATTTCTATCATTTCAAATAATGGATGAAGTTTCTGTGGATCCAGAAATCCCTACTAAAGCAGTCCAAGATGCCCTTCAGAAGAAATGGGAAGTAAATGTTTCTAGAATGAAGGCATTCAGAGCCAAGGCTGCGGCTGACAAATTGATAATTGGTGATCACAAGGCTCAACATGCTTTACTAAGAGATTATGCTCAAGAGTTGATGAATCAAAATCCAGGAACCACAGTGAAATGTCAAGTAGAAATGCCTGAAGATCATAACTGTCCTACTAGAGTATTTAGGAGAATATATGTGTGTCTTGGTGCATTAAAGAAAGGATTCAAAGCTAGTAGAAGAGAACTGTTGGGGTTGGATGAAGCTTTTATAAGTGGCCCATTCCCTGGCCAATTGTTAATAGCTGTTGGACTTGATGCTAATAATGGCATCTATCTGGTTGCTTATGCCATAGTTGAAGCTGAATGCAAAGATTCATGGGTGTGGTTTTTGAACATGTTGGGTGATGACCTAGATCTACACCAAAACTCCCATTTCACCTTCATATCTGATAGACAAAAGGTATAATACAGTTTTTATAATTTGAATTGGTTTGTTTTATAATATTGTATCTGTATTATAATAGTTCAAATTTTATTACAGGGTATTGTTCAAGCAATGAATGAAGTGTTTCCAAGTGCTGAACATAGATTATGCTTAAGGCATATCCAAGAAAATATGAAAAAGCAATGGAATGGACTTGCATACAAGCAACTGCTATGGAAGTGTGCTACAGCTACAACACTAACTAAGTTTGAAGGTGCAATGAAAGAACTTAAGGACTTAAGTGTGGCTGCACATGACTGGTTAGCAAAGATTTCACCAGAACATTGGTCCAGATCACACTATTCAGGTAAATTTAGTTAGGTTTTGTGAAATAATTATCATGATGTAATCAATTAGTTCCTTAAAAGATTATATTATTTATGTATGTGGGAAGAGCTCATTCAGATGTGTTGCTGAATAACATGTGTGAAGTATTGAATGGTAAGCTTGTCCTTGGTAGGGGTAAACCTATTATCACTCTATTAGAGTTCACCAGGGAGTACTGCATGAAAAGAATTGTGAATGTTCAGAAAGCCATTGAAAAGTGTCCCGGTCCTCTAACTCCTACAGCCACACTTATAATGTCAAAAATCAAAAATGTTGCTAGCAATTATAAAGTTATGTGGAATGGGGATCAAAAGTATCAGGTTACTAGATCTTTTGGGGAACAATGTGTAGTTGATGTTGAAAGAAAAAGATGTACGTGTAGGAGATGGGAGATTTCAGGCTTTCCTGGTAGGCATGCAGTTGCTGCAAACTGGAATATGGATGTAAATGGCCAACCTATGTCACTACCAGAGGCATGGGTTGATAAGTGTTATTGGTTAGAAACTTGGAAAGAAGTTTACAGTTTCAAGATACAACCATGTAGTGGGAGGGCAGACTGGAAGAAATCTCTATGTCTTACAACACTAACCCATCCACATTATCACCCTCAAATTGGTAGGCCTAAGAAGAATAGAGTCAGAGGAAAAATGGAGGACACACCATGTGTTAAGGATGGTAAGTTGAGTAGGAGAGGGAGAACTGTTAGATGTTATTCTTATGGAAACCCGGGTCACAATAAACAGTCATGCAAGGGTCAGGGTGGTGCAACAACTTCTGGGTCAAAAATACAAGCAAAGGAAAAGGAAAAAATGTTGAAGCTTCTACTGGTTCATCTGGTAATCCAAGACCCTGCAAGAAATTCAGGTTTTGTTTGGATGATTACATAGAAGGTTCACCATCGTATGTTGCAAGAGAAGGTATTAAATGCTTAGTCTTATTAAGTTGTTGTGTTTTGTATGTTTTAATTATTTATCATTTGTTACAAATTGAAATGATAATGTTGATAATGCATGTGGAAGCAACACTGCTAGAAATGACACTCCTCCTTCTGCAAATTAAAGTGGTCAAAGGTCAGGTGCATCTACTGCTACAATAGAAAGCCAAAGGCATCCTAATGCAACTCCAAGCTGTCAAAGTGGAATTTCTAGCGGAAGCAGAAGTCCTGGATCACCAAGATTGAACAGACATGCAATAAGGAATAACATATATAGAGGTGGTGGAGTTAGTAAGAGAGTTGGACCTGATATACCAAACAATACTTGAGAAGGATTACATTGGAGTTAGAAACTTATGTCAGCTGTTTGAACATGTTTAAGACTTATTTTTATTAGTTGGTTCTGCATGTGGATTTATGTTTAAGACTTGGTACTAGGCCATTGCAATTTTCAAGTCATTGCAACTTGTTGCATTGACAATATGCAATTAAAGACTTTTATGACTAATATTCTACATGTGTAGCTAATTTTCTATTCGTGCAAATGACTTGATGACTTGCATATGCATAATGCAATTGAAAAAATGTAAATTATTATGACTATTTTGACAAAAACAAAGTCAACAAGAAGTTCCATTCACTTGGGTTGTAGTTTGCAAAAATCATTGATTGCATCTGCATAATGCAATTGAAAACATGAAAATTCTTATGACTATTTTGACAAAAACTAAGTCAACATGGTTTTAAAGTTCCATTTACTTGGGTTTTAGTATGCAAAAACCTTTGTTTTTTAGGTTAGTGCAAAACTCAACTTCCAATTTTTAACCAAAGCAAACTGAACATGCTTAATATCATTATGTTGGATTATAATACACAAACTTAACCCAATGAGATAATGGTCAAGTACTTATGTTTACCCATTTAAAAATCAACAAGTAAACGTTATAGTTTAACCAAGACATAAAACAATAACAATGACAATTTCACAATTGAATCAATGCTTGATACCATTAAACTAATATTTCATAAGCACCAAAAAATTACACGGGTGATGAAATACATCTGATTAACAAAATAAAATCATAACCCAACACCTACTCTCTTCCCAACTGCTACTTCACATGTAAAATAACACGAAAACTGAAAAAAAAAAAAAAAAAAAAAAAAAAAAAAAAAAAAAAAAAAAAAAAAAAAAAGCTTATGATCAAGTATTTCTTCATTTTAGCAGCTTCACGTCTTGTATCATCTAGTGTAGCTTGGATAGCATTCCTTGACCTTAATAGACCCGGGATGATTGTAACTGATCTTGCACACATGGGGGGATCGTACCAGTCAATAAAATCTCACCAAGCATAAAACCTACATACTGGATTTCGATTGGTCCATGATGTGCGAATTACCGCGTTTTGTCCACACCAGCTGATATCGTCATTTTGTAGTATAGTTTTTAATCGAAGAAATGCTTAGGAAAGTATTTCCCCGGGTCGTGTCCCAACGAATGTGTGAATGGAATTCTTAATTCCCGATTCGTGAAACGTGTCGTGAAAACGGTAAAAAAGTGATTTAAATGATTTTATACAAATGAAATAGTAAATAAAGCACAAATAACTAACTAAGCACGTAAATCAACTAAACAAACTTAAAACGTAACGTAGAATCGAAAACGTAAACTTAAACGTAAAATAAACGTTAACGTACAAAATAAAACGCGACTTTTAAGCTACGCTACTCCTACGGACTTGGAAATAATTTTCAAAAGTTAAAAATTATAAAAGAAAATTTTGAGAAAAAGAAAAATATTTTTTTGACTTTTTATTTATTTATTATGAATTAAAAATTAATTTTACTAATTAAAAATTAAAAGAAAATGAAAATAAGGTGAGAAAAATGAAAAATAAATTTTGAAAATTATAAAATAACTAAAAAGAAATTTTAAAACAAAAAACTAATTTTTTTGGCTTTTTGTGTAATTTTTAGAAATTAAAAACTATTAAATCTAATTAAAAATTCAAAATAAATTCAAAATAAATGGGAAAAATGCAAAATTAATTTCTAAAATTCTAAAATAAATGAAAATAATTTTCTAAAATATTTTTGGATTTTTCTTTGCTTTTCCTGATTTTTTTTTTTTTTTTTTGGAATTTTAGGTAATTAAAAAGTATTTATAAATGATTAAAAATGAAAATAAAATAGGAAAAATAGTAAATGAACTCAGAAAAATTTGAAAAAATTACAGAAAATCTAAAATAATAAAATAAACTTGAGATAAAATTTTGAAAGAAAAATAAGCTAGGAAAGTGCTGAAAAGCTGAAATCTGCTTATTTGGAGTGCTTATTTATAAGCACTCCTTGACCAAAGTTGACTAGACTTTTACAAAGTGATTTTTAGACTCAAATATGCTCAGATAAACAGAAGTAAGATCAAATAATGCTCAGGAACACAGAATAAGGAGCAAACAGTCAAATAAGCGCAATGGATCAAGCAATAAGTAGATAAACAAATAGCAAGCTATCAACTGAATCAGTAACTATAAGCAATATAGAGATCAAATTAACCAACAATCTCAGAGAATGATCAAAATTAAACACTAGCAGCCCTACTTGATTAAAACAGACCTTATGCTAGACCACCTATTAGACAAGGACAATAAGCATTTTAGATAAGCTCGGGGATGAAAGCTTATGGGTGCAATCAACCAACTCACCACCAGAGATCTCAATACAACCTTAAAAACAGATCTCTAATCTAATTTACTATCCTAAAACCACCCAAGAATGTGGACCATGAACTGAAGTGCAGGGGAATTCTAAGTTAAACAGCTCACTTTGAGCCAATTTTCAAACAAGCAAATGAAATTCAAATCCAAATTTTCTTCTTGATTATGATAAACAAGCAGCAAAATTTCTCATAAAACCAACTTTCAAGGATTTCCAAAAACTTTTACTTGATTGAAAGGTATCTGATGTGAAACTTGTTGGAACAGTTATTGAAGTTTTGACTTGATGAAATATTTTCTAACTTTGACTGATTTTAGACTCTAATCATCAATCCTTGTCCTAAATGCAACGCTAAACTATTTTATAACTTGGTTTACCTAGATTCAAACTATTCCTAACATTGTGCAGAATCCTAACTACCAAAAACAACTACTGCTAACAGAATTAAGAACTAAAAGGAATTTTGACTTTTGCTTAGTGATTAATGAATTTATACTTGGTCTAACCTATATATGCCTAAGTTGAACTACAAATGCAGAGATGACAACTAGAAAGCACCAAATCCCTAGTGAACTCACTTAATCCAAACACTCCTAAACTACCTACTGTTTCACTAAATATGAAGCAACTAGATTCCTATCCAATTCAAACACTAACTCAGTATCCAACAAATCTAGAATATCAAACAGACTCAGATAATCAACTGATTTAATGAACCAAACTCAACACAGAAAAATAAGTAACAGAAACTTAATCCTAAGAAAATGATAGTAACATTAAACAGAAATGAAACAATAAACTTTATCCAACAATGAAATAACTAGACAATAACTCCTAACTGATAATAATAAAGCAAAAACTAAAAATGAGATAGAAACAATCATCACCAAACAGATCTACACTAGTTTATTAGGACTGCAATAAGAAGATAAGAAAATTAAAACGAAAGCTTACAAGCAACCTCTCAGCCAAACAGAGAGGCTCTCCCACACAGCATGTCTTTAAGACAAGCTAAAGAGCTCCAAATGGCTGTCTTCTATTCCAAAACAAGCTCAGCTTATTGAAATAAGCTTCTCAGTTTGACTTCTTTTGACTATTGTGAATTATGAACAGACAAACTCACAGAAATTTCTATGAAGCTGATATGAGTTCATGTAAACAAAACAAAACTAGTTTGAAGCTTAAACAAAAAAAATCAGACAATTATTATTTATTTTTATTTTTTTATTATTTATTTATTTATTTATTTATTTTATTTTATTTTTTTATTTATATAAGTGGAATAACAACATAATATTAATTAAAACAAGATAATAACTAATGATTCAAACTAATTAAACTGAAAATATTTAAGACTGAATAATAAGGAAAAGTAAATCAATAAGCTGTAAAGGAAAATTTAAATTGTATTAATACTAAATTCTGAGTACAGGGATTTTAAAATGAAATTACAACAATACTGAATTTTAAATGACAAGGAATTTAAAAAAAAAATGATCAAAAATCTTTCTAAAAGCATGAAAGATTGGACGAATACAAATGAGTGAGGAAGGGGCCTTATATAGCTGAGCTGAGATGATGTCCAGGTTGGCAATCCTCATGAAGGTTGCGTTTTCTCTGAGCCCCTTTCATCCGTTGGATAATCCTTGGCCTCCAATCTTCTCATTACAACCGTAGGATTAAATTTCGTGATGTGATAGATCCTTTGTGTGTCTCCTGATAGGTCCACGTGCCCCTTCTAACATTCCCTGACACCTTCTAGAAGCTAATCATTGGGTAATAATTACCCAATCGGGGTAATTTAGTGGGAGGGAATTTTAGGGTTCGTGCTACAGTCATTTTCTGGGTTTGGGATTAAAATTGGGGGGCGGTAAATGGGGTTTTATTATTTATGTTGACTGTGGGTTGTTTGACCGGGTATATTGTTGGGTGGATTGGGTAATGGGGAAAAATGTTGGGCTTGTGTTTATGATTGGGCTTGTGTCTATGATATTTGGACTTAGGCTAGTTTTATTAAAGGATTGGATTAAATCCGGTTGTGTAGGAGTATGAATATAAGACAAGGACTTAATGTTGTAATGCTTAAAATCATAGGGATCGAATTTGTAAATTTCCAAAAGTTAATCCAAGGGCTATTATTGTAACTCTCTAATTCATGAGGGACCATTTATTGACTTTTCTTTGGATATTTCTTCAAGGAACCAAATTTGTAAATATCTGAAAAGCTGAGGAACTGAAATCGCCAATCTTTCAAACTTTCACCAGGGACCAAATATGCAACTTTGAGATTTCCTGAGGACTTCTTATGACATTTTGAGCTTTCCTTGATCATTTTGCTTCCCCGTCTTCGGCTTTTGACCTTTTTTCATTCTCGTGCTCGTTTTTGTCGGTTTTGCTTCGTTTTCGTTCATTTTTCTCATATCCGTACCTGCACATACACAAATACAAAAACATGCATTCTCTTGGCATTTTTGGTTAGTATTTGGTATTAATGGTCTGAATTAAGGCCTAAAAAGGATGAGTGATTAAGCACTCATCAAAATCCCCCAGACTAAGGTATTGTCGTGCCCTTACGCAATGTCATCACCTCACGCTTAAGAGATAAATAATTTCAAAACCTCTCTTTACTGACGTTGTAAAGTAGCAATGATGTTCAAAAGAGATAGTAAAATCATTTATTCTCAAAAACGCTCCGTTTTCCGATTTTTCTGAATAACAACTACAACTACTATTTTTGTATATTTTTTTTTTCCATTTATATATGTGACGGTTTGATTTGACTTTCATTATCAATTCTTATCTGTTGATAACTTTTAGGGTCAACGAGTAGAAACACTTCTCACAGAGAAGAGACCGTACGGATAAAAATCGTCATCCTTGATTTTTCACAAGCTCCCAAACTAAGCGTAAAATCGAAATCATTGTTTATCCAGAAGTTAGATGCTAACACTGCCCACAAAAGTTACTTGTGTATTACCTCTTGTCCCCAGGTCCTAAGTTTTGTATCTAAAGATTTTAATTTGTGAGAAATGAATTGCTTCATATTTTCTCGTTTCGATATTTGTTAGTCCGATAAGAGCACAAAATTTGAACGCTAAGTAGTTTCCAAACTTTCCCTCGAAAACCCTTGCATACAGAAATCGGGTCCACATGAAGGTCTCTGATTTAACACGATTTGTAGGGGCTCCCTTTTTATTTACGATCGCGACATACCATGTTTGATACCCGAAACGGAAGCTTTTTATTAGGGAAACCCCCGGAGTCGAAGCTTGGCATTTTTGCATAATCATAAGCACTTTAATAATACTTTGGTCCTTAGTCCTTTATTCTTTTACAGTCAACGGTTTATGAGCCGCCAAGATGTAAGAGCTTTATTATGACTTTGGATTTCTATCCGCTGCTTTTTATAGCTTTGGATTCCTCTGCCTTTTTATTTGGCTTTGGACTATTATTATTGATATTCATAATCATATGCCAAACCCCAAGTCCTACGGCTTTTACTAAGATCACAACATCGGTTGTGAACCGGCAAGATGCAATAGTCTATTTCACCGTAACACTGGCAGTACCCCAATGTGTACCAAACCCCCATATGCAGAGATTTTGTTGGGAACGAGAAAAAACTAAGTATTGCCCAAACCGTATATCCTTAATTAATCCTAGACATCTATTATATATTGGTGTGCAAGCTTGTGGGAACAAGGAGGCCACAAGTACCTCTCGTGGGTTTTTTAAATCCCAGTAATGCGATCCGTGTATAGCACGAAACTTCTAAATAAACTCTATCATTCCTCGATCTCCGCAAATTTAAAATCCCAAATAATGAGATCCGCGGATGCTTAGCCATAATCTTTTTATTATATTGGTTAAGGGAGACGAGCTAGGGCTCAACACGCCCGGTCAAGTCGAAACATTTATTTCTACTCTCGCCGGTAGGAAAGTCAAAACAAGGTGTCAAATCTTATTATTCATATCATATATCTATTTCTCCTTTTTTTTTTTTTTTTTTTTTTTACATAATAAAGCGGTGACAAAAATTAAAATTTTTGGTGGAAAACGGAGTTGCGTAAGTTAACAGCTCAGACGATGGTACAGGTCAAATCGAATCGAAGATTTACCCCTCCAGACTAAAGTGAAACATTGTCCTCAATGTTTTAAGGGACGGGTTATCCTACGTGAAATCTAAGGCCGTTTATTAAGTATGCCAAGAGATAAACGTTAGTCGATAAGATTTTGGATATGGCGAATTTCCGAAAGAGCAGCGAAGGATGAGACTCGAGTGGAGAGAACGACAAACCACGAGCACGAGAGTCCTCAAACTTCGGGGAAATTCCTGAACATTCATAAACAACCACGAAAACACGAGTTTGGAAAGGGTCGCCCCCCTCACGTCACGTTATTAAAGAAAATAGAAAATAAAGAAAATGAAATTGGATAAGCATGGGGTGCCTCCCACGAAGCGCTTGTTTTTGTTCACCGAGCCACATGAGCTTGACTCGATCCCCGAATTAATTCGTCCTTGGGGAGAGCAGATAGAACGGACACCCGGCACAAACGATGGAGATGCCGGGGTCAAAAACGGTATCCTCACTCCCGGTGGAGTGGAAAAGTGAAGAAATGAGGGGATAAGAAAAGAACGGATAAAACACCCGGATGATAAAAGCAAAGTTGATTTCTAAATCACGGGTAGGCTGGGTGGGTGAAATATCAAGCACAGGAACATCTTGTTCATAAATCTCGTCCACCACTCCAAAAATAACTTCATTCGTATCTAAATCAAAATCTACATCCGGTGGTTTCGCCGGTGGACGAGAAGATAGTAAATCGGAAAGAATACTTCTTTGAACGTCATTCTCATCATTCTCAATACCCGGTGGTATCAAGTCATCCGCAGCAAGAAATTCATCAACATCCTCTAAAAGAGGGTCACGTGACGGATTATCGGAAATAAGTACAGAATCAATCTCAAAATCAAAACACTCATAATCCGTGTCACAACTCATCATTTCAGGTCATTTCAGGTCATTTCCCGAACTTTGGAAAAACACTATTCATAAATCACTATTCATTAAAACACTATTCATCGTTTTACTATTCATCATTTTCGAGGTCATTTTGATATTCTGAGAAACATTTGGGAAATTTACTATTCACTAAACACTATTCATTTCCGGAAAAGTTTTCATCATTCACTTGCATTACTCATTTCATCGTAAATTTAGTTTACGGGTATTCAAATTCGCGTAACCGGATTGGTTTAGGTGCGAATTCATTTCATTAGTGCTAAGGACACTGCATACGGACTGGAGATAGTCTGCATATCATCATAACAGCATTTTCATGTTATACCACTCTCAGGATTTTCAAACTTATATATTTGATACATTTAACGTTTTTACGTATAAGTATTTATAGTAAACGTTAACACCCGGTTTATACATGACGAATATATCTAAACATTCCCACAATGGTCCCGACATATTTTTATATCCATTTTAACATCATAAAAGTTATAACATTCAGTTACCCAGTATTTTGGAAATTTATTTTATTTAAAACGTACGCTTATGAATATGACGACGGTTTTCGTGAAAACTAAACAATAATCACCCGATCACTCAGTAATTGTACCCAACATATTTTTAATATATTTTTATCATTATTATGACTTTATTTTGTCCCGGTTAACTTCGTAAACATTTATTTCTATTAAAACCGTTACCCGATTTTAACGAATAACGAAAACTAACACTTAAACTACATATGATTTCTAATTAAATCACAAGTACCCAAACCCCCCCCCCCCCCTTGGCTCACCATAACCGGCCACATGAACACCCCTTAACCTCATTCATTAATTTCCTAATATAATACTAATAAACCTCTAAATTATATACTTTAACCAAAACCAAAAATCATTTCATACACTTTTAACTAAGAAGAAAAATCTTCTCATCTCTTTTCTCCCTTGCAAACCCATGACCCAAACCCAAAATCATGATCAAGTGATCTTTTTCCAAAAGTTAAAGCTACAAAGTTGTTCATTATACTTGCCTAATCAAGAATCAAACAAGAAATACACAAGTAATCCAAGGTTTCTAGTCATTCAATCATCTCATTTTATCAAGTAAGTTATCAACTTTATTTTTACATGAATCATCTTATATTTACTTGTATTTCATGATTTCCATGCTAAAAACCATGTACAACTAGCTATACCACCATTTATTTTGTCAAAAATGGAACATACAAACCCTAACTTTTTATTTATGAATCCCCTTGCTATAATAACTTGGTTAGGAGTCCATGGCACCCTAAGAAGGTGTATGGTAGGATTAGATTAGCTATGTGGTGATTACAAGAGGTTTGGTGATGGTAGAAATTAGTTATAAACCTTGAAAACTTGATTTGGAACATATTTTAGACATGCTGTCCCATTTTGTGAAAACCTGGAAAATCAGTAAACACCAAGGGATCTTTGGCAAAATTTTTAGAAAATACTTTCAAAAACGAATCCGTAGGCGAAAGAACGGATTAAAAAGAGTTTATAACGAAGAAGTTATGATTTTTGCAAGATTGTTGACGAAAAGTATTTTCTGGAAATTAGTTGCTGTTGGACGTTTTTCGTCGGTCAAAAAGAGGCTTTAGACTTAACCCGGAGGAGCCGAGCTTTCCAAAATATATTACTACATACTAAGACGTAACCGTGGATATAAAGAACAAGTAAAACGGGCTTATAACGACAAAGATATTCACGTTTCAATATCGGCAAAAACTCACTATAATTGGCAGCTTTTAATAGAAATAATAATGACACTATTTCTACGTACTAAATTCTAGATTTTTAGAAATACTACTAAATTGCCGAAATTTATAACTAACGAAGTACTTATGCTTATGAGCTTATTTTCACGACCATTAGATGTACTTCAAGGTTTTCAAGACGAAGTATACAACACAAATTTTCTATACATATATATTACGACAAGTTTACACAAGTCTAGTTAAGACTTATTTTTCACAAGTATGGAATATATTTTCATATGACTATAACAAGTATTTTTCAAGTTAAGAGTGGTATAAGTAACATGTGCATGGACATTTTCAACATCATTTCATGATCTAAATTAGATCGTTCATCATTCATACTAGGTTGCGGCAGTAAACCGATCATTGTTATTCACTTCATTTCATTTCAAGTATCATCACTTAAGGTGAGTCATAGCCCCTACTCTTTTACTTGTTCTATCAACTCTTTGGGGGAGATACATGCTACTACTTGCTTACTTGTACAAATTCACATAACATTATACTTGACTACATTATACTTGATTTCATTATACTTGATGTCATACATACGTGATTGTACTATACTTAACTGTGTTATACTAAACTGTGATGGTGTACTCTTGAGACTTCCAATGGCCCCAGATTAAGTTGCTGGGCACAACCATGGATACATACATACATACTTCCAATGGCCCCAGATTAAGTTGCTGGGCACAACCATGGAGACAAACATACTTAAGTGAGGTCTTCGGAGATGAAGTGTAGACTCACTACTAATTGCTTAACTGTGGTTATGAACTTATACATATCTTAATCATATTATTTTGTAGCAGTGGGTTGTGAACACACAGGTTACAAGTCTCTTATGACGGGACTTGTAACTGAGTGGATTTACGATGCCTTTGCTGTGTGAACATTCTTCATAGGCTTTTCAACTGTATTAAGACAAACTCTATGAACTCACCAACCTTTGTGTTGACACTTTTAAGCATGTTTATCTCAGGTTAGAAAGGCGATAGCAGGTGTGTGGAGCTGAGAGTCTTAGGGCATGCTTTTGGAGACTTTCACTTTTATCGTTTACCATTCGATACACTTTAAAAACTTATGTATTATTCTACTTTGGGATCTTTGTTTTGTAAACTATGACTTTTATCTATTCGAATGGTAACTTTTCAAAAACGTCTCATTTAGAGTTCGTTTTCTATATCTTGTACTTTGTGCCCTGAAGTAGCATCCCAATGACACAGTCTTCCGCTGCGGTATTTTGGGGGTGTTACAGATTGGTACCAGAGCCTTGGTTATAGAGAACTAGGTTGTTTTAGAGTCTAGACTATAACTACATACATATAGACTCTCCTCCCTATCGCCTTGCACTTTACATACACATACGCTTGTTGGTAATTTATTTTTAGACCTACGCTATTAGATACTTTGTAGAAACCGTTAGAAACTAGACTTCCCGGTGACTTTAACACTTAAGGGAGAATCCTTTGTTCCTTTGTACTAAGCGTGACATTCCCTAGATGCCCATTTAAGCAACGTCTACCACTGAGATATGTGTGCCTGGTGATATGTACACTTGTGAAAGGAAACATTTATAATTGTGGTGGCCAACATAATTATAAGTGCTTCACGACACACGTGGACATATGACTATGCAGATGTAGATCGGTGTTGGCAAACAACTGGTAGCGCGGTATTATATACGAGGATGTTAAGTATAGACTTTGGATAATCAACGGTTTTCCCTCATCTCTGACGTTCACTAAATGTCCTTCCTCTCAGGAAATCATGGCACCAAAGAGAGTGACTCGTAGCTCTGGTCGAGGAGGCGCAACACCAAGGGGTGGAAGGACTGGTGGACGTGGAGGTAGAGGAGGTAGAGGAGTTGCTCATGACACTAGTAACCCAAGTAACGATGGTGGAAGAACTGGTGGACGTGGAGGTAGAGGAGGTGGTCACGGCGTTGAAAACAATGATAACAACGACGGTGGAAATACTGATTTTGAAGCCATCATCGCTCGACAACTTGAAAACTTTCTCCCCACTATTGTCACTCAGGTTGGCGATCATATGAATAACTTAGCGAACCACGAAAGCGGAATTAACAACACCAACGGTATAGGCCAGAATGGTAATGGCAACAACAACATTAGGACCGGATGCACGTATAAGGAATTTACGTCATGTAAGCCAATTGATTTCGATGGTGTAGGAGGCGCGTTGGTGTATACTCGATGGGTTGAAAAGATGGAGTCGGTGATCGACATTAGTAACTGTGCAGCACATCAAATGGTGAAGTATTCCATGTGCTTACTATCAGGAAAGGCATTGACATGGTGGAATACGCAGATTCAAGCTAGGGGTAGAGCGGCAGCTGTAGGTATGACATGGGATGATTTTAAGGCATTACTGAAGGAGGAATACTGCCCGGACAACGAGATGCAAAAGCTGGAGGATGAACTCTATCATCTCTCTATGATAGGGGCTGGTCATGCAGCCTATACAGATCGATTCCATGAATTAGCCAGACTAGTTCCACACCTAGTTACCCCTGGGTCCAAGAGGATCGAGAGGTACATATATGGCCTTGTCCCAGAAATTCGTGGGATTGTAAAAACAACTGAGCCTTCTACAATTCAGAGTGCAATATTGAGAGCAGGGACTCTGACAGATGAGATGGTTAGAAATGGAAGCTTGAGGAACAGTGAGAAAAGGAAGGGAACAAGCGAGCCGAATAAGCAGATGGGCGCGATAGCTGACAACAAAAGGGCAAGGACCTTTGCGGCGACTAATTTGGGTCAGAGAGAGTATTTAGGCCAGCATCCTAAATGTACGAAATGTAACTTTCATCACCAAAAGACTGTGCCCTGCCGTATGTGTGCTAATTGCAGACAGTCTGGTCATTATGCAAACCAGTGTAGAGAACCAGTGAACCAAAGGACATGCTATGAGTGTAACAGCCCGGATCACTTTCGGAACACCTGTCCTAAGTTAAAAAGGAATTTTAACCAAGGAGGCAATCGTCCAAACTTAGCAGCAGCAATTGAAGGGCCACGAGATGAGGCCAATGAGATTCCACCCGCACTTGGCAGAGCTTACTTCCTAGGAAATCCTATCACCCAACATGTCCGCGATAGCACAACGGGTACATTCTCTTGAACAACTAGCGTATTTTTTTTGTAGCACTTAAGTCTTAATATAGGACCTATACACAACATTGACTAATCTGAGACCTAGCAGCATTAACCTTAGTCATACTAACATTAGAAATTTGATTAGTGTAAGCAATTCCAAAGTCGAGCCAATCTTTCAAAAGATCTTTTTCAAGGATGTTGAATCCAGACCTTGATTTTTAGCTTGGTTCTAGTGACTGTTCTTGTTTGATTGGGTTGCGAAAATCAAGCTAAAAGTTAAAGTCATCACTCAAACCGAATTAGCCTAATCTCATGACTGTTCTTGTTTGATTGGGTTGTGGGATTAAGTGAAAATCGGTTACCTAAATGATTAACCTAAAGGAGGTCTTTTGAGGACAATGCTCGGGATTGGGAAGGTTTGCCTCATCAAGTCTGACCACGAGAACGTACCTAGTTGGATAGGAAACCCACATACATAACCTGTGACACATTTTCTTAAACACACACTTAACCGATTAACATTAACTGAACTTCGGGACGAAGTTCCTTTTAGAGGGGAAGACTGTCACAACTCATCATTTCAGGTCATTTCAGGTCATTTCCCGAACTTTGGAAAAACACTATTCATAAATCACTATTCATTAAAACACTATTCATCGTTTTACTATTCATCATTTTCGAGGTCATTTTGATATTCTGAGAAACATTTGGGAAATTTACTATTCACTAAACACTATTCATTTCCGGAAAAGTTTTCATCATTCACTTGCATTACTCATTTCATCGTAAATTTAGTTTACGGGTATTCAAATTCGCGTAACCGGATTGGTTTAGGTGCGAATTCATTTCATTAGTGCTAAGGACACTGCATACGGACTGGAGATAGTCTGCATATCATCATAACAGCATTTTCATGTTATACCACTCTCAGGATTTTCAAACTTATATATTTGATACATTTAACGTTTTTACGTATAAGTATTTATAGTAAACGTTAACACCCGGTTTATACATGACGAATATATCTAAACATTCCCACAATGGTCCCGACATATTTTTATATCCATTTTAACATCATAAAAGTTATAACATTCAGTTACCCAGTATTTTGGAAATTTATTTTATTTAAAACGTACGCTTATGAATATGACGACGGTTTTCGTGAAAACTAAACAATAATCACCCGATCACTCAGTAATTGTACCCAACATATTTTTAATATATTTTTATCATTATTATGACTTTATTTTGTCCCGGTTAACTTCGTAAACATTTATTTCTATTAAAACCGTTACCCGATTTTAACGAATAACGAAAACTAACACTTAAACTACATATGATTTCTAATTAAATCATAAGTACCCAAACCCCCCCCCCCCCCCTTGGCTCACCATAACCGGCCACATGAACACCCCTTAACCTCATTCATTAATTTCCTAATATAATACTAATAAACCTCTAAATTATATACTTTAACCAAAACCAAAAATCATTTCATACACTTTTAACTAAGAAGAAAAATCTTCTCATCTCTTTTCTCCCTTGCAAACCCACGACCCAAACCCAAAATCATGATCAAGTGATCTTTTTCCAAAAGTTAAAGCTACAAAGTTGTTCATTATACTTGCCTAATCAAGAATCAAACAAGAAATACACAAGTAATCCAAGGTTTCTAGTCATTCAATCATCTCATTTTATCAAGTAAGTTATCAACTTTATTTTTACATGAATCATCTTATATTTACTTGTATTTCATGATTTCCATGCTAAAAACCATGTACAACTAGCTATACCACCATTTATTTTGTCAAAAATGGAACATACAAACCCTAACTTTTTATTTATGAATCCCCTTGCTATAATAACTTGGTTAGGAGTCCATGGCACCCTAAGAAGGTGTATGGTAGGATTAGATTAGCTATGTGGTGATTACAAGAGGTTTGGTGATGGTAGAAATTAGTTATAAACCTTGAAAACTTGATTTGGAACATATTTTAGACATGCTGTCCCATTTTGTGAAAACCTGGAAAATCAGTAAACACCAAGGGATCTTTGGCAAAATTTTTAGAAAATACTTTCAAAAACGAATCCGTAGGCGAAAGAACGGATTAAAAAGAGTTTATAACGAAGAAGCTATGATTTTTGCAAGATTGTTGACGAAAAGTATTTTCTGGAAATTAGTTGCTGTTGGACGTTTTTCGTCGGTCAAAAAGAGGCTTTAGACTTAACCCAGAGGAGCCGAGCTTTCCAAAATATATTACTACATACTAAGACGTAACCGTGGATATAAAGAACAAGTAAAACGGGCTTATAACGACAAAGATATTCACGTTTCAATATCGGCAAAAACTCACTATAATTGGCAGCTTTTAATAGAAATAATAATGACACTATTTCTACGTACTAAATTCTAGATTTTTAGAAATACTACTAAATTGCCGAAATTTATAACTAACGAAGTACTTATGCTTATGAGCTTATTTTCACGACCATTAGATGTACTTCAAGGTTTTCAAGACGAAGTATACAACACAAATTTTCTATACATATATATTACGACAAGTTTACACAAGTCTAGTTAAGACTTATTTTTCACAAGTATGGAATATATTTTCATATGACTATAACAAGTATTTTTCAAGTTAAGAGTGGTATAAGTAACATGTGCATGGACATTTTCAACATCATTTCATGATCTAAATTAGATCGTTCATCATTCATACTAGGTTGCGGCAGTTAACCGATCATTGTTATTCACTTCATTTCATTTCAAGTATCATCACTTAAGGTGAGTCATAGCCCCTACTCTTTTACTTGTTTTATCAACTCTTTGGGGGAGATACATGCTACTACTTGCTTACTTGTACAAATTCACATAACATTATACTTGACTACATTATACTTGATTTCATTATACTTGATGTCATACATACGTGATTGTACTATACTTAACTGTGTTATACTAAACTGTGATGGTGTACTCTTGAGACTTCCAATGGCCCCAGATTAAGTTGCTGGGCACAACCATGGATACATACATACATACTTCCAATGGCCCCAGATTAAGTTGCTGGGCACAACCATGGAGACAAACATACTTAAGTGAGGTCTTCGGAGATGAAGTGTAGACTCACTACTAATTGCTTAACTGTGGTTATGAACTTATACATATCTTAATCATATTATTTTGTAGCAGTGGGTTGTGAACACACAGGTTACAAGTCTCTTATGACGGGACTTGTAACTGAGTGGATTTACGATGCCTTTGCTGTGTGAACATTCTTCATAGGCTTTTCAACTGTATTAAGACAAACTCTATGAACTCACCAACCTTTGTGTTGACACTTTTAAGCATGTTTATCTCAGGTTAGAAAGGCGATAGCAGGTGTGTGGAGCTGAGAGTCTTAGGGCATGCTTTTAGAGACTTTCACTTTTATCGTTTACCATTCGATACACTTTAAAAACTTATGTATTATTCTACTTTGGGATCTTTGTTTTGTAAACTATGACTTTTATCTATTCGAATGGTAACTTTTCAAAAACGTCTCATTTAGAGTTCGTTTTCTATATCTTGTACTTTGTGCCCTGAAGTAGCATCCCAATGACACAGTCTTCCACTGCGGTATTTTGGGGGTGTTACAATCCGGAAGAGAGATATCAGCATGAATAGTGGGATTGCCACTACTCGTCTCTTCAAATCGAAAAATTTCAAGCTCGGGTAAGAAATCACTATCCATATTGGGGATAGGAGAAAAAGTCGGAGGATCTTTCAATGCCTCGATCCTAGAAATAAGAAGATTTATATACAATAATTTTTCACGAAGAGCTTCATCTTGAATTTCAGCATCATCATCTACATCATTATCATCGATATCTCCACAAGAATCTTCATCACTCGTAGTATACTCATTGTGAGAATCGGAATAACTTTCAACTTCATCAAAATTGCTTATTGGAGGGAGAGAAGTTAATGGTTCTTCATTCAACAATTCCTCAATTAAACGGATGTCTTCCTCAGGATCAAAATTAGTATCATCAACCATCGTCGGATTAGATTCAATGTTAGCAAGACAAGCTTTGATCTCGTCTAAAAAGACATCACTCCTCTCAACCGGTGTAAAAGAAGGATCAGAAACAATTTCAGAATCACCATTAGAAATTTCCCCGGACTCACTTGGGATTGGGACGAGGTTCTCAACACTAGACTTATTGAATTCGTTAGATTCCATTGCCGGAATAGTGTTTAGATGCTCGTCCCCCATTTTTAGAGAGTCCTCGGGTTCTATGGAAGTAGAGATAGATTCTTCTTGAGGGTTAAGAACGATTGTAATCGTAGAATCATCGTCGTCGTCGTACGTACAACACTCACAAAATTTAGATTTTCGTTCTTCGGCAAGAAGTTCTTCCATCGATTTCACTTGAGGCTTAGAAGTATGCGTATAACGATTGGCTACCAACTCTTTTAACATCTCGATCATGGATTTAATTTCACAAATATTATTAGCAAAATCGGAAGTTTGTGGGGGTTGGTCAAAACCAAGAGAATCGTAACTTGAATTCGGCTCACAATAAAAATTTTCAAACGATCCCCCACAATTTTCAAAATTTGATGAATCACCATTAAAATACGGTACTTGCTCATAAAAGTTTTGAAAAGGAAGATTGAAATCATTTAGAGGATAATTATCAAAACTCGTATCACAAGCGTAAGACATTTTAGCACTCGGGGCGTAACATATACAATTCGTGTATCCACATTGGTTACAAAAACATTGCCCACACGGTAATCCCTCGTCGGATGGATTTCCACAATTAAAGCAAGTGAACGGAGACGGCGGTGATGTTGGATAGTAATCGGGAACGTTTTGAAAATTTGTGTTTCGAACATACTCGGGAGTATTACAAAACAAACAAACTCCATCGTGAATATTGTTACCACATTGTTCGCACGTACACCAAACACATGAACCTTCAAAGAATGGTTCACCACATTTAAAACACATCGGATCCATAAGAATTATCGTTTTAGAGGGTTAAAGAAGAAGAATCAAATGATAAGAGGATAAGAAGATTATTTTTGGTTTTTAATTATCATAAAATCAAATAAAAGGAAAATCAAAATGGAAAAGGAAAATCTTTTTGTATTTTTATTTTTAGAAAACAAAATTCGAAAACTTAAAACTTTATTTTCTTTTGTTTTTTCAAACGTTACGTTAATCGTAAACCGTTTCCTTCAAATCTACTCGCGACGGAACGGGAGAGAAGAATGGATCTCTCTTCAACTTGCAATTTAATGTCAAAGCTTCCGTATTTTCCGCTTATTCGGTTGTAGAATTAAAGTAATCCGATTAGCAACTAATTTCACGCGTAGTTATATTGAGAAGCTTATTTGGTTTACAACGCTCTTCCTTTCGGTCGAGACGAGGCTGTAACTTTATTATTTTTTTTTTTGGTGTTTTTGAAAACACTTTAGGAAAAGTGTTTTTGATTTTTCAATTTTTTTTTTTGTTTTTATAGAAAATATATACAAGGAAGGTTTCAAAACACAATTTCGAAAAACGAAAACGAAAAATTCACTTCAACCTTCCCCGGCAACGGCGCCAAATTTTTGATATCGTCGTTTTGTAGTATAGTTTTTAACCGAAGAAATGCTTAGGAAAGTATTTCCCCGGGTCGTGTCCCAACGAAGGTGTGAATGGAATTCTTAATTCCCGATTCGTGAAACGTGTCGTGAAAACGGTAAAAAAGTGATTTGAATGATTTTATACTAATGAAATAGTAAATAAAGCACAAATAACTAACTAAGCACGTAAATCAACTAAACAAACTTAAAACGTAACGTAGAATAGAAAACGTAAACTTAAACGTAAAATAAACGTTAACGTACAAAATAAAACGCGACTTTTAAGCTACGCTGCTCCTACGGACTTGGAAATAATTTTCAAAAGTTAAAAATGATAAAAGAAAATTTTGAGAAAAAGAAAAATATTTTTTTGACTTTTTATTTATTTATTTATTATGAATTAAAAATTAATTTTACTAATTAAAAATTAAAAGAAAATGAAAATAAGGTGAGAAAAATGAAAAATAAATTTTGAAAATTATAAAATAACTAAAAAGAAATTTTAAAACTAAAAACTAATTTTTTTTGGCTTTTGTGTAATTTTTAGAAATTAAAAACTATTAAATCTAATTAAAAATTCAAAATAAATGGGAAAAATGCAAAATTAATTTCTAAAATTCTAAAATAAATGAAAATAATTTTCTAAAATATTTTTGGATTTTTCTTGGCTTTTTCTGATTTTTTTTTTTGGATTTTTAAGTAATTAAAAAGTATTTATAAATGATTAAAAATGAAAATAAAATAGGAAAAATAGTAAATGAACTCAGAAAAATTTGAAAAAATTACAGAAAATCTAAAGTAATAAAATAAACTTGAGAAAAAATTTTGAAAGAAAAATAAGCTAGGAAAGTGCTGAAAAGCTGAAATCTGCTTATTTGGAGTGCTTATTTATAAGCACTCCTTGACCAAAGTTGACTAGACTTTTACAAAGTGATTTTTAGACTCAAATATGCTCAGATAAACAGAAGTAAGATCAAATAATGCTCAGGAACACAGAATAAGGAGCAAACAGTCAAATAAGCGCAATGGATCAAGCAATAAGCAATAAGCAGATAAACAAATAGCAAGCTATCAACTGAATCAGTAACTATAAGCAATATAGAGATCAAATTAACCAACAATCTCAGAGAATGATCAAAATTAAACACTAGCAGCCCTACTTGATTAAAACAGACCTTATGCTAGACCACCTATTAGACAAGGACAATAAGCAGTTTAGATAAGCTCGGGGATGAAAGCTTATGGGTGCAATCAACCAACTCACCACCAGAGATCTCAATACAACCTTAAAAACAGATCTCTAATCTAATTTACTATCCTAAAACCACCCAAGAATGTGGACCAAGAACTGAAGTGCAGGGGAATTCTAAGTTAAACAGCTCACTTTGAGCCAATTTTCAAACAAGCAAATGAAATTCAAATCCAAATTTTCTTCTTGATTATGATAAACAAGCAGCAAAATTTCTCATAAAACCAATTTTCAAGGATTTCCAAAAACTTTTACTTGATTGAAAGGTATCTGATGTGAAACTTGTTGGAACAGTTATTGAAGTTTTGACTTGATGAAATATTTTCTAACTTTGACTGATTTCAGACTCTAATCATCAATCCTTGTCCTAAATGCAACACTAAACTATTTTATAACTTGGTTTACCTAGATTCAAACTATTCCTAACATTGTGCAAAATCCTAACTACCAAAAACAACTACTGCTAACAGAATTAAGAACTAAAAGGAATTTTGACTTTTGCTTAGTGATTAATGAATTTATACTTGGTCTAACCTATATATGCCTAAGTTGAACTACAAATGCAGAGATGACAACTAGAAAGCACCAAATCCCTAGTGAACTCACTTAATCCAAACACTCCTAAACTACCTACTGTTTCACTAAATATGAAGCAACTAGATTCCTATCCAATTCCAAACACTAACTCAGTATCCAACAAATCTAGAATATCAAACAGACTCAGGTAATCAACTGATTTAATGAACCAAACTCAACACAGAAAAATAAGTAACAGAAACTTAATCCTAAGAAAATGATAGTAACATTAAACAGAAATGAAACAATAAACTTTATCCAACAATGAAATAACTAGACAATAACTCCTAACTGATAATAATAAAGCAAAAACTAAAAATGAGATAGAAACAATCATCACCAAACAGATCTACACTAGTTTATTAGGACTGCAATAAGAAGACAAGAAAATTAAAACGAAAGCTTACAAGCAACCTCTCAGCCAAACAGAGAGGCTCTCCCACACAGCCTGTCTTTAAGACAAGCCAAAGAGCTCCAAATGGCTGTCTTCTATTCCAAAACAAGCTCAGCTTATTGAAATAAGCTTCTCAGTTTGACTTCTTTTGACTATTGTGAATTATGAACAGACAAACTCACAGAAATTTCTATGAAGCTGATATGAGTTCATGTAAACAAAACAAAACTAGTTTGAAGCTTAAACAAAAAAAATCAGACAATTATTATTTATTTATTTTTTTTATTATTTATTTATTTTTTTATTTTATTTTTTTTTATTTTTTTTATTTATATAAGTGGAATAACAACAGAATATTAATTAAAACAAGATAATAACTAATGATTCAAACTAATTAAACTGAAAATATTTAAGACTGAATAATAAGGAAAAGTAAATCAATAAGCTGTAAAGGAAAATTTAAATTGTATTAATACTAAATTCTGAGTACAGGGATTTGAAAATGAAATTACAACAATACTGAATTTTAAATGACAAGGAATTTAAAAAAATGATCAAAAATCTTTCTAAAAGCATGAAAGATTGGAGGAATACAAATGAGTGAGGAAGGGGCCTTATATAGCTGAGCTGAGATGATGTCCAGGTTGGCAATCCTCATGAAGGTTGTGTTTTCTCTGAGCCCCTTTCATCCGTTGGATAATCCTTGGCCTCCAATCTTCTCATTACAACCGTAGGATTAAATTTCGTGATGTGATAGATCCTTTGTGTGTCTCCTGATAGGTCCACGTGCCCCTTCTAACATTCCCTGACACCTTCTAGAAGCTAATCATTGGGTAATAATTATCCAATCGGGGTAATTTGGTGGGAGGGAATTTTAGGGTTCGTGCTACAGTCATTTTCTGGGTTTGGGATTAAAATTGGGGGGGCGGTAAATGGGGTTTTATTATTTATGTTGACCGTGGGTTGTTTGACCGGGTATATTCTTGGGTGGATTGGGTAATGGGGAAAAATGTTGGGCTTGTGTTTGTGATTGGGCTTGTGTCTATGATATTTGGACTTAGGCTAGTTTTATTAAAGGATTGGATTAAATCCGGTTGTGTAGGAGTATGAATATAAGACAAGGACTTAATGTTGTAATGCTTAAAATCATAGGGATCGAATTTGTAAATTTCCAAAAGTTAATCCAAGGGCTATTATTGTAACTCTCTAATTCATGAGGGACCATTTATTGACTTTTCTTTGGATATTTCTTCAAGGAACCAAATTTGTAAATATCTGAAAAGCTGAGGAACTGAAATTGCCAATCTTTCAAACTTTCACCAGGGACCAAATATGCAACTTTGAGATTTCCTGAGGACTTCTTATGACATTTTGAGCTTTCCTTGATCATTTTGCTTCCCCGTCTTCGGCTTTTGACCTTTTTTCATTCTCGTGCTCGTTTTTGTTGGTTTTGCTTCGTTTTCGTTCATTTTTCTCATATCCGTACCTGCACATACACAAATACAAAAACATGCATTCTCTTGGCATTTTTGGTTAGTATTTGGTATTAATGGTCTGAATTAAGGCCTAAAAAGGATGAGTGATTAAGCACTCATCACCAGCACTGCACCTTTTTTTTTGGAACTTTTGGGGAAGAAGAAATAAATAAAGTTGAGTAGAGAGAGGAAGTGATGGAAATATTTGACTGAAAAAGGAAAGGATTGTGGAATACGCTTTGCATGCAATCGAGATTTACAATAGATGTTTCGAGATTTGAAAAAGCATGTACACGTATGTGGATGGAAAGAAAGTGAACAGTCACCTATTGATGTAAGGTGGTTTGTTGGGGAAAGCAGGAAAAAGTGAACGGACGAAACTGCCCTCGTGTGTGATGCACGTGAGGACCGACTTAACTGGCAAATCTAACGACCGTCAGGAAGTTGGACTCGCGGCGTAATAAAAACTTGATTTTGGATCAAAAACAAAAATGTGTCAAACCAATTAGATTGTAAAATTAAAATAAATAAATAAAAGTTGACAGTATATTTTTTTTTAAAGTGACAGTGTATCACACCCCACGATTTCAGGTCATTTTTCCAAACCTCAACATTTTACTATTCACCAATTACTATTCATTGATCACTATTCATCATTTTACTATTCATCATTTTTTGAGGTCAATTCGATATTCCGAGAAACAATCAAAAATTTCACTATTCACATGACACTATTCATTCCTGGGAGAAAACCACTATTCATGTGCATTACTCATTTCATCGTAAATTTAGTTTACGGGTATTCAAATTCGCATAACCGAATTGGTTTAGGAGCGAATTCATGCATTATCATTAGGACATTTCATACGGACTAGAAATAGTCTGCATATCATCATTATGGCACTTGCATACTATCCCACTCGTAGGATATTTAAATTAGTACTTTTGGTATAATTGACTTTTACGTATAATTATTTCTAAATAAACGTTAACACGCGATCAATACTGTGACTAACACGTCCGACACTCCCGACTATGATCTCAATATTTTTTTTATATTCATTTTAATAATATAAAAATTATAATATTAATTTACCCGGTGTTTTGAAAATTTATTTAATTATTATCGTAGGTTTATTAAAATTACGACGGTTTTCGTGGAAACTAAATAATAATTATCTAAACACTCAATATTTATACCCAACATATTTTTACAATTTTTACGACTTTATTATGTCCCAGTTAACATCGTTAAAATTTATTTCTAGCAAACCCGGTACCCGAATATACTTAAAACTACCTAAACACTACCCTAATACATGAAATTATCACAAATAAATCACAAGACAAGTCTCCTTGTTTTCCTCCTTTGGGTGCTCGGTCACAACAACAAACAAGAAGCAATCTTCATTAATTTCTCAAGATCAAGTATTAATCAAGTCCATTTGGTACTCCTTGTTAGGGTTTTGAAATAAAAATCCAAGGTTTTATTAAGTTTTCATCATCAAAACTCTCTAATCTTTCAAGTAAGTATGTCAAGCTCTTTTTCATGATTTTACCAAGTTTTAATTTTGTTCATATGATTTTTATACAAGGTCTACGTGCATATGCTAGTTTATATCACTCTATTTAAACTTTTATATCTTTTAAGCCTTAGAAATGGATAATAGGTAGATCCTTGGTAAATTAACTTGATGGATGATATTTAGGAACCCAGGACACCCTAAGAAGGTGTATGGTAAGAATAAATTAGTTTCGTGGTGATTGAAAGTGTTTTGGTTAGATTTGAAACTAGGAAAATTATTTTTGAAACTATATATATACATGCTGTCCTTATTTTAAAATCGTGGGAAACTCAGTAGGTTATGGGAAATTTTTGACCAAAGATTTAGAAAATAATTTCAAAAACGAAGCCGTAGGCGAAAGAACGGATTAAAACGAGCTTATAACGAAGAAGTTATGATTTTTGCAAGTTATTTGACGAAAACTAATTTTCTGAAAAACTGCATGCTGTTTGACATTTTCGACGGACAAATAGAGGCGTTAGACATAACCTGGTGGAGCCGAGTTATCGAAAATATATTAATACATACTAAAACGAATCCGTGGATATAAAGAACGAGGAAAATGAGCTTAAAATGACCAAGTTATACCCGTTTTAACATCGTCAAAACTATATATATATATATATATATATATATATATATATATATATATATATATATATATATATATATATATATATATATATATGTCACTACTAGAAAATAATATAACTACGTACTAAATGACATATTTTCTAGATTTTTTATTCAAGGAGTTTATTTTTAACTAACAAAGTACGTACGACCCAAGGTTTATTTATGCGACTACTAGACTTTATTTTAAGGTTTTCAAGACGAGGAATATAATACTAACATATTATATACGATATATTACGACAAGTTTCTACACTCCTAATTGGACTTATTTTTCCTAAGTATAGAAATTTCTTACTTTGACGATAACAAGTATTTTCAAATTACGAGTGGTATAGGTATCATGTGCACGATATTCATTACACCATTGCATGATCTAAATTAGATCATATTCATTCATTTAGGTTGCGGCTAGTGTTCGTGCCTTGATTGTCTCGATCATTTCATATCATTGTGCTATCACTTCAGGTGAGTTTTCATAGCCCCGTTTTCGATTACTTATTTTGATTTCAAATCCCACGGGGGAGAATACATTGCAACAACTATTTTTGTACATGCCCAAGTATTACAAATTCCATACATTGCTTAAGTTGCCTTATTACCACGTCTTGACAAGTCCCCTTTATTATCATGGACCGTTAATTTTAGTACCAAGCGGGAGTGAGTGAATAGATCTATTGAGGGTGACGCCTCCATTCGCGTTTGGGTTGCTCCAACGGGACGAATGCATTTCATGTCTTATCAATTTGAGTGCCTGGTAAACACTCTGTTGGGGCCATTACTATGTCTAGCTTCGGGGTCATGAGCTTAAGAGACAATGTAGCATTTTTGACATTTTTGTCAGCTTACTTTATACTTGTGGCTTATGTACATACAATTTAATTTACAAACCTATGATTATTCACCAACATTATTGTTGACCGTTTTTGCAATGTATTTTCAGGTAACTAAGACATATGCCTCATGACATGCATGGAGTCATTTCTTTGAGAATCAAGGATGACGCGTCTCATTTTGGATTTCATGCACTTATGAACTATCGTTTGATTGTACTAAACTTATTTACTTAAACTTTCCAACTCTTTTGGGACCTATGTTTTATAACTCTGAATATTTTGAATGAATCAAACGATGTATTTTCTAAACGACACTTTAGGTCGTTCAATATATCCTTGTTTGTGATGCTATGACAGTTACACCCTCAGGCATTCCATTTCGCTGCCATTCAGGTATTTTAAAGGTGTGACACAGTGTGCTGTATACCCATTAAATAAATAAGTAAATAAAGAATTAATATTTAAAATAAGGGTACATAAGTACTTGTGGTGAAGTATAAGCCACTGAATAATTTTTCACCACTTCCCATACAAAATTGTACAGAAGACCATGGAATGAGTCAGTGGACTACTTTATTTTATTTATTTTATTTTTTTTTTATCTATCAAACAAAGGAAGTGCTGACCGAATCAAAGGCAACCGCTGAGTCACCCTATTAAGTGCCTATCAAACACCCCCTAAATATATAACAATTATCTAGACAGGTTTAGTAGGTCAATTTCTTTTACCTTTTTTATTTTTTACAAAAAACAATAATAAATAAGTAAATAAAAAAAAAAAAAAAAAAAAAAAAAAAAAAAAAAAAAAAAAAAAAAATCTTATCAACCCGACCAAACCCATCTAAACCCGAACCCATTTACACCCATATTTCTAAAAGACTCATATATACACGGACACGTCTAGACCCATGACCCGACCCAACCTACCTATTTTGTCACCTCTAACTTAAACATCGGTGGCGGTGATTACCCTGTGCAAGCGGGATAGCCGCACAGGGCAACCATTTGTGAGGGGCTGCCACTTTAGTATATGCTCATTAGTACTTATACATGTCTAAGTATATTGTGTTTTAAATTTTTACTGCTCCTTTTAGATACTATCAAATTTAATCTAATAAAAGTCCACACCATGCATATTAAAAATAGTGAAAGACTTAGATTGGATATCGAATAATTTGCGTAATGGCAATGAACTATTATTTTTTATAACAGTTAAGCTTTTCGTAACTTACGGGGCCTCATTCGTAGTTTTCACCAGGCCACCAAAATCAATAAAACGGCCCTGTTAAACATTAAAATTGAAATATAAAACTGAAACTAGCATGCATAAACTTATGAAATTGTGATTGTAGGAGTAATTAAGACCGAGTGTAATGGTTATCACCATGTGGCGCTCATCCCTAATGTTATATCATTTTTTTCTCTTAAAAACAACTTCATTACTAATTTATTGTAACAAGAAGATCGATGATACTAGCAAAAAAAAAAATAAAAAAATCAAAAATAAATAAAAATAAAAACATTTAATAAAGCACCCTGTACACAAACTCTGATCACAACTCAGTCGCATGTAACTGACTTCGGTTTTTCCTTGAGGTAGTACATGTCAGAGGGGAAGGGTGGTAATAGAGTGGGACGCGTTGGGTACTTGGGTTGGTGCCACATAGGCAGAGGACTCGGACGCTTTCTTGCCATTACAATTTACACATAGCCTAATTCATGAAGCACGTATAGGTCTTGCAGAGACGGAGCCAGAAACAAATATGACCAGGTGCACAAATTTTTTTGAACCATAATATACTAGAGTTAAAAAGCGGATTAAAACGAAGATTTCATTAAAATAATAAATAAATGAATATATTACCTTCTAATTAATGATTTTATGGTCGCCCATAGCTAAAAAACGTTTACGTACACCCTTATGTTTAACATTAATAAGTATTTATTTCTCTATAGCACAAGTTAAAGCTGTTAAAATAATCATCGCCCATCCGATTACGCAAATCAATTTTAATGAGCTTCATTTTAGAAAAACATCTTTCAACCGACTAAAGCCAACTTCAACAACGTATAAACCAAAGGATGAGATGTATGTTTTTACCAAATTTTAAATTTATTTTTTATTTGTAAGTATACTAACTAAATAATAATAAAGACACATTTTAATGCACCGGGTGCATTTAAGATACATTTAAAAAAAAAATGATTTTTTCAAAAATTACCACTATATTGTTAAATCATAAAAATCAATGGGGTGCACGTGCACCACCCTGGCTCCGTCCCTCAGGTCTTGTATTGTCATTACTCATTAGATGATCTTGCTACTTGTTTTTTTTTTTTTGAGATCAGGGTCTTTTTTTCCGATTGGTGTCATTCATATATGTTTCGCATCTACAGATGCGCTTTCTTTTGAAACTATGTGTATGCCCGATAGACATGCCGTGGCGTCTTACTACTAGGTGTTAATAATGTTTGTAGTTGAAAATTTTATTTGAGGTACCGTCGTCTTTCCGTAAGCAAAACAATAAATACAAATGGTAAACATTTTAATCGGCTTGACAAAACTACAACACTAATACAATCGATTATTTATACACATTCGCGTAACAAATCAAATCAAGTTAAGCTGGATTTTCAGGTCATCATAGCCCGAAACTCATCGTAATCCAACACGCCGTCAGCATTAACATCAAATCTCCGAATCATCCCCTTACACTCCTCGGCCGTAACCGTAGTTTGGCCCAACCGCCGCAACATCCTTCTCAAACTCTTGGCCGTAATAACACCCTCCGATTTCCCCGAATACATCCGAAACGCCTCTCGCAACTCCTCCTCCGCCCCTTCCTTCATCATCTTCGTGAAATCCTCAAACCCTAACACACCGTCACCGTCAGCATCCGATGACCTCACCGCCATCTCCGCCTCCTCGTCGGATAACTGAACTTCATCTCCGGCGACTGTTTTTAACCGGTTTTGAAGCTCCGTTGCGGTTATTTTACCGTCGCCATTTTCGTCGAAGTAGTTGAAGAGCTGATGGATGTCGTCGGTGCGTGGAGTGGTTTTGACCGGAGAAGATGAAGTTGATGATGATTCGCCTGTATTCATATTTCCAATGAAATGCTCCTGATTAGTAGTATAAAACTTCCCAACTTTCAAGTGCTGTTTAGAAATAAAATGTTTCTATCTTGTTGGGGTTACATGTATTTATATTGGTTAATTATAGAAACAAGTACGTAATCTGGATGATTATGTGTCGGATAAATATAGAAAGAGAGACAGGGGGAACCTAAGCTGTGTGCCCACCCAAACCATTGCCGCGTTTATTTCTGCAAACGTGCTTCACTTCTTATCCTTTGTTTATTTGCATTTTGTCTTCATTCGATTACACATATTAACGTAATCTACAAGGAATGGAAGGAAAGGTGATATTTTTATATTAATTTTATATACCAAGTCGACAATTACTTAAAATATAACACCTGTGTTAAGAAATATCTGTTTTTACTTTTTATGATACTTTGGCTTTGGTTATTTGTATAACTAGAGAGAGTACTCCTTCCCAACAATGAAATTTTATAACGGCATAAGTTTTCAGCTGTGTACATTTTTGATTGAATATTTTTCCAGATTATAATGATTGAATAGTTTCCGCTAATAATAGGTACATAATTAAGATTTCAACCGTGTATTAGTTTATTTCCTTAAATAAATTCAGTTTTCACTTTTAAGGAAAGTTGATTTTATAAATAGTATAGATGTCTCTTTCATTTGGGTAAAGTTGTCAAAAGAAAGATGATTATGGTGGTTGAAGAATTACTTGGATGCATAAACTTCTATATGTAATATCATTGGTTTAGTCTTGGTCATAATTTAACTTAGTATTCCATAAACGATATGATTATTACTCCGTAGTTTTGTTTCTGTCTAGATGTTATTCACTCAAGATATATAATTTGTCCTTTACAAGATGGCGACATGCATACCAATTCTATTGCACCAGGTGAAGGAGAAGCAAAAACAGAAATAAGTATAACAGATAACCCGGCCAGTTGCATTCAAAGTACAAGATGAACTTAAATAATCGCTACGCTAAGTTTGGGGTTGGCGAACCAAAAACATGAAAAGGGTGTTCTTTCATAGACATTTGTAACTAATTTTTTAGTGACAAGATCAGCAAACTTATGAGACAGCTCACTTTGGCATAAAAGGAGGCACCCTCTCACGCATGAGAAAAAAGAGTGCAGTGAGCATCACACGCAAGAAATGGTGTTGAATGGGATGTCAAGCATGAGTTTCCTCATAACTTTAGTCTATTTGAAGAAAACCATTTACCTGGATTATTAAACAAGAGTACATGAAAGTGTCATCACCCTTTCTTCAGGAAAGAGAGCCAAAAACTTGTTTCTGTAACTAGAGTTTAGTTTACAGGACGCCATTTAGCAGAAACAATATAAAACTCCAATTCCTATTCTTCACAATATAGTAACACTCCCATCTCATTTGTTTTACCAAATGCACATTCATCCGATACATAATACTAATAGTTACATTGGAAAAGAAGTAATAAACGACATTAATAGACAACACAAGCATCCATCAGTGCTTTCGTTTTTTGAGGAGGGAGAATATAAGGATAGCACATTAATTAATACATACAAGAAACCAACTATGCAATTCAATTTTAATCCTCCCCTTCTACTTTCATGGCCATTTCGAGTTTCCTCTTCTTTCTCTTAAACTTCTACCTCTTCTATACTCGACTTCTGCATCAGAAGTCGAATGACCCATTCCCATATGATACTTCCCGTTCATTCTTGAACCACCCATCTTTGAGAATATGTCTTCATCATCCGTTAAACAATGTTCTCTCGAATCTAAAGTCATACCAACAAAACAAGTATATAAATATCAGATAAAGATCCTGGATACTGAATAAAAAGGTTATTTGCTTCAAGAATGAAGAATGTACAACTACTTGCAAGTTCGTATACTAAGACTTCTTAAAAGTATACAAAAGAATAATCAATAACTTTGAGTCGATTACATTTGAGTGGGTCGATTTTTGTTATGTTCAATATTTAAAGGGCCAAACTTCATGTGAAAAACAGGACAAATGAGTCAAAATTTATACTAGTATTTCTTTAACGTATAAAAAACCTTCTAAACAATTTTTTTTTAACGACTATTTATTGAAATAACATAGTTTGTGCACTTATTTTAATTTGACACTAATTGTCGATACAAAGTTCAGATTTTTTGGAGTAAAGTGTTCCGGGTCAGTACAACTCAACATGACTGCTTTGACCCACACAGAAACTCACTTGTTTTGACTCGTTATCTGACCCACCCACTTTGTCACCTCTACTCTTGTAACTATTTCTGGTTATGATGAAATTAATAAGCTTAAAACCATGTGGACTCTAATCCTCTTCGATAAAAATATATATATGGATGTAAAGTAAAATATTATTCACCTTTTACAGCATCACATGAAGTTGTTTCCACTCGGACTTTTATCGGGCTTGGCACATGCTCTCCGAGACTTGGTACATTCTTTCCCTCATGCGATTTATGGGATCCGGAGGGATTCATAGAGAATGAGTCGTCCATAACATCAGATATCTCGACATAATGAGGCGTGGACACAATTTCATCAGCACTAAACCCGAATGATGCTCTATAGGCTTCTAATTCCTCAATATCTTGCTTGCATGCTTTACTGTGCCTACTTTGAACCCCATTTCCACCATTGGAATATACATCTGATTCCTTGGAAACACTTAACCTCCCACCAGAATGAGGAAATGAAGATTGATCCAGATAGAATTGTGCAAATGTTTCAGGGCAAAAGAAATTGGCATCTTGAGGCTTAGACTCTGATCCTTTCTCTTGAGAAGGTGGTGAAGGATTCCATTGTGGGCTGAAATCCCGTTCAGGGAAAGATGATGATAGTCCTTCCCCTGATTGTCGTGAAACTGGTGATCTAAGAGTACTTGCTGGACTTCCAGGGTACAATGAATATGTTGCGTGTAGATCATTTGCATTCATGTAATTCGTCTTATTAGTACCTTTTAGATTTAAGGTAGACGAAAGGAACTGTGCGTATGGGACATCAGGGGACGACGGTGTGGTCAGATGGGCTAGTTCAGGAGGTGGTGTGAGTGGGGCCGTTGATGGCTCGGTGGTGAAGGTTGAGAATACAGGTGGAGATACAAGGTTGGTTTCGTGGGCGTATGGCCCAGTGGCAAACATTGTGTTAGATGGACCTCCAGGTGAGTTTGCTGATAAAAAACAGTTCGGTGATTGGGCTGTAGATTGAAGTGCAGAATTGGTAAAAGATGCGGGTGAAGACGGTGGCGCTAATAGTGACGGGTGAACTGAAGTATTCTGATTAGCCAACCCAGCAGCTTGAGCTCCATTTTGTTGGTTTCCTGTTGCATTGGTCTCTGGCATACGAGATGCAGGTACAACACGCTTTCCACCTTTTTGTAACCCAAAACACGATAAACCATTTAAACAGCCTCCCCATCTTTTCCTCTGCAGCACAATCAGACATAATATTATTAACTTGCACTTATTTGCCCAGCATGATACATTATCCAACAAGGAATGTGAAGATACCACAACAATCTATAAGCAAGAAGCGTAATTGAAGAACAGATTTTGCAATGATAATAGTTTCTCCATACAGTTCATGGTATAACAACTAACTACCACACTATGTTGCTAATTTAGGTACCAACTACTCCCTCAGTCTAAAACAAAATTGTCCGTAAACTATTATGGGTTTTGCTAAACACTGCCCACTGGGCAATGTTTAAGCTATATTAAACAAACTGTTCTTTCCATGTTTAAGGTAATTATGCATTTAATGCACAATAAATAAACATAAAAATTAACTTTTATCAAAATAATTGTCTATTTGCAAGCAAGGAAACTTAAAAATTAATATTAATTTTATCAAATCTTGCAAACTTTCTAAATTACTGTAATTGATATCTTAAATGCATTAGGAGTAAAGTTAACATTCACTAATTAAAAACTACCTTAATTGTAACTAAACTAAGTAACTTGAAGTACTTATATTTTTGCTAAGTAGATAAAGTAAACTATATCCATTTTCAGCTATAACGGTCAATCAATTGTCATTTCTGTTCATCGAAGACCACATGGTGACATGGATGACAACAAAATGATAGCAAAAAACTGATAGCTCAATGACCAATATAGCAAAAACATATAAAGTTGGTTGCCCAAATTAGCAATAAAGTAATTATTGATAGCTATACCATATAATTAAACCTTTTGCTATAAGTTATCAACTTCTAAGACATCCATTAAACTCTCTAATCATGTAAAGAAATGTAATGTAATCGCTTAATAGGCATCCTGCATAGATAATTCTCGAAGGAGCAACAAATAGCCAAGCATTCCGTCACAAATATAAGACCAATAATTAAGTTGCAAATTCCAATCAATGACTACCTGGCCCCTATAGTCACCTAATATGTCGCCTCGAACGATTTTCGACAAACTAATCAAACTAAAGGTTATGATATCTAACTATCTAAACATTAATATTAAGTGGGGGGTTCAAACCTACAAATCATACTTGGCCAACAGATCTATAATATCTTTAAAAAACCCATAAATAAAAGAAACACAATGTAGATCTGAAAAACATGATCAAGTTGCATACTTTATCACACCATAGAAAAACAACATAGTACATAACAAACAGTAACTAACAACATAAACAGATCTGAACAAGTACACAACATCTTAACCTTTAAAAAAGAAAAACATGTTTTACCCGGGAAGACACAGGTTGTTGTTGCTGCTGCTGCTGAAATCTAATATGCTCAGAAGCCATTTTTTTTCTTTCACCAAAAAAAAAAGAAAAAACTTAAAACTTTAACTGAAAAAGAAGCATTTTTAAGCAGTATTTCAACATTGGATCTGGTTATGATCAAGATTTATATAAAATGTTAGTAATAAAAATGGGACCCAATGAGGGAGGTCTGTATAGGGTTTAGTGAAAATGGGAAATGATCAAAGGATGTAAAACATTTGTGTTTGTTTTTGTTTTTGTTTTTGCTTTATGAAAATGTGTTTTAAGTGAGTGTGTAAGTGAGAGAGAGAGAGAAAGATAAAGTGGTGAAAAAAGAAAGTGAAAGATGATGGATGAGATAAAGAAATAAAAAGGGTTTGGTTTTATTTGATTCTCCTCCTAACAAGTCTTGTTGTGTCTTAAAAGAAGATAGATGAGATTGAGAAGATATCAACAACAAAGAAAAGAAAAGAAACAGTGGTTTTTATTGTATGCTATACGCGCGTGCTGAATTATTGTCTCTCTCTCTCTCTCTCTTTCTTTAATTTTGTTTATTTACTACTCTTTCATACAGAATGATTAAGAGATTGTGTGTGAATATGTATCTAGTAGTAATTGCACAAGTTATTGTCATTTGTTAATGCACAATAGTATAATCATCATCTTTCAAGTAAATTAGTACAAAATTACTTCTCTTGTTTGTCTAAATTGTGGGCAGTTTTAACGACTTCCAAATTCCAAACACCATCTTTGAGAGAAATTTTAGCTTCATTTCTCATGTTTATACAAAATGAAATGACTTAAATACTTTTGTCTAAATAAAAATAATAATAATAAATTTGCAGATTTCAGTCATTTCACTTTATTCAGAGACGAAAAGTGGATCAAAAGCTTTCTAGTACGTATGTATTTTGAGGATTGCGACTATAATTTAGACAAAGCACATGAATTGTTTTTGTTGTTTTTGCGATTTACTTGTATATTTTTTTGTATTACATATAAAGCATGAACCTCATGTTCAATTGTTGAAAAATTAACACATAAAAATTACTAATTTGCCTTTGATTATTATAAAAAAAATATTTGAAATTATCATTTAATGTTAACCTGGCATAATTATATATATATATATATATATATATATATATATATATATATATATATATATATATATATATATATATATACATTCTAAAAATACAAAATAAAGGAATACAAAATTAGATGCATGTTGTACAAACTAACTAAACAAAACAACCTTTTTTTAGCATTCATAAGAAAATTTACAGTTACAGTTACATTTTCGATGATGTATTATACAAACTCTTGTAACACAAATCACAAATCTTTAACAATTACTTATTTTATACACCAAGCACTCATAAAAGATACTGTATATAACAAACTTTATGCGGAGACTCTAAGCAAACAATACAAATCACTCCTAAAAAGATGACTCTAAGAAAACAATACAAATCACTCCTAAAAAGATATTTGATAGGAATCTATTGTGTCTAAAAGAGATGTATTAAAATCTTTATTCTTTAACGATGGGAAGGGAAGACGGTGATTTGATGTAGGATATTATTATTATAGTCAGATCTTCGGTAGTTGCAAGCGAGTTTCTGTTGATAAAAGCTTGTGACAGGCGAATGTAATGGTTGTGGTCAAATCTTTTTTAGTGATAGCCTGACATATGCAAAGGTGAAGTGATTCACATGACAAATATTTGATGGTCGAAGGTGAAGAGAGACGATTGGTGGCGGTGAAGGGGTAGTCAGGTAATGGGTGTCGGGGTTTTCTTTTGATGGAGAAATAATAGTCTAAATAAGCAAGCTATGTTTCAATAATAATTTGCGACAAAAAATATATACATATGTTTGGATGGGGTAAATTAGGGGCCATAACAATTTGAAAGATGAAAGTATTGCAATTTTTTATGTGAGTCTTATTTTCCATTTTTAATCCATGGTATATATAAAAGAGGAAAATAGCATATACAATGCTTAGAGTCTTAGACGCCAAAATGGTCCATTGCCGGTTAAAAGAGCATTTTAGTATTTAGAAGTTAGCACGGTGGAAAATGAACAAAACAATAATTGCGTTATATGTGATCAACTTACCGCCATTTTTACTTTTTTATTTTGCTTAGTTACGTTTCAAAATTTCTTTTTTGGGTAAAAGGGATTTTTCACCTTGGTAAAATGCATTACACCAAAAAATATTGAAGTACAAAGGATGAGGGTAACATCCCTCATCTCAGTCCCTTAGGACACTTACAGACTCTCATGTAAGAATGACACGCCATTCTTATAACTTACAAATTAAATTTACAACCTACAATGACTATACAAGTGAATATAAATATGGAATTAAAACTTGATTCACTAAGGTAGCCCCAAAACGTAGTCATCATAGAACTTCAAATCAACTTCCATGTGATCCAGAAAAGCACCTATAATACGACAGACATCCACATAGAAGTGTAAACGACCACCATACACTCATGGATCATCAAACTTGAATCCAGTTCACAAATTCCACATAACGGTTGGTAAGAGACTCTAAAACCACGGATAGAGCAGCAAGCACAAACTCGCTCCAAAGGTGTTTGTTTAGATGCAAAACCGAGCACAAATAAGAAAACCAAAGAATATGTAGAGAACCTATACACTTTCACAGTAGCATCTTTAACCCATCATCAATTGTCGTGCAAAAGACTAACCCAGATCACAACATCACATTGCAGCGAACAAAGAATAGCAGCAACTACATTGTAGACCCCACAACCATGCAATAGTAGCCACACTTCATAATAATAACTTCCAATTCTGTTTCTCTTGACCCAACTAATGATAGATTCGACCAGCCCAATACAGGTCAGAATTGAGAAACAAAGAAACGACATGGACCATACCGCAACAGTCACGATCATAACAAAAGCAGCAAGATCCAACATACCAAAAAACATAGGGTTTTAGAAACCCTAACAACGATCACAAGACCAAATAATCAAACCATCAGTAATATGTCTTGAAAGATAACAAGGGTTTTTGAACAAGAACCCTAACTTGACTTCCAGCAACACGATAAACAACAGCTTACACGAGCATAAGGACCAGCGTGTGACTATCATAAGGTTAACAAAACCCTAACTTGCAGCAAGTACCGTACACAAGACCACAAAATAACCAAGTCGGCACCAGATCTTGCGATTGTAAAGATAATTAGGGTTTTTGAACAAGTTGCCCAAAAACTTAACTTCCAATCACTTAATAAAACCCACTTTAACAAACCTTGGATATGGTATAGAACGTATTATTGGTTAAAAAACCATAACACCGAACCCTAGCATAGGTACATGCAAACACAACCAGCCGAACCCTAAAAAAATAGGGGTCTTTGTAACAACCCGCAATTTCGGGATATTTCTCCTATTCATTATTCATCAGTTACTATTCATCAATTACTATTCACCAGTCACTATTCATCATTTTCGGAGTCAGTTTGTGATTCCGAGGAACGTTCAAAAATTTTACTTTTCATGTGACACTATTCATTCCCGGAGGGAATCACTATTCATGATCATCATTCACTATTTCGAAAATTGAGTTTACGAGTCTTCAAATTCGCGTAACCAGTTAGGTTTAGCTGCGAATTCATGCATCATTCATTAATGACACTTCATATAGACCGGAATAGTCTACACATCATCAGTACTTTAGGCCCTACACGGATATGCATTATTTCTATATACGTATGTTTAATTTGTAATTAACGTTACCACTCAGTTTTCACTACGAACGTATACCCGATACTCCCGTCTACGATCCTAACATATTTTCATACTCATTATAATGATATAAAAATTATATTATTAATTTACCCGGTGTTTTGAAACCAATTACTATATTTCACGTTCGGAGCTTATTACTCCGTCGGTTTGCGCTATTTAAATTCAATAATTATTCTAACACCCGATTCTCATCAGGAATAATATTTTACAACTTTTACAACTTCGTCATATTTTATTTCATCTCGCTACGATTTATTTTTAGATAACTCGGTACCCGGTAACACCTAATACACCACAAAAACCAACTAATACTTACATATCTAGACAAGCTCATTAATTTAGCCACAAAACACATCCCTTGTTTTACTCCTTGTGCCACCCCCCCCCCCCCCTAGCCCCCTAAACCATGTGATAATTAATTATAAAAGACCATAAAGACTTTCAAAGAATATATATACTCCTTTTCCACCACATTCTTCATTTTTAACACAACATAAACACCTAGCAAAAATTCATCTTTCCTTTCCTCCTTTGTGTATAATCGGCCAAGAAAGGAGACCAAGAAGAATCCATAAATTTTTGAAGATCAAGGTGTTTATCAAGTCCTAGTAATAATCTAGTTTGGGTTTTGAAATAAAAACCACAAAGATTAAATGGGTTTTCATCACCACTTCTTAATAATCATCACAAGTAAGTTACTAATCATTTTTCTAATCTTTCAAACCATTTCTTGATGTCTTTTTATGATCTAGTAAGAAAACATGCAAATATACTATGATCCATACCACTTATTGTTTATTTTTATTTATAAACATAGATCTATAATTTTTATTAGCAATCTCATTAGATTCACTAAGATTGGTGATGTTTAGGACCCCATGACACCCTAAGAAGGTGTATGGTAGGATTGGGTACTTGTGGAGTTGATTTGAGATAGTTTGGTTAAGTTTTAAACAAGCCTTGAACTAGAAAAGTTGATTTTTACAAACTAAATAAAGGTTCTGTCCAAAAAAATGAAACGTGAGAAAATCAGTGGGTTTTGGGTAACTTTGGACCAAATATTTAGAAAATACATTCCGAGACGAAACTATGGCCGAAAACGGGGATAAAATCCGAGTTACGACGAAAAAGATATGCTATTTTCAAGATTAATGACGAAAACTATATTTTCTGAAAATATTAAATCTGTCCCGATTTTTCTAGCTAGGAAAACTGAGATTTAATGATATCTAGACTAACCGAGACCTTGAGAAACCTAAAGTATACTTGATTACCTTCGCGGGGATATAAAGAACATAGAAAACGGGCTTATAACGAAAAAGATACAAGTGTTTGAAATCCGACGATATATATATATTTCCATCAGCTTTTCTATTACAAATTTTGCCGCAAAACTGTCTTCGCGAAGTGCCGTATGCACGGCTGTTTTTCTTTATGATCGGATCAGTTTGAGTCCGAGCCGTGGTTAAGTAAAATCAAGATCTTCCAGCAAGCTTTTCAAATCAATTGGCCGTTTGATCATTGGACTCGTAACGGATAAACTACGACCTCATCTATATACCCGATAAACTATATATATTTTGACAGCTTTTACTATAATGAAATTTTCTAAGTGTTGAACATAATACTTTCAAGTAACAACAATAAGAGTCGATTTTCTCATCGATCGAGACCCGTATCGCCAAAAGTTAAATGACGCGACTTCTAGATATTGTTACAAGGTTTTCAAAAACGCCGAGTTTCATCACTAACCCTTAACGTACAACATTTCGCGACTTGTTTTGCGAGGCCATTTTGGGCATATTTTCAAGTAATAAAAATGTTATTTTTGCGACGAAAACCTTATATTTGCCGATAAGACACCAAACAAGGATCGTGGAGTACCGTTCCAACATATTTACATGAAAAGTGGTTATTAACTTAACGAGACGTCAAAAATGTATTTTTCGGCGATAAACATTATTTTCAAAACTAACGAGTGGTATCGATAACATACGTATTTGCATGTGTAGCATTACTTCATTTCTTACATTAGATCATACCATTCATATTAGGTTGCGGTTAGAGATCGTGCCTCATTTCTGTGTATTCATTGTTGTCATCGTAGCTATTACACCAGGTGAGTTCATAACCCCTACTTTTACTTGTTTTACAACTGTTTTGGGGGAAGATACATGCTCCTTACTATTTAAATTCAATGCTTGTTTTACTTGAACGCGATTCATTTTCTCAAACATTACTGGATGGTTGAAATACTTGATTGATTATTTGAATACATTATGAATTACTTATTCCATCCTTGATTTCTTTCTTATGAACACAAGTTCTTGCTTTTGCGGACATAAATATAAAACTGTTACTTTGCCTGAGTTACCTATTACTGTCACTAAAGTCCCCTTTATCATGAATCGTTAATTACATGTGTGTGAGCGCGAATGCTGTGGATAGATCTATTTGGGTTGACACCCCGTCCGAGTTGGTCGCGCCAACCTGTTAAACGGACGCATATCATTCGGATTACTTCCGAGTGTCTGGCAAACACTTACTTGGGGCATTTTATGCTTGATTGCATACGATTACGTCGAGCTTCGGGGTCATGAACTTTAGGCACTGTATACCTTATTTTTGGCTGTGACATGGTATTTGTTATATTGTCTTGCCTTCCGCAAAATACTTGTTTACGGTAAATACTTGATTTCTGGAAAATACTTGTTTACTTAAAACTATGAACTCACCAGCTTTATACTGACGTTTTAGCATGTATTTTCAGGTTTTAAGCAATGGCACACTACTGGAGGTTTTGGCAGGGCATGGCATGGTCATAGAAGACTCTGATATTCATTTGGGGACCGTTTAAAAGTATTTTAAAGGCCTACTTCCGCACTACTTTTAAAAATGTAAACTCAACATTTTTTTTATTAAGCTATTTTATTCTAAATGATTCAAGTGAAAACCATTTTCGAACTTGTGTTGTAATACCAATTGAGTTACACCCCAGCTACATGTATGCTTCCGCTGGACCCGATTCTGGGGGTGTGACAGATTGGTATCAGAGCTTTGGCTATAGCGAACTAAGTGTTTTTAAATCCTAGACTATAGTTACTTTCAAGAAAACTTAACCCTATGACCGTCACGTGCCTGCCTGCCAAACTAAAGCCTCATTTGTGGTTAGTTGCTGACATAGGTGATGAGATTGTTATCTCATTATCTGATATATTATATTCATTTATTATAGTTGATTACTATAATTATCGTTCATATAGGCATGTTCACGTATCATATATGTCACCGCGTTATGTTTTTCCTTGCACAGTTTCATCATTTGACCTCGAGTTTGGTCACCTGCTTTTGCCTTTCAGAACGTCTTGGTATTTGTGAAGGACATGGTATTAGTATAACTGAACTAAGTATTTCAAAATTCATGGAACCTCGGTGGAATATAGACTGGTCATTTATATTCAACCCGGGATAGTGAGATATAGGCTGACCACCTATGTCTGACTCAGAAATGAATTTTGCAACACTGAGAATGGTTATAATAAAATTTTGTCTGGATTAAATCCCCTACTCAATTTCCAAATGTTTCATTCATGTGTGTGTGTGTATACTCTCGTTGTTGGAACCTTCATACTTTTCATCACTTCGTAAACCACCGATTGGAAGCATGTCAGCTAGTCGTTTTATTTCATGAACTTTCATATTTATGCACGATACACTCATATCACAGTATTTTCTTTTGCCACAATCTCATTTTGTCGCAGTTGTCACAGTCTCTTCCCTTCTCACCATCACTATCATTTCCTTTCCCCACCCCCATATATATATAAGGAATTAGCTAACACTCTATAGATTCCGATGTCACTCATCCCTCACTACTCCCTATATTGATAAGTGGATATTATCAATGACCTCCCTAGGAAAGACTTTCCATACCATCTATGAGGAGGATCCCTCGGTACATTAACACCATTCAAAACTCAACAGAAATCTCAGGATATCACAAAACCATCCGAACCACTATCACTGGCCTAATCACCAAAAAAAAAAAAAAAAAAAAAAATCCAGCATCTATAAAGTATTGGCTTGACTGAATTACAGGATTTGTTTCGATACGAGTGCTCACTAAGCAACACCATAGAGATAAATCCAACCTCTTAACCAAGACTATAAATTGAACATGTCCTCACCAATAGCCTTTATTCAAACATGTTAGACACCTATGCATTTGTGCATACATACATACCTGGCTATTTTATCCTCTTAATACTTTCATTTTTAAATGGACTTTCTCCAAAACTATCGTTATACAAAACATATATCTTGTAAGAAATACTTTTCTGATGCACTTATTTTGACAAGCAAATTCCTTTTGGCTAATCTTTTACAAAACTATTGAATGTTACAAAATTTTAAACATCGATCTTTGGTAAACCATATTATCCACCTTATGTTGAAAATTTTCCTATATTGCATAACTACTAAATTTTGAAACACCAAGAAGGATGTTACCTAAAAAGCCGTTTGCTTAAACTTGTAAATTCATTTATTCGGGGAAGGTTTATGAACAAAACACAATCTCAAAACAAACTTTGAAAATCAATCATTATATTACCTCACTTATACCTTTAGGAGTTTGTGAGTTGATGACCTATAACTTGGGGAAAATCTTAGTAATGGAGACTAAGCACCGTAGGTGGAGAAAGACTCAATTCCTGACATCCTGCGGAGGATCACAACCTTATCCTAATCTATTATTTTCAACAACACCCTTTTACGGATTTAACCCTGTAAGTCTTTCAAAACAAGATTCATGATACCCATTTCAATTATTCCTAATAAAGGAATTTGATTCACCTCAACTCCTAACGATTTCATTAAGATCTCTTTGGAACCACACCACCTATCATCTGTAGACCAATGGTCAGAATTTGAGATTGATTCAAACCTAGGGAGATATGCCCAAATCGGGTGTGATTGACACTAGAAATGGTTGGATTAACCATTTGCCATAAATCAAATTCAGTTGCAAAATTAGTTACCACACGAGTGTAGAGCCTACACCATTTGAAACACTCTATGGCCGAAGTGCCAACATCCATTGACGGATTGAAATTTGGAAAAACCCAACCCACTAGTCCCGTAAGCATTCATGAAATAACCAGGATTTTCCTACAAATCAAGAATCAGTTACAAATTTGACAAGTTGCAAACCATTAGAATTTCAAGTTCGTGGCAGGATTATGTTGAAAGTTCTGCCTAGGAAAGGCATGATACCATTCAGAAAACTTCAGAAAGTTAAACCCGATACACACTGAACCATTTACTATTTTGGACAGAGTAGGCCTAGTGGCCGTCAGACTTGAACCTTGTTGGAGCTCAATAGCTTACACGATAAAAATCATCATTTCTTCACCAATACCACTCTAGAGACCAACATAAACTGAACTTCGGGACGAAGTTCCTTTTAAGGGGGTGAGACTGTAACAACCCGCAATTTCGGGATATTTCTCCTATTCATTATTCATCAGTTACTATTCATCAATTACTATTCACCGGTCACTATTCATCATTTTCGGAGTCAGTTTGTGATTCCGAGGAACGTTCAAAAATTTTACTATTCATGTGACACTATTCATTCCCGGAGGGAATCACTATTCATGATCATCATTCACTATTTCGAAAATTGAGTTTACGAGTCTTCAAATTCGCGTAACCAGTTAGGTTTAGCTGCGAATTCATGCATCATTCATTAATGACACTTCATATAGACTGGAATAGTCTACACATCATCAGTACTTTAGGCCCTACACGGATATGCATTATTTCTATATACGTATGTTTAATTTGTAATTAACGTTACCACTCAGTTTTCACTACGAACGTATACCCGATACTCCCGTCTACGATCCTAACATATTTTCATACTCATTATAATGATATAAAAATTATATTATTAATTTACCCGGTGTTTTGAAACCAATTACTATATTTCACGTTCGGAGCTTATTACTCCGTCGGTTTGCGCTATTTAAATTCAATAATTATTCTAACACCCGATTCTCATCAGGAATAATATTTTACAACTTTTACAACTTCGTCATATTTTATTTCATCTCGCTACGATTTATTTTTAGATAACTCGGTACCCGGTAACACCTAATACACCACAAAAACCAACTAATACTTACATATCTAGACAAGCTCATTAATTTAGCCACAAAACACATCCCTTGTTTTACTCCTTGTGCCACCCCCCCCCCTAGCCCCCTAAACCATGTGATAATTAATTATAAAAGACCATAAAGACTTTCAAAGAATATATATACTCCTTTTCCACCACATTCTTCATTTTTAACACAACATAAACACCTAGCAAAAATTCATCTTTCCTTTCCTCCTTTGTGTATAATCGGCCAAGAAAGGAGACCAAGAAGAATCCATAAATTTTTGAAGATCAAGGTGTTTATCAAGTCCTAGTAATAATCTAGTTTGGGTTTTGAAATAAAAACCACAAAGATTAAATGGGTTTTCATCACCACTTCTTAATAATCATCACAAGTAAGTTACTAATCATTTTTCTAATCTTTCAAACCATTTCTTGATGTCTTTTTATGATCTAGTAAGAAAACATGCAAATATACTATGATCCATACCACTTATTGTTTATTTTTATTTATAAACATAGATCTATAATTTTTATTAGCAATCTCATTAGATTCACTAAGATTGGTGATGTTTAGGACCCCATGACACCCTAAGAAGGTGTATGGTAGGATTGGGTACTTGTGGAGTTGATTTGAGATAGTTTGGTTAAGTTTTAAACAAGCCTTGAACTAGAAAAGTTAATTTTTACAAACTAAATAAAGGTTCTGTCCAAAAACATGAAACGTGGGAAAATCAGTGGGTTTTGGGTAACTTTGGACCAAAGATTTAGAAAATACATTCCGAGACGAAACTATGGCCGAAAACGGGGATAAAATCCGAGTTACGACAAAAAAGATATGCTATTTTCAAGATTAATGACGAAAACTATATTTTCTGAAAATATTAAATCTGTCCCGATTTTTCTAGCTAGGAAAACTGAGATTTAATGATATCTAGACTAACCGAGACCTTGAGAAACCTAAAGTATACTTGATTACCTTCGCGGGGATATAAAGAACATAGAAAACGGGCTTATAACGAAAAAGATACAAGTGTTTGAAATCCGACGATATATATATATTTCCATCAGCTTTTCTATTACAAATTTTGCCGCAAAACTGTCTTCGCGAAGTGCCGTATTCATGGCTGTTTTTCTTTATGATCGGATCAGTTTGAGTCCGAGCCGTGGTTAAGTAAAATCAAGATCTTCCAGCAAGCTTTTCAAATCAATTGGCCGTTTGATCATTGGACTCGTAACGGATAAACTACGACCTCATCTATATACCCGATAAACTATATATATTTTGACAGCTTTTACTATAATGAAATTTTCTAAGTGTTGAACATAATACTTTCAAGTAACAACAATAAGAGTCGATTTTCTCATCGATCGAGACCCGTATCGCCAAAAGTTAAATGACGCGACTTCTAGATATTGTTACAAGGTTTTCAAAAACGCCGAGTTTCATCACTAACCCTTAACGTACAACATTTCGCGACTTGTTTTGCGAGGCCATTTTGGGCATATTTTCAAGTAATAAAAATGTTATTTTTGCGACGAAAACCTTATATTTGCCGATAAGACACCAAACAAGGATCGTGGAGTACCGTTCCAACATATTTACATGAAAAGTGGTTATTAACTTAACGAGACGTCAAAAATGTATTTTTCGGCGATAAACATTATTTTCAAAACTAACGAGTGGTATCGATAACATACGTATTTGCATGTGTAGCATTACTTCATTTCTTACATTAGATCATACCATTCATATTAGGTTGCGGTTAGAGATCGTGCCTCATTTCTGTGTATTCATTGTTGTCATCGTAGCTATTGCACCAGGTGAGTTCATAACCCCTACTTTTACTTGTTTTACAACTGTTTTGGGGGAAGATACATGCTCCTTACTATTTAAATTCAATGCTTGTTTTACTTGAACGCGATTCATTTTCTCAAACATTACTGGATGGTTGAAATACTTGATTGATTATTTGAATACATTATGAATTACTTATTCCATCCTTGATTTCTTTCTTATGAACACAAGTTCTTGCTTTTGCGGACATAAATATAAAACTGTTACTTTGCCTGAGTTACCTATTACTGCCACTAAAATCCCCTTTATCATGAACCGTTAATTACATGCGTGTGAGCGCGAATGCTGTGGATAGATCTATTTGGGTTGACACCCCGTCCGAGTTGGTCGCGCCAACCTGTTAAACGGACGCATATCATTCGGATTACTTCCGAGTGTCTGGCAAACACTTACTTGGGGCATTTTATGCTTGATTGCATACGATTACGTCGAGCTTCGGGGTCATGAGCTTTAGGCACTGTATACCTTATTTTTGGCTGTGACATGGTATTTGTTATATTGTCTTGCCTTCCGCAAAATACTTGTTTACGGTAAATACTTGATTTCTGGAAAATACTTGTTTACTTAAAACTATGAACTCACAAGCTTTATACTGACGTTTTAGCATGTATTTTCAGGTTTTAAGCAATGGCACGCTACTGGAGGTTTTGGCAGGGCATGGCATGGTCATAGAAGACTCTGATATTCATTTGGGGACCGTTTAAAAGTATTTTAAAGGCCTACTTCCGCACTACTTTTAAAAATGTAAACTCAACATTTTTTTTATTAAGCTATTTTATTCTAAATGATTCAAGTGAAAACCATTTTCGAACTTGTGTTGTAATACCAATTGAGTTACACCCCAGCTACATGTATGCTTCCGCTGGACCCGATTCTGGGGGTGTGACAGTCTTGAAACGTTGAGCACGGCAGATCAAGCAGTACACTTGATCGAACCAAATCACCAGCAAACAGATAGTAAACCAAACCCTAATGAGTTTAGTATAGAGTTACGCATCAGGAACCAATAGCACACAAAAGAAAAAACGAAACCCTAAAGGGGAATCATAGAATGGATAAAACAATGTGCAGCAATAAACAAATCGTCCTTATATATGTAGTAGTCGATCGTTATGTCTCAAAATTTCACAATGAATATCATAGTTTATTGTTATATGAAATGGATATTGGATACATATTAGCCATCTGACTAAAAATTTGTATTTCAATTTTTTTAAGTATACACACATATGTACACAAGAATTGTGTTCTATTGGTTTGATTTATAGTTTTAGAGAGACATGCTAAATTTATAACTTGTTTAAGACAAGAAAAACATAAAGAGAAAAAGAATTGTACAACTTGTTAAAAGTTTGATTTTCACAAGACCTTATATGAAATATTGACACATTGTAACGAAAACTCATTGAACGACCTTAACTTTAGCAGAATTCGGACTATCACCCTAATGAAAGCAGGATGTCAAACAAATTATTTACCACATTTGGAGTCACATGCAGAATAAAATAATCAGGAATTAGTGGTATAATTTTTTTCTAAATTCTATAAATAAGTAGTATCCTAAGACAATATTAATTAAAAGGTTCACCATCCGCATATAAATGCATTGTCACGTAAAATATGTAATAAAAATATATAGTTTGTCGAAAAGTCAAATCTCATGATACTAACTGTTACAACACATGGATACCTTGCTATGTATAGTAAAACATTTAACTTAAAATGAAGAGAACATCAAAGAAAATAAAAGACAAAGTGTGAATGTGTATAGTAGTAATTGCATAAAGTCATCAATTATTGGCAACTAGTAGTTTATTAAGTACGGAGTAACAAGATAATATACCGTTATTACAGTAATAAGTAATGTTTTTACTATTAATTGCATCAACCTTCAATTATTTGTACTTGTTTGTTTTTTTAGGAAGATAATGATGAATATTGAGGATAAGGTGGCAAGGGAAACGATGGATGGGTTGGTAAGGTAACATGGGAAAGGAAGTTTTAGAAACATGTTACAATGTGAAAGGATGTGTGATATTGACTTACTAGTAGGGGTGTGCATCGGGCCAGAACCCGACCCGTCCTGATGAAGCCCGAATTCCGACAAGCTTGAAATCCTAACCGAATCCCGACCCGAGTCTAGCCCGAATCGTCCCGAATCCCACCCCGAGTTCCGAAATGAAACCGATTTGTATGGTTTTTCTTTGTAATCCCGACTTCGTCCCGACTCCCGACCCGAACCGAATCCCGACAAGCTGAAAAACCCAAACCGAGTCTCGACCCGAGTATGGTCGGTTCGGGATTCGGGACATCGGGATCGGGACGGTTTTCGGGTGTCGGTCGGGTTTTGCTCAGCCCTACTTACTAGTGTTTTATTATTTGTAACTTTGAGCTTTTGTTAAATGAGTATGGAGTACTACGTAAGACGGTAAGATATTTTATGGACAAAATTTTTTGAAGTATAAGAAAAGTAGAAAACTATCTAATTAGAAAGTTATGGATCTTATTGTGTTGGTTAACTAAGAGTGTAGTTTCATTTTGATATCTATAAAAATTTATAAAGGGATGTGATTCTATATAAAAAGGGAATAAAAGTAAAGATAAGGAAATTAAAAGAGAAATATTTATAATTACACATTAGATGCATTATAATATATTTTTCTAGATAATAATTAGATGCGTATATGTGTGTATATATATATATATATATATATATATATATATATATATATATATATATATATATATATATATATATATATATATATATATATATATATATATATATATATATATATTAGATACATTCTATCAAGTAAGATGAATTTTATGTATTTTTCATCCTCTGCTTGTCAAATTTGTTGCTAGTACTACTTTGCATCGTTTTCATTTCAAAATTACTTTCGAAACTAATTGTGATACATCTACATGAATATAGATGCATTTAATTCAAGTCGATGCATTTCAAATATGTGGTTATAGTTATTTTTTATTCTTTTCATTTTAAGTTTTCTTCTCACTGGATCCTTACCCTAAAAGTAAAAAAATATAAAAGTAATTTGAACTGCCAATTTCATCCATTTCAGTTATTAAAAATCAACAAAGTCCCCGCACACCTTCACTCTCACTCCTAAATTTCTTCTTATCATTTCAAATAAGGCTGAGTAAAAGTCCAAAACCGAATCGACCCAAGAACCAATTTCGTGAAAATCATGAACCGAAACCCTACCAAAACCAAACTGGATATGATCGGTTCGGTTCAGTTTTGTGTCGATTCGGTTCGGTTTAGATGTGTGTAGATGTGTTTTTGTTGGTTTTTGGTCGAACCGGACCGAACTAATCTGAAATCAAAAATAGGAAAAACATGAAATCAAGACCGAACCAAAGGGCTGTCAGTTCGGCTTAGTATTTTTCGGTTCGGTCGGGTTTGTCGGTTAAGTTCGGTTTTGGGTCGTCCATGCTCAACCCTAATTTCAAATACACATAAGTGATTCTCCTCTTTTCTCTCTCTAAAATACACCCATCACAACCACCACCAAAATTAAATGCTTGACCACCGTTACTTCAGCCACCTACGACCATCATATATGCTATCTATGAATCTACGTCCGATCACCTCTGCCATCATCTCTGATTCTCCTCTTTTCATATCTAGGCATGTTTATATGTGCGTGTGTATTGGGTTGGATGTTTTTCCCCTAAAATCTGTATGTAAAAAATAACAGTCATTGGTGACGAAATATGGTAAAATGACAGTCAAAGAATACAAATATGTATATTATGTTCATCAATACAAAATGTTCAACTTACTTTTTTTTTAATCTTGTTAATACAAATATCACCTAAAAACGTTATTTATATTTTACGATCTTTGCTAAGTTTTGTTAATGACAAAGTATGAACTTTTGTTTATAGTAAAAACATCACTTTAGTTTTAAGTCTTGTATAACTAGATGTTACATTTCTCTTTTAACATAACATTGTTTTTATTTCTTAAATAAGTAAGTGTCACATCACATCAACATGCATTTATGGTAAGTTTGTGTGTTTGACTTACTATAAGCTCTTACACATCTTTGGAAGCATTCTACTTTGATTCAATGTGTGTTTGACTTAAATTAAGTTGATGTGACTTTGGTTGGTTTGGAAAGATTTATTGTAAAACCTACTGTGTACCTGGCGGAACCCTGGAGGTACACGGGCGGAACCCATCTGAGGGTTCCGCCAGACCTGCTGAAGGATTTGCTATAAATACCAAGCCACTTGCTAGTTTTTACCCATCACTTTAGGACATATATTACATATATTCTCTCATCTAACTCAGTATCATTTGACTTGTGTGATTCTCTTATGTAGCAAAGGAGTTCACAAGTTCTTCCAAGAAGTTACAAGTTTCAACTCAAAAGTTGCAAGACTTGTTAGCTTTGTTATGTATGAACTTTGGTAGTTTATACTTCATTTGTATCTTGTGTAGAAGTGATCGGTTAGTATTTTAGGCCTTAAAATACATAGTGTGACAGGAGTTGTTGTACCCTTGTAAAAGAACTATCGGAAGTGGTTGTACCCTTGTAAAAGAACTTGACATCAAGCTTAGTGTCGGAAATAGTGGATAGGCGACGTTAGGTTGGTTCTACCTTGAACTAGACCCGGTATCTAGCTTTGTGCTGGATAAAGTGTAAGCGACGATTGTAAAGGTTTCTCCACCCGTGAAAGGAGCATGTTGACTAGTGCTTAAAACTCTCGAGTTGGAAACTCGGGGCGTGGATGTAGGGCAAGGAAAAAGAGTCCTTGTAGCCGAACCACGATAAACAATCGTGTTGTGGTTTGATCGTTTCTTACTTTGTCTTTGCATAATACATATTGTCTTTAGTTAGAATCGTTAATTACACGTAAAGCTTTTCAAAGATTAACAAGTAATTTGAGTCTATATCTTTAATGAAACGTAAAGTTTTTAAAGGATAATTAAGTTCAAAAAGCGGTAAACTATTCAACCCCCCTTCTAGTTTTCTACAATTGGCATCAGAGCTACGTTACTCAAGATCTTTAGAATATATTGTATTTTAAAACTTGGATCGATCCATGGATTTTGAAAATCTCAAAGAAGGGCAACCTATTCAAAAGTCACCGCTATTTGAAAAAGAAAACTTACTTGAATGGAAAAGTAAATTTGAAAACTATGTGAAATCAATTGATCAAGATCTTTGGCATATTATCTCTATTGGTGATTTCAAACCAACGAAAACAAGTTTTGAAAATCAAGATGACTATCCTAAACTTGATAAAAACACTAAAGCAAAGATAATGATTTATAAAGCTTTACCAAGGACCGAATATGAAAGAGTGTATTTTTGTCAAACGGCAAATGATATTTGGAAAAATATGTCAAACTTTCATCAAGAAATATGTCAAGTCAAAGATGATCAATTTGATCTCACATATGAATTAGAAGTCTTAAAAAAATTAATAGATATACATTTAGTTGAAATAAATACATATGATACTAGTTTAAATGTTTTAAATGAAGGTGTGAGTGAAGATGATTACTTATGTCGAGCTCAAAGTGGCCTTGCTTACGATTTATGGAATGACACGGATGAAGATGAAGCCAACTATCCAGTTTGTGATTCTCAACTAGATAAAACATCAAGCAAGGTACAATTTGAAACCAAACATTTTTGCTTTGACACATTTATTCTAGAGTTTTCTAAACTCGAAAATGAGTCTAAACTTTTATGCAACATGGACCTAAAAACTATATTTAACAATGAACATTCAAAATCTTTTGTGAACAATCTTGAAAAAGAGATAATGTTAGAAGAGAAAATGTCTAGACTTGAAAGCAATGTTGAAATTGATCTAGAATGCAAAATATGTCAAGATTACAAATATGAAATTCAAAGACAAAATCAAAAAGGAAAAATGCTTGCTAAATTTGAAGAAAGTTCAAAAGCTCTCAAAAGCTTACTAAAAAGTCAAAAGTCATTTAGAGGTAAAACCAGATTAGGATTTGACTCAAATGCACCATCAACAAGTAAAACAAAACAAGTTGTGTTTGTGAAACCTAGGAGAGAATTGTAGAAATAATTCTATCTCTATTAGGAGCTCATGATAAAATGATAAAGATATCATGTTCAATACTTTTATATGTTTATCTAACCTCCTTGGTTTCATAAGTATTTGAGTTTAGCTCTCTTACGAGTCAAGATAATTTGCTTAAAGATTATCTTCTTGGTGGCTCATCTATGGAGCTTAAAAGGTACACGTCTCTTCAACTTACCTTTCATTGCTTCTTGTTGATTAACATTAAGTTTTGTCATGGGTAATATTAATAGTTTTTACTCTAAAGATGTTTATGTGGTGTAAGTAACAACAAGGATTAGATCCTCCGTGATTAAAGGATTTAGACACTACATCTAGTAGGAGATATAAGGTGTTTTACCTCTTTAAACTTTCGGGAAAAGACACGAGAAACTCTTGAGTGAGTCTCACTTAATACTTGTCTACAAGTGATCTAACTAAGAATCTCCTAAGTGATTTAACAACCAACACTTTTGTGATGCTTGCAAATCTAGTAAAACCACAACATTTCATAGATGTTTGTGGTACAACATCTTTTGACATTATACCTTATATTTTCAATCGTGTCTTAAATTCAACCACTCTTTTGTTAAAGTTTCATATAAGACACACAAAGAAAAATAAATCATTTGAATACATTAGGATGATTGGGAGAAAATGATTTATAAACATCTAGGATTTGCACATCAAATTCGACCCATAGTCTTATGATGTTGCATCTCTTGGACATTTACACTCATAGTGTTTCAAGTAAATAAACCTAAAGAGTCGAGGAGTCATTGAATTTAACATTCGATGAAAGACCACCTCCTTCTAAGATATCATCTTTGGTAGATGATGACTTAGTCAAAAATCCAACATTAATAAGACAAGTAAGTCAAGATTAATAACAAGGAAGATAAACTATTAAAAATGAAAAACAACATCTTTTCGTCTAGTGTCAAACATTGAGTCAAGCAATATTGACATGGTCATAAAAACTTAAATCATGGGTCATAGTTGTGATTAAAACAAATTTGATAAAAGTGGTTTTTGGACATTAGAGTAAAGCAACCATTAAAACAAAATAGATCTTTCAAAATAGAAAATAATGTAAATCTATGAAAGACTTTTTAATAGCCTAAGCAAGCTCCAAAAGCAAGGAATAATCACTCAAAGACATTCCTAGTTATTCACAAGTTCACAATGATTAAGTCTTTTATGACTTATCAAGAATGAGATTAGTGAATCCGTAGGTAAAACTAAACATAGAGAAATGTTTGGAAGTTTACTTGTTCTCACAATAAATAGATCCAACATTATGTTTAGTGCTTGTCTATGTGCTCGTTTTTAGAGAAGATCCTAAAACAACTCTTTCGGAAGAGCTTGTTTAGATACATTAAAAGGCACTAGACAACTAGGATTATGGTATCCCAAAAGAACGGGAATAGAAACCATAGTATATACCAAATGGAATTATGTCGGTAATAAGTTGATAAGAAAAGCACAAGTGGTACTTGCACTTTTATATACTTACTTATCCAATGATTCTCCAAAACTCTTAAGGTTCTCATATTAGTATCGGATGGAGAAGCACGTCAACAAGCTCCACTAGAACAAGCAAACCCGCGTCAACAAACGGAATTCCTCTTATCAAAAATTTTATCCCTTCAACAAAGGAAGCATCGACTTCAGCAACAATCCAATCCATTATGTTCTTAATTGACATATTGTGATCCATCATCATCGCCTTGGTAAAAATGTTCATTGAGGAACATCTCAACCAAGAAAGTCTTACTCAATAACCATATTGTCGACATTTTCACGAAACCTCTTGAATAAGAATCATTCATTTTCCCTAGGCTTAGTTAAAAGAATCACGAGACCTAAAACCTTAGGTTTTAACATTAGGATAAAACTACAAAAATTCAAGACAAATCCTTTTTATTTTTTCCTCTGCTGTACCCGCGGAACCCTGAGACCAAACGGGCGGAACCCTCCCTTTGGTTCCGCCTGGTCCGCCGAGTCTGCAGCTTGTTTTATTTTAAATTCAAAACCAAACACCTCTTAACTCACAGCTTCAACTTACAAACAGCTATCACTCACTCACAAACACCTTAGCACACGAAAATTACGGCTCTTACTCACATCTCCTCCAATCCAATCATCTTTGTAAGTATTCTTATCATAATTGCATTTTCAATCAAAGTCTATCACTTTCATCTACATACATTAACTAGAATCTTAGGGTTGATGCATAAACTTGTTGATTCATGAAAAACCTTGGTTGTAAACTAATCATAATTTCCATTAGTTAGGAATTGTATCCTTTTTATTTTTATCATGATTTACCAAACACGCCAAGTTCATTGTCTTTTAAAAGTTACTAGAACACCACCTCTCACCACATTGTTAAAACAAATGAAAAACGTCATTGAAACATCACTTGCATAATGTCTCTTGAATGCTAAAGGGAATACATAACTAATATGTATTTTCGGGTACATTCAAACGAAGCTATATTGAATTAGGAGCATTTGGGTTATCTTTTGTCTTGTAACAAAACTTGCATTACAAAACGTTTTAAGCATCAAAATGAGTCAAGATAACCGCACCTCCACATTGTTTTCATATGGGCACACACTACAACATCCACATTATAAAAGTCATTAATTTAAACTTAAATTTTGTGTTTTCTAGGAACCATCGTGCCTACCGCAACATTCTCCGATCACAAGAAAACTCTTAATTACTTACCCAAACACCATAGGACCAATGGCCTTACTAAAGATCAAGTTGAAACTTTTAAGAGTCTAACAAAATGCTATGTTCATGAAGGAAGAACCATTGATCCATCCTTCCTAAAAGGAACATCCATTCGCCAAAACTTTGCCGCAATCAACTTGGATTGCCTCCTAGACATCGATGAGCAAATTTGTCCTAGGTTCATCTTAGAATTCTATGCAACCATAAGCCTTTTCTTCGATGATGATGGTGAGTTCTCACTAACCTTTACAACCAATTAAATACCAAATATCATACCCTTGAAAGATTTCACAATAATTCTTGGTGTCCCTAATGTTGGTACATGTCTCTACACGGATAAGTGGTCTCTTTCTAGTCTTGATTCCATTGAGCGTTATCATCCATACGACACTCATCTTGCTAATAAGGAAGAAATTCATGAGCATCTCTTTGTTAGGACCTCAACAACTAAGAAGAATCGTTCGGGAAATAAAGTAGATAAGGACCCTTTTGGTTTGGAACTCAATGAGCTTAAACCACAATTTAAGAAATGGGAAGAAATTCTTAGAGCCAACGTTATAAGTTCTATAGGAAATAGAGATCATGTCAACACATGTCTTAGCTACATGCTCTATAGCATTTCCGCTGGTCAACCTTTTAACTTAGCCTATTACCTAGCCAAAAGAATGGCCGACATATCCTTGGTAGGAACAACCGTTCTTCCTTATGGAATGCTTCTCACCCGCCTCTTTAGAGCAATCTCGCCCATTCCTCCTAATGATAAGGGAATGTGCCTTGATTACTCTCTCGTTCCTCACATTTTCGTCCCTCTAAGTGATAAAAGAGTCTTCAAAGTTAAGGGCAAACGCACTCGTTCTCCTTCACCATCATCCTCATCATCCGATATTAGCGATGACGATAAACTTCCTAACTCTAAGCTACCCCCTTTAGACTACCTTCAAGAAATTCCCGTCATTAGCAATGCATCCGAAGAGTTCAAGCAAACCAAAGGAATGTTCAAGTGCTTTGGAAGGTACCTAGGAAAGCTCAAGAAGAAGATAGACCGGTTGTGAGATGTGTAATTAAGGAGTGTTTGGCTTATGTAGGTTTTAGAACTTTGTATGTGTTAAACTATGTGATTTGTATTGCTTTTTACTTCCATGCTTTATTATTTTCGTCGGATTATGTTTTGTATGAGCCTTTATGCATATTGACAATATTTGAGGTGTTTGTCAATTTTTCATGCTTATGAAAAATTTCACTAAGTATAGTGAAATTCGCTAGCCCCTGGTCAAAGTCCTATGATATGAGTGTTTACATGTCCAATTTTTGCATTTCCTAATCAGACATATAATAAATTTTCATTTTTAAGAGTTTTTAAAAAATTTGAAAATCATCTCGCGGGTCAAAAACGTGGACTGCCTCATTTTTCAAGCCTGGCGGATCTGGCAGCACCCTAAAATGGGTTCCGCCAGTGTAATTTTCTAGAATTCCAGAAATGGCCCAACGGACCAGCCAGAACCCTCAGAAGGGTTCCGCCTGTGTTATCTCAGGGTTCCGCCAGTCACCTGCAGAAAATTTTTGTCATTTTTCTAAATTTCAAAATTTGTAAAATGTCAAATCATTATCTTTAGTGAGAAACATCTTCCTTTACTTCCAATAAACATATTAGGATCACTCTCACTCACTAGAACTATTAGGAAGTCATTTCCCGCCAAAAATTCAAATTCAAACATAACTAACCCAAGGAACCCTTAAAAAGGATCCTTCAAACCCTTAGAACATTTTTAACCAAATCACTTCCCATGATCACTTAGCATTGAGTGCATAAGTTAGTCTTTCACTCCACCCAACTCCATTGGATTGACATCCAATGATTTGACATGTTAGAAACCTCAAAATTTGTATGGTAAGAACATCAAATCCAAACACCCCTTCCAACATCTCTTCCACTCTATAAATTTGACAATTTTGCAACACTTCGAATCACACCATCACCATCAAAATCCATTCTCTTAAAGCCTCAAAACCACAAATTTGAAATGACTAAATCCAACACCTCATCCGAATCATCAAAACCCCTTACAAAAACCACTAGGATTAGTGTAAAACCTTGTTGCTTCAACAAAACCATCAAATCAAGCTCATCATCATCAAGTGATGCATTACTTGACATATCTTCACCTATCCAAGATTTCCTTAATCTTACTACCTCAACACCATCCTCAACACCTTGCAATACCAATGTGATCACTATACAAGATTTGCTTAATCTTGCTACTCCAACACCCTCTCCAACACATTGCAACACCAACATAGCCACTATTCCGCCACCAACTAGACCTTCAAGTGATTCAACATCACCTTCTCAACAAACTCAACCATCAAAAACTCCATCACCTCAATCACCAACACTTATACCAATGGAACTTTTCCATACACCACCAACATCACCACTACCCTATTTGGAAACTTTAGAAGACCTATCACCTAAATCATCAAGCCCTCCATCATTGTCACTCTTTGACACCATTGCCGAAATGGAAACCCAACAACAACCAAGTTTTCAACCAAATGAGTCATTGGATGATGCACCTCATCAACCGTCATTAATAGAGCGTTTGGCTTACCGTTATGCTAGACCCTCTAGTTTTCCACAAGATCAAGGTCATACACACCCACAATCATTTGTGTTTCACCCCTACAAAGACCTTCTTGGTAATCCTTCCGGAGAACCAAACTTCCGCCATTTTGTTCAACAACAAGAACCACAACAACAACAACCACCACAACAACAACAACCACAAGAGCTTTCCCAACACTTTGAATATCTCTTTCCTTCTTATAAGAAAATAGAAGCATCCATATGGGAAAAATCTCCAAACCTTAATGAAGAAATGAACACTCATTTGAACCACCTTCATGCCTTCAAACGTATGGTTGACTCTCAAATCAACCATATTATGGTTTTACAAACGATGTTACACTCATCTAATGAAGGAACCAAAAACACCTCCCAACCATCCACATTTGCTCCTTCAAGTTCAAATGATCCACCACCAACAAATCAAACCTCTCTTCCACCACACTTTCCCCGCCATGATTGCGGACAATGCGAAAGAACCGCTCACATTAGTCAAAGGTGTCGAACGGAAATTCGCGAGCTAACCGAAGAAATGAGGTTTATCCTAAACCACATTTTTGACTATCTAGAGTCTTTGTATCACCCACCTCAACTCTAGAGTCTCCAACAATAGGGATCCATTCATAATAACACCAAAAACACAAACCAACAAACCAAAAGCGTTTCACTCCCACAACATTCAAAATGAAACCCGCTACATCCTCCAACACACATTTTCATCCTTAAACAACCTTAGCCATTTTTTTTTGGAAAATGTTTCTCATTAAGGAAAATGATTGTTCTCTTTTATAGATGTAGGATTTTATGTTCTTAGTTTCTTTTTATTTTTTAGAAGTAGGATGTTATCTTTCTAATTTCTTGTCTTTGACTTTCTAAAAGTCAAATTTTACATGAAATGAATTTCATTCTACTATAAGGTATGCATTATTTGTTGACCATTTAGGTATTGTGAGTAAAACTTTGCCTTGCTATGGTAGCATACATATATCTTGTGTTTTAGACACTAATTTTTTTTTGTAGGATCATTATCCATGTTTCCCTTCCTTGATACTCCATTTAGGGGAGTAATATTCAAGGGGGAGCATGAGAATTGCATTATTCCGCTTCGCAACTCTTCACCTCATGACTTACTCTATGCTAGTCCATTGCGACAACTAACATTTTTTTTTTGTAGGTTCAAAATCCATGTCTCCTATCTTGGCACTCCTTTTAGGGGAAGTATCAACCACGGGGGAGCACGTGCATAGTTCCGCTTCGCTACTGTTCCTTTTGTTTCGACAAAAAGGGGGAGAATTTATATTAGACTTGTTCTCTTCTCTAACTCTTGCATATCACATCATCTTAGCAAAAACAAGTTTCAATACAAACTTTTTAAGACTTAACACTAACTTATGGCTTACTTATAAATAAAGTTTATGTTTTGTCGTCAACAAAAAGGGCGAGATTGTTAGTACAAATATCGCCTAAAAACGTTATTTATATTTTACGATCTTTGCTAAGTTTTGTTAATGACAAAGTATGAACTTTTGTTTATAGTAAAAACATCACTTTAGTTTTAAGTCTTGTATAACTAGATTTTATATTTCTTTTTTAACATAACATTGTTTTTATTTCTTAAATAAGTAAGTGTCACATCACATCAACATGCATTTATGGTAAGTTTGTGTGTTTGACTTACCATAATTTCTTACACATCTTTGGAAGCATTCTACTTTGATTCAATGTGTGTTTGACTAAAATTAAGTTGATGTGACTTTGGTTGGTTTGGAAAGATTTATTGCAAAACCTACTGTGTGCCTGGCGGAACCCTGGAGGTACACGGGCGGAACCCATCTGAGGGTTCCGCCAGACCTGCTGAAGGATTTGCTATAAATACCAAGCCACTTGCTAGTTTTTACCCATCACTTTAGGACATATATTACATATATTCTCTCATCTAACTCAGTATCATTTGACTTGTGTGATTCTCTTATATAACAAAGGAGTTCACAAGTTCTTCCAAAAAGTTACAAGTTTCAACTCAAAAGTTGCAAGACTTGTTAGCTTTGTTATGTATGAACTTTGGTAGTTTATACTTCATTTGTATCTTGTGTAGAAGTGATCGGTTATTATTTTAGGCCTTAAAATACATAGTGTGAAGGGAGTTGTTGTACCCTTGTAAAAGAACTCGACATCTAGCTTAGTGTCGGAAGTAGTGGATAGGCGACGTTAGGTTGGTTCTACCTTGAACTAGGACCCGGTATCTAGCTTTGTACCGGATAAAGTGTAAGCGACGATTGTAAAGGTTTCTCCACCCGTGAAAGGAGCTTGTTGACTAGTGCTTAAAACTCTCGAGTTGGAAACTCGGGGCATGGATGTAGGGCAAGGAAAAAGAGTCCTTGTAGCCGAACCGCGATAAACAATCGTGTTGTGGTTTGATCGTTTCTTACTTTGTCTTTGCATATTACATATTGTCTTTAGTTAGAATCGTTAATTACACGTAAAGCTTTTCAAAGATTTACAAGTAATTTGAGTCTATATCTTTAATGAAACGTAAAGTTTTTAAAGGCTAATTAAGTTCAAAAAGCGGTAAACTATTCAACCCCCTTCTAGTTTTCCACAGATCTTTATCGATCTAAGTTCATCAAATGCAAAAATATTCATCCATAATTAGCCCATAGGTTCATCAAATACTAAATGTTCATCATTCATGTTTTGAATGTTCATCATATTGTCTGAATGTTCATCAATAAATGTTCATTATATGTTGATTTGATATTCATCAATCGTGCTATGAATGTTCATCAGTCATGGTTTATCATATATATATATATATATATATATATATATATATATATATATATATATATATATATATATATATATATATATATATATATATATATATATATATAACAGGAGGCATTTGAAGAATATTTCACCTCATTACCCAGTCATTGCCCAGTAATTCATTATCAGCCATGTCATCGTATTGTGGCCATGTAAGCAATTTTTATAATTAATTTTGTATTTTTATAATTAATTCATTTCGGCCATGTAAGCATAATTTTGTCCACCATGTCATCATATTGTGGCCATGTAAGCAATTTTTATAATTAATTCATTTCGGCCATGTAAGCATAATTTTGTCCACAACAACTATTTTCGTATATTCTAACCAATTATTTTGGTGCCAAAATTTTAAAAAATGTCTCTTGCATGATTCGAACCATGGTTGTTTGAATGAATAACATGTATCTTAACCACTAAGACAACAAGTTTTTTTGGTTTATATGTTGCAAGCCTTAATTTATAAACACCTATAATTAATTTTGATTCCTAAACTAAATACAATTCTATGCGTTCCAGGTAAATCTAAAATTCATTCGGTATCCAAGAAAAACACACACAAAACCCTAAAACAAAAATCTCGAACAAAAAACAAACATATATTCATTAAAAAAACATGAGACGCCATCATCATCATCTTTTTTGCAAACACCTACTAATATGCAATGCCATAGATATGGAGGTACTTCAATTTCAGTTTGATTCATGCTAATGGCGATAGACATTAGAATTTTTATGTGGAATTTCACGGAAAAAATAATGTGATCTTTGAACGTTCTTTTTTATAGCTAATGAACGTGGTGATCAACCAGCATTGAATATTCAAGTAAATGACCCAACCAGGTGAATACTAAACCTTATATTTACAAATAAAAATATGTGGAAGACTAAGATTTTTTCTTTAATTGTGATGTAGGGTTATATTATTTGTATCCCTCTAAGAGATAAATTCATGGACTTCAATTCTAGAATTGAAAATTTGCTCATCGTATGGCACTTTTATCTAATGAAATTCATGAGGTAATTAAGTTTTGTAAATTTATAAATAATATACCTGCAACCTATATATATATACATCATGCTTATAAAGTTATAATAATTATCTTATTACCAAATGTAACACCCACCCCCGATAAGGGTAGAAGTACTACATTATGGTGACATATCAAAGCAAACACAAGCATACATCTTAAGTAATACAAAGGAATCCCAAAGGTTACAAGGAAACTGAAGTACAAAGTTACAATGAGAACAACAATAAATACTAAGTCTGATACTGAACATCTCTTCTAGTCATCTCTAAATCCAGAAAAGCTATCAATGTATAGTCTTCTAAGTCCAAGGTACTCTCCGCCCATAACCCAGCTTCCTACTAAAACCTGCCGCAGGAAAAAAAATACGACTGAGCTTAAAAAGCCCAGTGAACAGATATATATAAAAGGGAAACCAAGGATAACGAACGAACAAAGGTATAATGTAAGGTGCATTGGGGAAAACATAAGTTATAAGCAAAGGATAACAAAGGTATGAGATAATCAGTAGCAAATCGTAGTGTAAGATAAGGTAAATCAGTAATAAACCAAAGTGTAAGGTCAGTCATCAAATTCCGAGCCCGAACAAATCATATCACATATCACATCATAGTAATCATGGAGTAGCTAGCTCTCAAAATGTGAAGACACGGATTGCACCCATGCACATTCACCGAACATATAATAATCATAGTCATAATCATGTCAAATCCTTCGAACACAAAGCGAACCTAGGATTGCAATCCATACGCCCCCCCCCCCCCCCCCCCGAACAAATAATAACAATCATCATAATAATCATAAAGCGCGCATATCATATAAATGGGAATGGTGTGAGAATTCACTCACCCACACGTGAGTCATGCCACTGGTGCATCAATGACACGGCCATGTTACCTTCATGGCTAGGAAACGAACTTGGCTCGGGTATCAAACTGAAGGGTTCAAATGTCATATCATATCAAAGTCAAAGTCTAAGTCATCAAAGAATCATAATCAAAGTCCAAATGTCAAAGGTCCATATCATAGGTTCAAAGCAAAGGTTCATGTCAAATTTCAAAGCAAAGATTTATATCAAAGTTCAAATGCCAAAGGTTCGCAAATCCAAGGGTGCATAGCAAAGGTTCAAATAGAGCCTAAGTCAAAGAAAGCCATACTAAGAAGGCTCAGATCAAGGTATCATAATCAAAGCTAATATCAAACAAATGAACGAATCATGAGAAACTTTAAGAGATAAGGTCAGAATATTTGTACCTTAAACCGCCAACGAAAACATAACATAAGAATAGGAAGTCACTCCTTCTTCAGTGTATCTACACGAATTAATGATCGGCTTAATAACGTATTTTAAATTAGATTACTCATTTTAGTCGGCTTTCCATTTTTAGTAACTTTACTTAATTAATAAGTTTCCACTTTTAGCAAGCTTCTGGAATTAGCAAGTTTCCATATTTTAGTAAGGTTCCCGGAATGGTAATTTATTACTTTAGGGTTATAAATGACAATTACATAAACTTAAAGGTAAATAAGGACCAACAAAATAGTTTAGGGTTAAATATGTCAATTTAGCAAAGTATAGGGTTTAATGTGAAAATAATAAAGTTTAGGCTAAATTTGTTTTACTCTTCACAATTACGTAAATAGTATTTATGCATGAAACTCCTTCGTATGACCTTATTACAAAAATATTGCCGAAAACGATTCGCACCCTTCATTACTAGCTACCATATTTCTTTGTGATTATATAAGTTACGTTTCATGCATCATTGATAGATCGACACCCACACCCCTCGGTATCACAAGTCTCATTGAAACATATAAACAACACACTTCTCGGTGACACTTCACACCGAGACCCTAGTTAAACAAACACGCACTTGGTGAGGCTTCGCGAGGCACAATCGATATATATATATATATATATATATATATATATATATATATATATATATATATATATATATATATATATATATATATATATATATATATATATATACAAAACCCATGCATGCGATTATACTTTCATGACACGATCCAAAACTCTAAATCCTGGTTGACTTTACCTACGTCTGTTTTACACCCTTTTAAATGTATAAGGCTTTTATATTAGTCTTCATAGATCATATAAACATAATACTTATGCAATTTAGTAAAAGGTAAGGCTTCATGCAAGACTTCTAAGTTTTGTAGTAAACCATGACAACTTTCTACATTTTTTTTATTATATGTAATACATGATATTACCAAAAACGATTTCGGTCTTTTCATTATTTGTTTATGCATGATTTCAAATGGTTTCTTTGTATAGTTTTAGTCTTAATTAGCCATGTCGAATGGAAAGAGTACAAAAGGGAAAACAATAACCTGGTGTCAATTCGAAAACAAGGAGACCGAATAGGAACAAGGAACAAAGCGACACCAAAACCTTCACGAATAGCACTCCACTCTTGATCACCGAACACTGTTCCGTTCTTCTTCTCGTTCTTGGCAGCAAACGAATGAGAGTATGGTTTCTTGTTCGTTGTTGTTTGGTTCGGCGCAAATGAGAGAGGACAATTATGGACTAAATGATATACAATTTGAGAGGAAAGAAAGAATAGCACATTATAGGGAAACCGCGTTTTGTTAATATGGAAGGTATACTTGATTTTGGGCCGAAATTATGGGAGAAATTAGCTGTGATATTCTATCATGATTTAAGGGAAACTTGATACGTTTTTTTGAAGATATATACATATATACGCTTTGCATAACTTGATTCCATATCTTATCTCAATTAAAAGACAATCAAAGGTGCATGTAAATTGGTTTTAACTTTTGGAAATAAGAAAAAAAAAACGTTATAAGATTTTGAGAAAAAGAATATAGGTCGTTTAGCAAAAGCTTAGGATTAGGAATCAGGAAACTTTAGTTATTTTAGTAACTTAGATTTAGAATTATTATTAATATGTATAACCTATAGTTTAAATTTCATTAACTTACTATTAATTTGGGTCCAAATTTAAAAATGGAAAATAAAATGTATTTCAAATTTTAGGGTTTTACAACTCTTCCCCTCTAAAAAGAAAATTTCGTCCGCGAAATTGAAGATATGCAAATCAAATGGGAACGTGTCAAATTATGCAAAACACGAAGACTTGGTTTCTCATGACTCTATCTTGTCGATCTAATATGGTTTTCCATGAAACATAACAAGTGACTTCAAATCAAACGATTAGGGTGTCACATGCAAGGAATGATAAGAGTGATTCCCTTGGAAGAGATACTTGAAAGATGTTATGAACACGCGACAGCTGAGGAGGTAGAGTTAGACGATAGGAAACCTCCTCTGAAACGTACAAGAATCAAAACAGTCCAAATTTGGTTCCATATGAATCCGGTCCTTAATCAAACAATCCAAAGTAACGGTCTCACAGACGCGAATCGTAGAAGTAGCAAAACACAGGTGTACCCCTCAAAATGAACAAAGGCATTCAAGCAGATAGAAGACAATTCAATCGATAACATCGGACGGTAGAAAGCTTTATAATGAACCCTAAGATCATTATCAAGATACAAAGGTCAACAAACATATTCTCGAAGATCCAAATATATCAAATCATACGGCAATAAGGAAGATCAAACGTATAGGTCGAAAGAACCTAAAGTCTCATTAATCGCAGATAGTCGCCAATGGAAACAGAAGTCTAAGGCTTCTCTTAAGCACTACTCAAGACATCCTATGAACACAATAAGTGCACTTATATGACGTTAGTATTATCACGTTGATCAGGCGTCATAATACTAGCCTCACATAATATGCCCTCATGATGGTCATACTCTATCTCAAGATCGTGAAACTAAAATCTATAAACCACCTAACAGTCCAACTAAGACTTAGGGTTGGTCCTAGTAAAGATCGATAATGAAACAAAGTCGGCAAAACAAGCGAAACTCGCAATGACGTAACCAAATCAAGCCATATAACCAAGAGTAAAAATGAAACTACTCGTAAGAGTAACGAAAATCATAGAATGTTCATCAAAAGCAAGGTACGTCGTCAAAAGAGTCAATCCATTCATAACATAAATTTCATGGTTCCAAGCTCGAGTAGTCGGTCCATGGTTGTCCATCAGCTCATAGGATGAAAAGAAAAACAATAAACTCGAGTCTGGTTCCTCAAGCCTTCGGCAGTTCTTCATGGAATTGTGGTGTGGAATTGCGAATCTCTGTCTTGATCACCGAGCATCCTTGCATCCACAAATTTGCTTCTACTCTCAATTCATCTTAGTACAACTAAAATGAATAGAGAAGCAAGACTGTGGGTCTTTGACAGGTCTTCTATCACAGCTCCAGGTTTTTAGGTAACACCGCCACTATCAACTCTAGGTTATGTGTCAATAGTTCATCTCCTCCAGTCTGGTTGTCTTGACACCCGAACTAAAATCTCCACGTCCTGCATGAGGTATACTCTGTTGATGGTAACGTCAGTCGTGAGCATCTTCTATAGTAACAGATTTGAGTGATCGAGAGTCATCAAAACATAGTAGAACAAAGTATATTGTTAAAGGTCACAAATCGGATACGGCAGTCCATGGTAGCTTATGAAGGGCCATTCAGTCCAAAATCAGGAAGCATCAAAATTAGATGTACCAAAAGTAAATGAATACATAGAACGAATACGGTCGTCAAACTGGATAGATAGTTCATATATCAGAGTCAAGTACATGGTCTGTCAAAAGTATCAAGACGGATAAGCCAACATTTCAAAGGTTAGGATCTGGTGTAGCTCATTAGTACAAGTGATAGGTAGAGCGCGAATCAACATCGTATGGTTGTCACAAGTGAGGTGTACGGGATATCAGTTGTCGGCATCCTCATGCCTAGTTAACAATTCCATATAGAGATTTTATCATAACCTCCCAAGGAAACTGATTGGCAGACAAGGTTCACCATTCAAAGGAAAGGAACAAAACTCCTATATCCATGGTTAATAAATACCAGAGTTCTCGTAGGGAAGAATTTGATTTTGCAAAGTCAAGTTGTATCAAATGACACATTGTGTCTGCCATATGTATGTAATTCAAAGAGTGTGTCAAATACATTATGATTGAGTAATCTTCGGAACGATCGGAAAGGTATCAAATTGCTTATCAAGCAAATCAGAGATGGAGATCAAGGTCAGACAGTGAAACTTAAATGTAGTGTCTGGAGTATTCCAACTTACTTGGAGATCAAACATGGGTTTCAAGACTTTCTAACTTCCAGGGTACAAGTCCTTACAAGGCTTAACTTAAAGGCAAAGGCAAGAATCAGAGTAATGCGAAAGCAAGTGCTACAAGCATAGACGTCATAGTCTACCCATTCCTCACCGGTCAAAACTTATGCTCCTATGGGGAGATTTTACGGCAAATATCAAAGGTTATCTTATGAGCGCCTACAGTGGAAACTTAGTGGTCCAAACTTCACAGGTCAAGGTTTAATGTATTACAAGTCGCAGCCTGGGCTCTGATACCATAATTGTAACACCCACCCCCGATAAGGGTAGAAGTACTACATTATGGTGACATATCAAAGCAAACATAAGCATACATCTTAAGTAATACAAAGGAATCCCAAAGGTTACAAGGAAACTGAAGTACAAAGTTACAATGAGAACAACAATAAATACTAAGTCTGATACTGAACATCTCTTCTAGTCATCTCTAAATCCAGAAAAGCTATCAATGTATAGTCTTCTAAGTCCAAGGTACTCTCCGCCCATAACCCAGCTTCCAACTAAAACCTGCCGCAGGAAAAGAAATGCAGCTGAGCTTAAAAAGCCCAGTGAACAAACAGATATATATATAAAAGGGAAACCAAGGATAACGAACGAACAAAGGTATAATGTAAGGTGCATTGGGGAAAACATAAGTTATAAGCAAAGGATAACAAAGGTATGAGATAATCAGTAGCAAATCATAGTGTAAGATAAGGTAAATCAGTAATCAACCAAAGTGTAAGGTCAGTCATCAAATCCCGAGCCCGAACAAATCATATCACATATCACATCATAGTAACCATGGAGTAGTTAGCTCCCAAAATGTGAAGACACGGATTGCACCCATGCACATTCACCGAACATATAATAATCATAGTCATAATCATGTCAAATCCATCGAACACAAAGCGAACCTAGGATTGCAATCCATACGCCCCCTGAACAAATAATAACAATCATCATAATAATCATAAAGCGCGCATATCATATAAATGGGAACGGTGTGAGAAATCACTCACCCACACGTGAGTCATGCCACTAGTGCATCAATGACACGGTCATGTTACCTTCATGGCTAGGAAACGAACTTGGCTCGGGTATCAAACTGAAGGGTTCAAATGTCATATCATATCAAAGTCAAAGTCTAAGTCATCAAAGAATCATAATCAAAGTCCAAATGTCAAAGGTCCATATCAAAGGTTCAAAGCAAAGGTTCATGTCAAATTTCAAAGCAAAGATTTATATCAAAGTTCAAATTCCAAAGGTTCACAAATCTAAGGGTGCATAGCAAAGGTTCAAATAGAGCCTAAGTCAAAGAAAGCCATACTAAGAAGGCTCAGATCAAGGTATCATAATCAAAGCTAATATCAAACAAATGAACGAATCATGAGAAACCTTAAGAGATAAGGTCAGAATATCTGTACCTTAAACCGCCAACGAAAACATAACAAAAGAATAGGAAGTCAGTCCTTCTTCAGCGAATCTACAAGAATTAATGATCGGCTTAATAACGTATTTTAAATTAGATTACTCATTTTAGTCGGCTTTCCATTTTTAGTAACTTTACTTAATTAATAAGTTTCCACTTTTAGCAAGCTTCTCGAATTAGCAAGTTTCCATATTTTAGTAAGGTTCTCGGAATGGTAATTTATTACTTTAGGGTTATAAATGACAATTAGATAAACTTAAAGGTAAATAATGACCAACAAAATAGTTTAGGGTTAAATATGTCAATTTAGCAAAGTATAAGGTTTAATGTGAAAATAATAAAGTTTAGGCTAAATTTGTTTTACTCTTCACAATTACGTAAATAGTATTTATGCATGAAACTCCTTTGTATGACCTTATTACAAAAATATTGCCGAATACGATTCGCACCCTTCATTACTAGCTACCATATTTCTTTGTGATTATATAAGTTACGTGTCATGCATCGTTGATAGATCGACACCCACACCCCTCGGTATCACAAGTCTCATTGAAACATGTAAACAACACACTTCTCGGTGACACTTCACACCGAGACCCTAATTAAACAAACACGCACTTGGTGAGGCTTCGCGAGGCACAATCGATATATATATATATATATATATATATATATATATATATATATATATATATATATATATATATATATATATATATATATATATATATATATATATATATACACACACACAAAACCCATGCATGCGATTATACTTTCATGACACGATCCAAAACTCTAAATCCTGGTTGACTTTACCTACGTTTGTTTTACACCCTTTTAAATGTATAAGGCTTTTATATTAGTCTTCATAGATCATATAAACATAATACTTATGCAATTTAGTAAAAGGTAAGGCTTCATGCAAGACTTCTAAGTTTTGTAGTAAACCATGACAACTTTCTACATTTTTTTATCATACGTAATATATGATATTACCGAAAACGATTTCGGTCTCTTCATTATTTGTTTATGCATGATTTCAAATGGTTTCTTAGTATAGTTTTAGTCTTAATTAGCCATGTCAAATGGAAAGAGTATAAAAGGGAAAACAATAACCTGGTGTCAATTCGAAAACAAGGAGACCGAATAGGAACAAGGAATAAAGCGACACCAAAACCTTCACGAATAGCACTCCACTCTTGATCACCGAACACTGTTCCGTTCTTCTTCTCGTTCTTGGCAGCAAACGAATGAGAGTATGGTTTCTTGTTCGTTGTTGTTTGGTTCGACGCAAAAGGGAGAGGACAATTATGGACTAAATGATATACAATTTGAGAGGAAAGAAAGAATAGCACATTATAGGGAAACCGCGTTTTGTTAATATGGAAGGTATACTTGATTTTGGGTCGAAATTATGGGAGAAATTAGCTGTGATATTCTATCATGATTTAAGGGAAACTTGATACGTTTTTTTTTAAAGATATATACATATATACGCTTTGCATAACTTGATTCCATATCTTATCTCAATTAAAAGACAATCAAAGGTGCATGTAAATTGGTTTTAACTTTTGGAAATAAGAAAAAAAAAACGTATAAGATTTTGAGAAAAAGAATATAGGTCGTTTAGTACAAGCTTAGGATTAGGAATCAGGAAACTTTAGTTATTTTAGTAACTTAGATTTAGAATTATTATTAATATGTATAACCTATAGTTTAAATTTTATTAACTTACTATTAATTTGGTTCCAAATTTTAAAATGGAAAATAAAATGTATTTCAAATTTTAGGGTTTTACACCAAATGTGTTATACTAAATCTTTGTAGTCTGGCTCTTTGAAATTCTATAAAGCTATTTAATCTCAAAAAGTCCCCTTGAAAAGCAATCAATGTTGTAGTGATAATGGAACCTTTACTATCAGTTTGATTAAGTGAGATACTCATGTAGATTTTCTATATAGACATTTTTAAAGTTGTTTTTTCTGTGTATACTATTCATCTCACGTGCCCACTAAATGAAAAGCATGGACATAATTTCTAGGTTATTTGTGGCACATTCAGATTGGGTGGTGTTCCTGGACGAAATGTCTGAGCATCACTAAGCCATACAATGCTGATGTATTTTGAACCAACTTTCAGTGAAAGAGCGAAAGTTTTGATCTTAATATTTTGAGATATGTTGTTGCATGGTTTGGGATGAATTATTTTTTCTATATCATGTCTAATAGATTTGGATCTTCAGGCCTAGCAGAAGATGGACTTATTTCCAGCAAGCTTTCATGATACGACATGAATCTTTCGGATCAGGATGAGCCCCGAAAGGTTAATTTCCACCACTGATAGGTTAAAATGCATCAAAGAGTAGTAACCTGTTAAACTATATATCTGTTCATTTAACCGATAAAATCATTGTGTAGACTGATAATTTTGTCCGTTTTTTTTATTGTATGATTTGTTTGAGGGACAAATGAAGATGTCAAAATATGTGTCTTAATCACCATTTTACCCACTCTTGATTGGAGGTGGCATTGGCAAGATTCCCGGTCAAGTAGGCTATTTAGTAAACCAAAACGGGTTGGTCCAGTAGAGTTAAACCTATACCATTTATAGTTATACCTTTTAAGTTAATGCGTTTGACCCATTTATAGGTAAATGGGTTGAAATTGCTGCAATTATAGGCAAAATTCCTAAGACCCCTCTAAATTTTGTATTACTTTAGTTACATCCTTTATTACGTAAGTAGATACCAGTTTGTGAATAAAGCTTTTAACTTCCATATCTTACTTTGGGTAACTTTCTACTCATTTGACCCATGCAACATGCTTATGTTTTTAGCTTATTGAAAAGTTTTACGTTTTGACCTTAGATGCAATCTTCTGTATTTGTTATATCTTAGTGCATAATTGTGAGATAAATTCATTCAAGTATGATCCAACAGAAATGAATAGAAAAGTGACATTTAGATTTATCTTATGGAATTGATGACTTGATATACTAATGATTGACACTCAGTTGCATTTGAAGGCCATTAACAAATATTTTTCATACAAATTTAATTGATCATTGATTTGGTGATTGGGAAGGTGAATGGATTTCATTAAATGGTTCAACGAATGAGGTTATAGACTTATAGTGGGTAAATAACCACAGGTCCACCCACGACACGTACTGATTTAGAGACATATGTTTTGCATCAGTTATTCGATATCTATTTGAGATTCAGAACAAACTTATTTTTAAGAACAATCATGCACGAGACCATGTTTGATATCATATTTCCTGACTATGACCAAAATGGTTTAGTATCACATATGTTTTGCATTAGTTATTCGATATCTATTTGAGATTCAGAACAAACTTATTTTTAAGAACAATCATGCACGAGACCATGTTTGATGTCATATTTCCTATAATTTTGCTATAATGGCATTACCTTATGCTGAATCGATTTGATTTTTATTGTTATAGGGTACCTATAGTCATGCTACCACTCAGTTACATTTGAATGCCCATTAACAAATATTTTTCGTACAAATTTTATTGATCGTTGATTTGGTGATTGAGAAGGTGAATGGATTTCACTAAATGGTTCAACGAGTGACGTTATATTGGATAAACGACCACTTGATCCACTCGCGACGAGTAGTGATTTAGAGACATTCATGGCACAGGCAGATCAAGTAAGCCATCTCAAGGTATTGACTATGACCAAAATGGTTTTGTATCACATGCGTTTTTCACGAGTTTTTCAATGTGTATTTGAGATTCAGAACAAACTTTTTTTCTTTTATTTGAATAGGTTATGGCTAATGCAGATACAACTAACGATGCCTTAACAACTAGCAATAATTGTGCTGAGATTGGCCTTTATAGAATTGAGCCTACGGTAAGCAAGATTTGCTTATTTCAGCCAAAGGTTTTAGAAATTGAGGATTTTAATGGGTGAAAATACATATGTTTACACAAAATACAGATTTCTTTGATATTTTTCTTTGATTGTACTAAATAATGGACCAGTCCTACGATCCTTCATTATCACAGAATCTGTTATGTTTCCATACTTCCCAAAGTGCTTATTAAATTCATTTGATGTTTATAGAAGTTGTATCACATTAGTAAGAAGAATGTTAGATGACCCCATGATGGGTATCAAGAGAGCAAGAGAGAAAGAAAGCCCTCTTCATTTAGAGGACGACCTCACTCTCCAAATTACATGGAAGATGAATACCAGTTTGATCAGCAACAACAACATGTTTCTTCAGTTCACAGGAAGTATGGCGGTCCAAATATACGTTCTGGTGGGCAAGACGATAGGCGGAAGCATACTCAGCATAATAATGCAAATATAAATCGTGAAAGACCAAGGCAAAATCAGCATTATGAGTACTAGCCAGCTGGATCAAACAACAATAACAATAAGAAATCCAGTAATATCGATGCACCTGCAGACGCTTCTGTCAATGCAGGTCCAAGGTACAAAGAGAGGGCTTCAGGTCAACAATCCAGACAAGGTGGGGGCAAATTCTATGGGCGACAATACTGGCATGTTATGAATGTTGGAAGAGAATTTTGTGGAGCTTAAATTGCTTATGGTTGTCCAAAAATTGATCCGAGGTGTTTCAGGTATGACTTATAGGCAATGCAGGTTAGAACTAATAATTGGGTAGCTTAACATCCCCTTCTTAAATATGTGATTGATATGACAGGTGTATCGAGCAAGGATTGAGTGGGCTTGTCTAGGGCAAATGGTACTACTGGCAAAACGTTGCATTTGCACGCGAGGACTGCATGAAAGAATTGGACGTGGCGGTGTTTGGATATACTTTCATTTTTGTGTTTGATCGCTTATACGTATTTTACATGTATAGGTGTTCTTTCAAATTTTGGTTGGTGTCACTTTTTTCCTGAATGACTTCTCACAATGACCACGCCAACGGCAGCCACATCGTAGGTTAACATCTATAACTGAATTATGCCATGGTCAAGGGTGAGCACGATTAAAATAGAACATAAAAAACCATGTCTTTCATTTGTTGTGTAGGTTTACAGGTTTTATTACCGGGCTAATAATTTTTTGGGGAGTTAGAGAGTGTTTGGCTAAACTTATTTTGGGATAGAAGGCTACATAAAAAGGTATCTTAGTCAGGATAAGTGAAAAGTAACTTCTACTGACTTTTAACTTACAACTGGAATTAGTTAAATGGGTCGATAGTGTTCCTAAACTCTGTTTAGAAGCACACGACATTAAACATGTTTCTTATTTAAACATTCAGACAGTGATAATAAACAAAAATAATAATATCAGTTGGTAGTAAATGGGCTTGAAACTTTGTCAAGGTCACTAAAAAGAAACCTGCACAATTGCAAATCCTAAGTCATGACTGTAATACACCGTAAAATCCCAGGTCATTTATTAATGCTAATCATCGACACTATTCTTAACTAAGCCATTTTTGCGGGCTAATTTAAAATTTTTATATGAGACACTGTTTATTTGACACCCGATTGTTTTGATCACCGTTTGTTTGACACCCGATTATGTTTTGTCACCCGATAACACCCGATTGTCACTCTTGGATGTCACCCAACGAGGATAACACCGGTAACTCCGACTTGCGACCCGACACCCTAATTGGACACCGAGATATTATTAATATATATATATATATATATACATGATATTATGTATATATTAACTTTTACGAAATTATTACTATATATATATATATATATATATATATATATATATATATATATATATATATATATATATATATATATATATATATATATGACGACACCGTTTATATACATTTTTGGTTTTCACGAACCGACACCGACACCGAAATTAATTTCACCATTTTACGAGTCACCGACACCCTAAAATTGTTTGGGCCGCATGTCACCTAAGCCCACACGGATATTTTTTGAGACACTTGGGCTGAACCACTCACAAGCCCATATGTTCCTTTTCTTTTCCTTTGATTCGTTGGGCCGATATTTCCACAAGCCCGTTTATTTTTTTTTTGTTTATGTGTTTTCTTCTTCTGCGTAACATGCCACTCAAAGGCAGGAACCAACTCCCTCACCATCTAAATTTTGCACACATTTTGAATCCATTGTTCCCTATTCACTCGACAAAAAACATACAACCCCCTCCATTGACTTTGATCTATGCGACATTGAGCCACCATGAAGCCATCAAACCCACGGTCCATCGTATTATACACCAAGAGAATTCTTTACCCCATGGTTCGAGTATCTCATGTTCCCCAACAAGTTTACCACATGTGATCTAAATCTTAATTGTTTATTACCTACACAACCTAAGCTAAACTTAAACTAATCAAAGTAAACCAATGTTGCTTCCCTATTACCACAATTCGATTTGATAACTCCTTTGGAAACTAGACAACAATGTCGAAGAGTGAAATGACCACACGAAGCATGTAGTAACACATGGAGACATTCGAACCACCCTTGCTATGCTATATAAGCCACATTAAATGCAAACATCCTCACACTCTCAAAATTTCACCAAGTTTTCAAAACACAAGAACTCTCTATTTCCTTTCTTGGTTGCTGTCGAGAGAATCTAGGCGCACAAGCACGGTTTTGGGTTAGGAAAGTATTGGGTTCCTTACAAGGCTTGAACAAGGTTTTGGGATAAGGAGGAGCTTTCGGATCTAGTCGTTTTGCTTGCTCCCAACTCGTACACACGACCTCATCACCACCAATTTTTGGTGTTGTAAGTTGTTATTCACCCTTTTCAATTCATGCGTAAATTATTCATGCATACCACGTATACTCATCACACGACACACACATTATTCTAAGTATAAAACTTTCGTTACACTTATAACTATAGTATTCACATGCCTCGACACCCCTAGGAATGGCCTCGCCATTTTATTTTTATACGTACAACCTATCTATATTTTTCGACCACCTATATCCTCGACTCAAGCTTAAGCAAATCGACAGAACATGCAATACTTATACGATTTTATACCACGAGAACAAAGCCAAAATCAAGTCCTAGTCGAACACGATTTTAAAACAAAGAACAACCATTTTGGGCTTTAAACGGGCTAACGAGCCCAACGCAAAATCGTATGAGATTTTCGAATTGAAATTTAGAATTTTTGAAATAATATAAAATTTATAAAAACTAATTTTTATAAATTTTGAAAAGATAAAAATAGTGACTTTTATAAAGATGAGAGTTAACTTTTCGAAAACTATGATTTTGGACCATTTTTGCAAAATTCCCACGTTAAGGGACTAAACCTGTCAAAACTACAAACTTTCGAACTAAACTTGACAAATACCGATTTCTAATAAGGAATTGAGGGTAGAAAATGCATTTTTCAAAAGTTAAAGGAATAAAGTGAAAAAGTACAAAAAGGACCAAATTGTAATTATTTTGACCAAAGGGTAAAAAATGTAAATTTATAAAGTTAAGGGTTAAAATATGACAAAGGGATTTTATAATTAATTATTTCATATAATTTGATTTTTTTTATAAATACATATATATTTTTATAGCTTTAAAAAATATATATATAACTTCATTAAAAATATTTAATCATAAATATTTTTAAACGATATTATTTTCACAACGAGTTAATATTTATCAAACACCGGTTCGTATCAACGATACAAATAACTACGTGAAGTTATTTTGGAATATATTAAGACACCTGAATGGATATCGCCGTACACGTGACATATCACATGTCATTTACAACACGAATCTAAAACACCGATTACAATGTATTATTTAGGTCGCAAGTCGGAGGAATTTCATTGCTAGTTGTAGCAATAACCATCACTTTTGAGCACCGTTGTGATTACGCACCTTTCAGGTGAGTTCATGGTCCCACATTTTTAATTGTTTTTTTAAACCCCGTGGGGAGATACATGCTATAAATCGAACACAAGTATTTTTCTGTATGCTGTTATCACCTGATATTGCCTAAGTTGACACCTGTGCTACAAGTCCCTCATATCACGAACCTTAATCACTTGCGAGTGAGCGCGAATATAGTTGATAGATCTATTGGAATGGCAGCCCGCCTCTGTCAAGGTGATCACTTGGCAGGAGGTGTGCTATATTCGAGGTATTATGGAAATTTGGCACATTTCCTGTCACCGAGGCCCCCTTGTCATTTACATCCGCTGTGGTATAGATGATTGTTATTATCTTTATGATATGTCAAATCGATGTTAAGGCTTGCGTTTCGTGAGGCTTAGGAGCAATATTACACCAGTTTAGTCAAGACCTGTCTATCTTGGCTTGTTTATTTCAAATGCTTGACTTGTGTTCACACTATTACTATTTAAACTACTATGGATTCACTCAACCTTTGTGTTGACTTTTTAAGCATGTTTATCTCAGGAAATTAGCAAGCATGGCAGCACGGAGCTGGCAAAGGGCACAGGACCTCCCTTTTGATTTCAATAATTATATCATTCTTTACAAACTCATCACTTCTTTTGCTAAACAATTAACATTTTGGAAAAATGCTTGTAACTCTGAATATTTGAGTTTTCATGGAATGATATTGACTATCGTTTGAATTGTTGTCTATGAGTATGACTGTGTACTAAACTATAATGACCCCGATTAGACTTCCGCTGCTTATCAAAATTTCGGGGTGTTACAGATTGGTATCAGAGCCATGGTTATAGAGAATCAAATGATTTTTCAAAACATTGGACTATAACCTCACCATATTTTTTTAAACAAACTATTTATCACCGAAGTGCCCTCCGTGCCAGCGCTTGCCAACGTCATGTTTTAAGGTTTGATTTTAGCACCCATTGCATTTAGCTCACTATGACACTATGATCACTGTGCATATAGCATTATGTAGACTAAATGACTTATATTACTGCTATTTTTGGGATATTACAGTACCATGTCGCCCCCGGTTATTATTTTGTCCGACAGTGACGACGTCGTACCAGCATCATCCACCCACCCTACTATTGACCTATCTGACTATGACACCCATGACACCCGAGACACCCATGATTCTGACCATGACACCCAACCTTTATCACCTGCTATACCATCTCCTGTTCCATCTGGAGACCCATCTGCTGACACTGAGCCCTTTGAGGAGGGTGAGGTTGCTTCTACACCCATTGATTCTTTTGTTATTCAGCCTCTCTTTCGTCCTGTCTGTGGACCTATGACACAGGGACAGTACCTTTATGATCAGTACCTGACATCTCAGCAGTTTCTTGCGGCTGATGATCGTCCTACACCACCTGCTAGTCACCACACCCGTTCAGATGCAGATGACGAGTCTTCTGACTCCGATACTTCTGATACTACTGCTTCTATCCCACCATCATCCTTACATGTTACCTACTTACACCGCACCCCACACCTCTGAGATTTTGCCACCCATGCCACCACCTATAGTTTTCTACTCACAGACTACGACTGTACCGATACCATCACCTGCTACATCACCTGTTCCCACCGAGACCCCCACCTCACCCGGCATTCATAGATTGGTTGATGCTCGTCGATGGTCATTTTTGTTAGACTACATTCGTAGATGGAGATTGGTTGAGGGATCGCCTAGGGCTGCTGAGCTTGGAGATGGCTCTTCAGCGGTGTTACCGGTCACTGGGGAGCCGATACACCATACTATCCCTCTTTTGGCTGCTAGGTTAGTGAGACATGAGGATCGTCTTGATGAGCTGTTGAGCGTTATTGAGGTTATATCCTTAGAGAGGATTGAGTGTATGCAGGAGGAGGTTACGAACCTCGTGGTACATAGGACAGCCTTAGATATGGTATTTGAGATGATGGGGACAGAGATCGAGGAGGCACAGGCTACCATCACCGAGTTTGGTCATCGGCTAGATATTCAGAGGCATGAGATAGATGATTTGAGAGCGATTGCGGCCATCACACAGGAGATGATGGAGCATCAGACACAGGAGTTAGCCGCATCTAGTTCTACCATCCACACACTTTCAGCTACTATTGAGGAGATTCAGGCCCGTGAGAGATCCAGGGATTTGGAGATGTTAGAGATGATCAGGATCATCAGAGAGCTGGAGAGGAGATCAGGAGGCGCACCTGGACCTTCATAGATCTATGACATGTCATTACTTACAGTGACATATTAACTTGCCGCCTGTGGCATTAATAATGTTGTATCTTATTGTTTTGTAACAATGAATTCAAAATTATTAAAACTTTATGTTGGTTATGATTGTACTGTATTGATATTGATTTATGATGTTCTAGTTGTCTGATCTTTTATTATGCTCCCATATTGAGATTCATTATAATTTCCATGTGTGTTGTTACATGTCGTGATGATTATTTATGAATGATATGGTTTATGTTGATGTATGTATTTATGGTGTGGTTGTGATATGTACTTTGTGATGATCTCGACTATTAAGAGTTTGGCTACATTATTTCCCTTGTTATTGATGTTTGGGATTTGTACTTATGCACTTGCGATTTTATAGAGTTATGGCCCCAAGGAAAACCGCTACTGCTACTTCATCACCCGCTATGACCCAGGCTGCTATCAGAAAGTTGGTTGCCGACAGTGTTGCTGCAGCTTTAGAAGAGCAGGCTGCTGTAATGGCACGAACTAGTAGCAATAACCGAGCCACTGCCGAGAGCGAGTCCGCTGCGACTCGAAAGTGCACCTATAAGGACTTCATTGCTTGTAAACCATCTCACTTCAAAGGGACTGAAGGAGTGACAGAGCTTGCTCGATGGTTTGAGCGAACTGAGACTGTGTTTGTTAGGAGCGGTTGTGCCGCTGAAAGCCGAGTCTCGTTTGCTACTGGAACATTGTTGGAAGACGCGTTGTCTTGGTGGAATGCAACTGCTCAGAAGATAGGTGTGGAAGAGGCCTATCAGATCACCTGGGCTGATTTTAAGTAGAAGATGCTGAAGAAGTTCTGCCCTAGGGGTGAGATCAAGAAGTTAGAAGATGAGTTTCACACGTTGGTTGTGAAAGGAAATGATCTCAGGGCTTATGATAGGAGATTTCAGGAGCTTGCCACACTTTTCCCTTCAAAGGTTCCCGATTTGGAAAAGTTGTTGGAAAGGTACATTGAGGGATTACCCAGGAGCATTGAGGGAAACGTCACCTCGTCTAAGCCTCAATCTTTGGATGAAGCAATGTCTATTGCCCAAAGACTGCTAGACCGGGAGATTAAGCGTAACTCTGCTCAGGGAAACAACGATCACAAAAGGAGGTTTGATGATCGAAGGACAAACAACAACAACAACAACAACAACAACAACAACAACAACAACAACAACAACAACAACAACAACAACAACAACAACAACCGTAACCCCAACCATAATTACCACCATGACAGGAACACCCACCACAACCAACAGAACCGACGACAGGAAGCTGTCAGAGCTTATGTCGCTGCACCAGTTAAGGATACTAGGTATGCTGGACCTCTTCCATTCTGTGACAAGTGTAAGATGCATCACAATGGACCCTGCTATGCTAAGTGTGGGAAGTGTTCAAGGACTGGACACAAGACACAAGATTACAAGGCTACAGGAGCCAACTTGCAACCCGTGGCTGTGGTATGCCATGCTTGTGGAGAGAAAGGACACTACAGGCGTCAGTGCCCTAACAAGGATAACAATGCACGTGGGAGAGCATACGTGCTGGGAGATGGAAATGTCCAGCAAGATCCGAACGTAGTTACGGGTACGTTCTTTCTAAACAACCGTCTCGTTAAAGTTTTATTTGATTCCGGAGCCGATCAAAGTTTCGTATCTATTTCCCTTGCACCCCTGCTTAATATTACACCCACCCAACTAGACACCACATATGAGATTGAACTAGCCGATGGAAAGCTAGTGAGCACTAACACTATACTCCGAGGTTGCACCCTACGACTATTAGACACCCCATTTGCCATTGACCTTATGCCTATTAGGCTTGGTAGTTTCGACGTCGTTGTAGGAATGGATTGGTTATCCGAGAACCGCACCAAGATCATTTGTGACGAAAAGGTCGTTCACATCCCACTGAATAACGAAACCATGGTTGTTCGCGGCGAGCGAAGTAAGACACGTTTAAGCATAGTTTCTTGCGTCAAGGTTGTGAAGTACATCGAACGAGGATGTCAAGTCTTTTTGGCTCAAGTCACCGAGAAGAAGTCAGAAGAGAAACGACTCGAGGATGTGCCAGTAGTCAGGAACTTTCCAGAAGTTTTCCCTGAGGACTTACCTGGTCTTCCGCCAACTCGTCAAGTGGAATTTCAAATTGACTTGATGCCAGGAGCAGCACCCGTAGCACGAGCACCCTATAGGCTAGCACCGTCGGAAATGAAGGAGTTATCTGGGCAATTGAAGGAATTGTCAGATAAAGGATTTATCCGCCCAAGTTCATCACCGTGGAGAGCCCCGGTGTTGTTTGTGAAGAAGAAGGATGGAACCTTCAGGATGTGTATCGATTATCGTGAGTTAAACAAACTTACAGTTAAGAATCGATATCCGTTGCCAAGGATTGATGATTTGTTTGATCAGCTGCAAGGATCGAGTGTCTACTCGAAGATTGATTTGTGATCGGCTTATCATCAACTGAGAGTTAGGGAAGAAGACATCCCTAAGACGGCTTTCAGGACAAGATACGGTCACTACGAGTTCCAAGTAATGCCATTCGGTCTAACAAATGCACCCGCTGTATTTATGGACTTAATGAACCGAGTGTGCAAACCCTATTTAGATAAGTTTGTGATTGTATTCCTCGATGATATATTTATTTACTCACGTAGTAAGGAAGAGCACGCAAAACACTTGAAGGCTATACTAACACTGCTCAGAGAAGAGAAATTATACGCCAAATTTTCCAAGTGTGATTTTTGGATTGAGAAAGTACAATTTCTTGAGCATGTTATCGACAGTAAGGGTATTCATGTTGATCCCGCCAAGATCGAAGCTGTTAAAAATTGGGCGTCACCTACGAGTCCTACCGAGATACGCCAATTTTTAGGTCTTGCCGGATACTATAGAAGGTTTATTGAAGGTTTTTCAAGGATTGCTAAACCTTTGACTGAGTTAACACAGAAGAAGAAGAAGTTTGAATGGGGAGAGGAACAAGAATCGGCATTTCAGTTTTTGAAGCAGAAGCTTTGTGAAGCACCGATATTAGCACTACCCGAAGGAAGTGAGGACTTCGTGGTATATTGTGACGCATCAATCCAAGGTTTGGGTGCCGTATTGATGCAAAAACTTAAAGTAATAGCTTACGCTTCTAGACAACTTAAGCCCCACGAGGAGAACTACACAACTCATGATCTAGAATTAGGAGCGGTGGTATTCGCTCTTAAGATCTGGAGACACCACCTATATGGAACCAAGTGTACAGTTTTCACCGATCACAAGAGTCTTCAGCACATTTTAGATCAAAAAGAGTTAAACATGAGGCAACGTCGATGGCTAGAGTTATTAAGTGACTATGATTGCGAGATCCGTTATCACCCGGGGAAGGCAAACGTTGTCGCAGATGCCTTGAGTCGAAAGGAACGACTTAGACCCCTCAGAGTTAGGTCATTGGGTATGACAATTAGATCACCACTGCCGTCTCAAATTCTTGAAGTTCAAGCTGAGGCCCTTAAGGAAGAGAATAGACCACACGAGAAGATTTACGGCATGCCAGAAAACATGAATGGATTTGTCAAGAAACCAGATGGAAGGCTGTGTTTCAAGGACAGAAGTTGGATTCCATTGTATGGAGGAATACGAGACCTCATCATGCACGAGTCTCATAAGTCTAAATATTCCATTCATCCTGGTTCGCACAAGATGTATCAAGATCTAAAGAAGTTGTATTGGTGGCCAAACATGAAAGCTGACATAGCAGAGTATGTCGGTAAGTGTTTGACCTGCTCAAGAGTAAAGGCTGAACATCAAAAACCATCCGGTCTTTTGATTCAACCCAAGCTACCAATGTGGAAATGGGAAAGAATTACAATGGACTTCATTACGAAATTACCTAAGACATCAAGTGGGTTGGATACTATTTGGGTTATTGTTGATCGTCTCACGAAGTCAGCGCACTTCTTGCCAATCAAAGAGACTGATGATATGGATGTTCTTGCGCGTTTGTACCTTAAGGAGATAGTTTCCCGGCATGGAGTGCCTATTTCTATTATCTCCGACCGAGACAGCCGTTTCACGTCTAACTTTTGGCGATCTTTACAGAAAGCCTTGGGAACTAAGTTAGATATGAGCACAGCTTACCATCCACAGACTGATGGTCAAAGTGAAAGGACTATACAGACCCTAGAGGATATGCTTAGGGCATGTGTGATTGATTTTGGAAAAGGCTGGGATAAACACCTACCGTTAGCAGAATTCTTATATAACAACAGTTATCACGCTAGCATTAAGGCTGCACCATTTGAAGCACTTTATGGAAGAAAGTGTAGATCACCAGTTTGTTGGGCTGAGATTGGAGATGTACAACTCTCAGGTCCCGAACTGATTCTTGAAACCACTGAGAAAATAGTGAAGATTAGACAACGATTACAAGCCGCTAGGGATCGGCAAAAGAGTTATGCCAATGTGCGAAGGAAACCAATAGAGTTTCAAGTTGGAGACAAGGTCATGCTTAAGTATCACCTTGGAAAGGAATGATTAGGTTTGGAAAACGTGGGAAGTTAAACCCAAGATACATTGGACCCTTCGAGATCATTGAAAGGATCGGTCCCGTGGCATACAAACTTCAGCTACCTGAGGAACTCAGTAGAGTGCACAACACCTTCCACGTGTCAAATTTGAAAAAGTGTTTATCGGATGAAACACTTGTGATTCCGTTGAAAGAGATCAGAATCGATGATAAGTTGAACTTTATTGAGGAACCCGTTGAGATTATGGATAGGGAGGTCAAACGACTCAAGCATAGTCGCATTCCCATTGTTAAGGTCAGATAGAACTCTAAGAGAGGACCCGAGTACACATGGGAGCGCGAGGATCAAATGCGTGCCAAATACCCACAACTATTTTATGAGACAACCCCGAGCACCGATTCAACTTTGGATTCCGGGACGAATCCAATCTAACGGGTGGGTACTGTAATACACCGTAAAATCCCAGGTCATTTATTAATGCTAATCATTGACACTATTCTTAACTAAGCCATTTTTGCGGGCTAATTTAAAATTTTTATATGAGACACTATTTATTTGACACCCGATTGTTTTGATCACCGTTTGTTTGATTCCCGATTATGTTTTGTCACCCGATAACACCCGATTGTCACTCTTGGATGTCACCCAACGAGGATAACACCGGTAACTCTCACTTGCGACCCGACACCCTAATTGGACACCGAGATATTATTAATATATATATACATGATATTATGTATATATTAACTTTTACGAAATTATTATTACTATATATATACATATATAAGTATATATATATATATATATATATATATATATATATATATATATATATATGTATGACGACACCGTTTATATACATTTTTGGTTTTCATGAACCGACACCGACACCGAAATTAATTTCACCATTTTACGAGTCACCGACACCCTAAAATTGTTTGGGCCGCATGTCACCTAAGCCCACACGGATATTTTTTGAGACACTTGGGCCGAACCACTCACAAGCCCATATGTTCCTTTTCTTTTCCGTTGATTCGTTGGGCCGATATTTCCACAAGCCCGTTTATTTTTTTTTTGTTGATGTGTTTTCTTCTTCTGCGTAACATGCCACTCGAAGGCAGGAACCAGCTCCCTCACCATCTAAATTTTGCACACATTTTGAATCCATTGTTCCCTATTCACTCGACAAGAAACATACAACCCCCTCCATTGACTTTGATCTATGCGACATTGAGCTACCATGAAGCCGTCAAACCCACGGTCCATCGTATTATACACCAAGAAAATTCTTTACCCCATGGTTCGAGTATCTCATGTTCCCCAACAAGTTTACCACATGTGATCTAAATCTTAATTGTTTATTACCTACACAACCTAAGCTAAACTTAAACTAATCAAAGTAAACCAATGTTGCTTCCCTATTACCACAATTCGATTTGACAACTCCCTTGGAAACTAGACAACAATGTCGAAGAGTGAAATGGCCACACGAAGCATGTAGTAACACATGGAGACATTCGAACCACCCTTGCTATGCTATATAAGCCACATTAAATGCAAACATCCTCACACTCTCAAAATTTCACCAAGTTTTCAAAACACAAGAACTCTCTATTTCCTTTCTTGGTTGCTGTCGAGAGAATCTAGGCGCACAAGCACGGTTTTGGGTTAGGAAAGTATTGGGTTCCTTACAAGGCTTGAACAAGGTTTTGGGATAAGGAGGAGCTTTCGGATCTAATCGTTTTGCTTGCTCCCAACTCGTACACACGACCTCATCACCACCAATTTTTGGTGTTGTAAGTTGTTATTCACCCTTTTCAATTCATACGTAAATTATTCATGCATACCACGTATACTCATCACACGACACACACATTATTCTAAGTATAAAACTTTCGTTACACTTATAACTATAGTATTCACATGCCTCGACACCCCTAGGAATGGCCTCGCCATTTTATTTTTATACGTACAACCTATCTATATTTTTCGACCACCTATATCCTCGACTCAAGCTTAACCAAATCGACAGAACATGCAATACTTATATGATTTTATACCATGAGAACAAAGCCAAAATCAAGCCCTAGTCGAACACGATTTTAAAACAAACAACAACCATTTTGGGCTTTAAACGGGCTAACGAGCCCAACGCAAAATCGTATGAGATTTTCGAATTGAAATTTAGAATTTTCGAAATAATATAAAATTTATAAAAACTGATTTTTATAAATTTTAAAAAGATAAAAATAGTGACTTTTATAAAGATGAGAGTTAACTTTTCGAAAACTATGATTTTGGACCATTTTTGCAAAATTCCCACGTTAAGGGACTAAACCCATCAAAACTACAAACTTTCGAACTAAACTTGACAAATACCGATTTCTAATAAGGAATTGAGGGTAGAAAATGCATTTTTCAAAAGTTAAAGGAATAAAGTGAAAAAGTACAAAAAGGACCAAATTGTAATTATTTTTACCAAAGGGTAAAAAGTGTAAATTTGTAAAGTTAAGGGTTAAAATATGACAAAGGGATTTTATAATTAATTATTTCATATAATTTGATTTTTTTTTTATAAATACATATATATTTTTATAGCTTTAAAAAATATATATATATATATATATATATATATATATATATATATATATATATATATATATATATATATATATATATATAACTTCACTAAAAATATTTAATCATAAATATTTTTAAACGATATTATTTTCACGAGTTAATATTTATCAAACACCGGTTCGTATCAACGATACAAATAACTAAGTGAAGTCATTTTGGAATGTATTAAGACACCCGAACGGATATCACCGTACACGTGACATACACATGTCATTTACAACAAGAATCTAAAACACCGATTACAATGTATTATTTAGGTCGCAAGTCGGAGGAATTTCATTGCTAGTTGTAGCAATACACCATCACTTTTGAGCACCGTTGTGATTACGCACCTTTCAGGTGAGTTCATGGTCCCACATTTTTAATTGTTTTTTTAAACCCCGTGGGGAGATACATGCTATAAATCGAACACAAGTATTTTTCTGTATGCTGTTATCACCTAATATTGCCTAAGTTGACACCTGTGCTACAAGTCCCTCATATCACGAACCTTAATCACTTGCGAGTGAGCGCGAATATAGTTGATAGATCTATTGGAATGGCAGCCCGCCTCTGTCAAGGTGATCACTTGGCAGGAGGTGTGCTATTCGAGGTATTATGGAAATTTGGCACATTTCCTGTCACCGAGGCCCCCTTGTCATTTACATCCGCTGTGGTGTAGATGATTGTTATTATCTTTATGATATGTCAAATCGATGTTAAGGCTTGCATTTCGTGAGGCTTAGGAGCAATATTACACCAGTTTAGTCAAGACCTGTCTATCTTGGCTTGTTTATTTCAAATGCTTGACTTATGTTCACACTATTACTATTTAAACTACTATGTATTCACTCAACCTTTGTGTTGACTTTTTAAGCATGGTTATCTCAGGAAATTAGCAAGCATGGCAGCACGGAGCTGGCAAAGGGCACAGGACCTCCCTTTTGATTTCAATAATTATATCATTCTTTACAAACTCATCACTTCTTTTGCTAAACAATTCACATTTTGGAAAAATGTTTGTAACTCTGAATATTTGAGTTTTCATGGAATGATATTGACTATCGTTTGAATTGTTGTCTATGAGTATGACTGTGTACTAAACTGTAATGACCCCGATTAAACTTCCGCTGCTTATCAAAATTTCGGGGTGTTACAATGACACTCTATTGAAGTAGTTCATGTTTGTTGTATGAAAGTCATCTAATGGTCTTTTCTATGGAAGACTTATGCAAATGGCGAGTTGCTCTTTTTTTATTTGATTTTATGTTTACTGATAGGAATTGGTAATATATCAAAATCAGAAAATTTATTATGTTTGCTCATAACGGAATGTGTTCTTTTTTTTACTGTTTGCAAATTTGAGCCCTTTTTGAAATTATATCGATAATTCTCACGGTATCGATTTTGTTTCATACATTTTAAGGTTTAATTGATAAGGGCTTCATGTTGCTAATTTTAGTGCCATTTGTGCAGTTTTTTTTTTTTTTTTTTTTTTTTTTTTTTTTTTTTTTTTTTTTTTTTTTTTTTTTTTTTGCCTAGATGGTGGGTTTGAAGGGGATATGGCTACTTGAAGAATCAATTGCTGCTACATTTTATGACCACTCGAGTGATAAGTCATTACAATGCTGGAATACCCGAAAAATTAGATCTGAAACATGTGATTGCTAGCCCTGCAGGTAAATGTCATATGACTACAAGTGATTGGCTTATGCATCTTCAGATATCTCCAATCATGCTCAATCTTTTTTGGTTATATGTGTTGTAGCTACTCATTCCACTGATTTTCGTGCAAATAAGGACTTCTCTTTTATGCCAGCCATAATAATAATGAAGACAGGTATAAAACATTAAAACCACATTCATGTGAATAGCAAGACCCTGCAATTAGCGGTGTTATCGGGTCGGGTTGAATCGGGTTTTGAATTTCTAAAAGTGACCCGCAACCCGACCTGATGAATAATCGGGTTGCCAATTTCGGCTTAGATTCGGGTTGGGTTATGCCGGGTCGGGTGATTCGGATTATCGGATACAAACACTAACATAATCATAAATAAATAGTTGTGATTTACACTTTTTTATGTTTTGAATATTTGATATGTAGAAATCAAATAAGTCTTAGTCTCGGGTAATCATATAACCAGTTTATCAGTTAGGAATGTTTTATTTCTGTACTTAATATTTATCATTGAACAAGTATCAATGGTAAAGAGTTTATTAAAAGCTATTTGTGGAAAACTAGAAGGGGGGTTGAATAGTTTACCAATTAAAATCTTTTTAACTTGTTAAGTGAGCTTTGAAACTTTCCGTTTGATCAAAGATATATACACAAACACAATATATAACATGCAAGTAAATGAAAGAAATGATCAAACCACAACACGAATATTTATCGTAGTTCGGCTACAAGGACTCTTTTTCCTTGCCCTACGTCCACGCCCCGAGTATCCAACTCGAGAATTTCTTTCACTAGTCAACAAGCTCCTTTCACCGGCGGAGAAAACCTTACACGTCGCTTATACTTTTACCGACACTAAGCTAGATGTCGAGTTCTTTACCATGGGTACAACCACTCCCGTTAGTTCTTTTACAAGGGTACAACTACTCCCGATACACTTTGTATTTTGAGGACTAAAATACTAACCGATCACTACTAAAAATACACAATCAAATGAAGTGTAAACTACACAAGTCTACACAATGCTAAGCTAACAAGTCTTGCAACGTTGTGTTGAATACTTGTTACTTTTAATGAGCTCGTGAATCTCTTTGCTACAAAAAGAAACTTCACATATGAAATGTTAAGAGGTTAGATGAAAGAATGAATGTGTGTGTGTGTGTAAAATATGATGTCAAGAGATAAGCCAAAATTCAACTTGTGGCTTGATATTTATAGCCAAACCTTCTGCAGGTCTGGCGGATCAGGCGGACCCCTCAAAAGGGTTCCGCCCGTGTACCTCCAGGGAACCGCCGGGCTTGCAGTTGGTTTTGCAATAAATCTTGCAAACCAAACAAAGTCACATCTCATTACTCTTGCAAACCAAACAATGTCACATCACATAATATCAAGTCAAACACTAAACTTGCAAGCAACATCTTAGTAAGTCAAACACATTTCTTTCCATAAATGTATAATGACAAAACTTGCCATAAATGTGATGTGACAATTCTATTTTTAGAAAATAAAAAGTGTTGTGTTTTATGAAATGTAAAATGTAGCAAAAGTCTAGTTTATGCAAGTCTTTAAAACTAAAATTATGTTTTACTTAAAAACTAAAGTTTACGTTTTGTCGTTAACAAAACTTAGCGAAGATCGTAAAATATAAATAACGTTTTTAGGCGATATTTGTATTAACAATCTCCCCCTTTTTGTTGATGACAAAACATAAACTTTGTTTTTAAGTAACTCACAAAATCTTGGTGTTTAAGACTTAAAAAAAATTATATTAAACTTGTTTTACTTAAGTTATGAAAATCACATTAAGTTTTGAAGGTTTAATATATTTCTCCCCCTTTTTGTCGAAACAAAAAGTAGAGTAGCGAAGCGGAAAAATGCACTTGCTCCCCCTTGCTTGTTACTCCCCCTAAAAGGAGTGCCAAGGTGGGAAACATGGATTTTGATCCTACAAAACAAATGGTTAGTTGGTGATATATATATATATATATATATATATATATATATATATATATATATATATATATATATATATATATATATATATATATATATATATATATATATATATATATATATATATATAGCCAAGCTTGTAGTTACCACACACATTGCAACCACAATGACAACATAAAAATGATCAACCAACAATGCATGAAAGTAAGTAGAAAGAAATAGCATTCCAAGTAAAATTGTGACTTATAAAAGTCAAAGGACAAGAAATGGTAAATATTCTTCTACTTCTAAAAACTTAAAAAATAACCAAGAAAGAAAAATAAAAGACTAGTTTCCTAAATTGGGGCAAACGGCCTCCAAATGGTTGTCTAGGATTGGTTTGGGGTGGGAAAGAGCATCCAAACGTTCGATGACGTGTTGGAATGCAAACCGGGTTTCATCTTGGAATTGGTGAAGCAACGTTTTGATGCTTGCACCCATTTGCTCACAATTTGAGCAAACATGGGGATGTTTGGGTGGAAATGGGTTGGTTTTGGTTTCTTGGTTTGAGGGTTGGTTAGTTTTTGGTTCTTGGGTGGATGATGGGTTTGGTATTGAGTCAATCAAGGTGGTTTGAAATTCCATTGCTTGATGGAGGTGGTTTTCAACCATGTTTTGTATATCCTCATATGAGGGAAAGAAAGACTCAAAGGTTTGGGGTTGAGAGTGTGGTGGAGTTGGGTGATCATGGTTTTCAAAGTTTGGTTCTCCATAAAGAGGACCATGGATGTCATGGTAGATGGGGTGAAACAACAATGGTTTGGGTTGATGATACACTTGTTCTGGTGGTTGAGTGTGGTTAAAAAGCTCATCTTGGTCAAGAATTGACCTTGGTGATTCATTTGCAAAAGGTGGTGGTTGTGTAGGTCTTGGTGGGAGATCATTTAGATCTTGTACTAAAGGGTGTGGTGATGTGGGAGGAGACCCAAATAACTCCATTGGTTCAATTTTGGGTAATGGTGATGGTGATGAAGTTTTGGATGGTTGAGTTGGAGCACTTGGTGGAGTTGGGTCAATGGGTGATTTAGTTGGTGGTGGAGTGAGCTCATTTGGTTCATTGGGTGATGGTGATGGAGATGCAAGGTTCAAAAAGTGTTCATTTTTTATAGGTGATGTGAATTCATCCGAAGATGAGGAGCTTACGTTGATGGGTTGATTAGACCATAGTGGTTTAACACTTATCCGGATGGGTCGTGATGGTTGAGAGGTGATTGTTGACTTAGTCATGGTGAAAAATGGTTTAGAAGTTTCAGAAATTGTGGTGAAGAAGGTGTGATTTGATAGTGTTTAGGATGGCTTAATTTATAGTGTTGAAGGATTGTCGAAAGGAGTGTCTGGATTTGATGTTAGTCCATACAAAAATGGAGGTTTCTAATGATTTGGAAAACTAATTGTGGGTTGTCAAATCATGGAAATCAATCCAATGAAAATGGTAAAGTGAGAAGACAAGTTTTGCACTAAATGCTTAGTGGTTTTGGTGGATTTGTGGTAGTATAAATCTCATGGATTTCAAGGATCCCTTAAAAGGGTTCCTTCCTTTATGTGTGAGGGGTCCATGAGGTTGTTATGGCAACTTTTGAATTTTGGCGGGAAATGGTTTTGGTTAAGTGTATGGAAGAAGGAGTACCCTATTATGCTAAACACATTGCAAGAAATGGGTTTCTACCTAAAAGGGTTGGATTTTGGTGTTAGGATGTTGAGTTGGTGAAAATAGAAACAAAAATTTTGCAGGCTGTTGGCGGCACCCTCAGAATACACAGGCGGAACCCATTTGAGGGTGCCACCTGGTCCGTTGGGCCAATTCTGGAATTCCCAGAAATTGCACTGGCGGAACCCAATTTTGGGTACCGCCAGATCCGCCAGAGCTTCAGAAATGGGCAGTCCGCGTTTTTGACCTGCGAGATGATTTTCAAAATTTTCGAAAACTCCTGAAATAAAAAATATAATGCATATCTGGTTAGGAAATGCAAAAAATGAACATGTAAACACTCATATCATATGACTTTGACCAGGGGCTAGCGATATTCACTAAACTTAGTGAAAATATTATAAGTTTGAAAATTTGACAACTTGCTAAAAGTTGTCTTCCTGCATCAAAGTTAGATGAAACATGTTCCAAATAGTATCAAACATTGTACCAACCTACAAATACATCATAAGCATTGTTTAGACAACCAAATTTGTTCAAATAGCACCTAGTGCCAAACACTCCTACACACCCGCACTCATTGACGGTCAATCTTGTTCTTGAGCTTTCCAAGGAATCTTCCAAGATTCTTGAACATCCCCTTTGTTTGTTTGAACTCCGCCGACTCATTTGGAATATCCGGAAGTTGGGATAGGTATTCGAGAGGTGGGAGCCTAGAGTTTGGCAAATTGTCATCTTCACTCATTGAGGAAGATGATGATGAGGTAGGAGGATGAGGACGTTTTCCTTGGGCTTTGTACACTCTCTTATCACTAAGTGGGACAAAGGTGTGTGGAATGAGAGTGTAGTCAAGACGAAGACCATTTGGAGTTGGTGGAATGGGTGAGATGAACCTAAAGAGACGGGTCAAGAGCATTCCATACGGCATAGCCGTTGTGCCATGCACGGGAATGTCGGCCATTCTCTTGGCCATGTAGTAGGCAAGGTTGAAGGGTTGCCTAATGGACAAGGAGTAGAGCATGTAGCAAAGGCAAAGGTTGATATGGTCACGGTTTCCTATTGTGCTAATGACATTGGCTCTAAGGACTTCCTCCCATTTCTTGAATTGGCTTAAGTTCATTCATTTCCATCCCACATGGGTCCTTATCGACCTCATTTCCCGAACGGGTTCTCCTAGTGTTGGTGGTTCTAACAAAGAGGTGGTCACGGAGTACGTCTTTTGAGACAAGGGGTGTGTCATAAGGATGGATACGGTCTTGGAGGTTGTCAAGAGTTGAGAGGGAGTGCAAGTCAGAATAGAGGCAAGTACCACGGTTTGGGACACCTAGGATTTGAGCAAACTCCTCAAGAGTGAAGGAGTATTGATGACCACTAACCCTAAAGTTGATAGACATATGACCATAATCATCCGTGGAGAGGACGGAGGATGCATAGAACTCTAGAATGAACCTAGGGCAAATAGGCTCGTCGATGTTCAAAAGACACTCAAAGTTGATTGTGGAAAATTCGGTGTAAAGGTTTGTGCCTTCTAGGAAAGACGGGTCAATGGTTCTACCCTCATGGACATAGTGTTTTTCTAGGGCTTTGAAAACGTTTACTTGGTTTGGGGTAAGGCCTTTGGTTTTGTGGTGTTTTGGTAGGTACTTAATGGTATCTTTGTGGTCGTAGTGGGTTAGAGGAGGCATGATGATTCCTAGAACAACAAAATTTCACATTTTAGTTTACGTAAACCACTATTATATTGTGGATGTTCTAGTGTGTGCCTATATGAAAACAATGTGGAGGTGCGGTTATCTTGACTCATTTTAATGCTTCAAAATCGTTTTATGCTAGTTTTGTTATAAAACAAAAGATAACCCAAACACTCCTAGTTCAATGTAGCTTCGTTTGAATGTACCCGAAAATACATATTGGTTATGTATTCCCTTTAGCATTCAAGAGACATTATGCAAGTGATGTTTTAAACATAACGTTTTGATTTTGTATTCTCAATGTGAGACGAAAAAATATTTGTCCTACTTGTGAGAAATTTTTGGAAGGATTTAACATGGGGTGTTTTAGCAAACATGTTTATACTAATTAAGGATGCAATTCCTATCTATGGGAAACATGATTAGTTTTGTTAAACACCTAATCTTATGCATGAATTTTTTAAGTTAATGCATAACCTCAAGTTTTTGTTTTTGTGCAAGAAATAGAATTCCTAGACTCAGATCAGGATTGTAATCATGTTTAGAATACTTACAATGATGATTGATTTGTAGTGTAAATGAATGGAGGACCAAGAATTCGTAGGTATGGATGGATGGTAAAGTGAATAGTAGCAGTTTGGAAGTGGTGGTATGAGATAATGGGTGTTTGGTTTAATATAAACAAAGATTTTGATTCTGCAGGTCGGCGGATACGGCGGACCCCTGGAATGGGTTCCGCCCGTTACGTCTGAGGGTTCCGCCGACCCTGTTGAGAAAAATAGTTATGGATTTGTTTTGATTTTTGTGATTTTTTGTCTAATGTCCAGAACTATAATGTAGGTTCCATGAGTCCTAAGCCTAGCCTAAGAAGGTTAAAAGGTTCACGTTTAAGGAGTTTTGTGAGAATGTCGGCTATGTTGTCTTCGGAAGAAACTTTCTCAATTGAGATATTTCCTTTTTGAACGTTGTCACGAAGGAAATGATGACGGATTTCAATATGTTTGGTACGAGCGTGTTGAACCGGGTTTTTACTAAGATCAATGGCACCTTTGTTGTCACAAAGAATTGTGATGTCATTGAGTTGAATTCCGTAGTCGACAAGAGCTTGCTTCATCCAAAGAGCTTGTTGACATGCCTTTCCGGCCGAAACGTACTCGGCTTCCGTTGTTGAGATAGCAAGAGCCGTTTGCTTCTTAGAGAACCATGAGGTGAGACAATGTCCAACAAAAGTACAAATACCACTTGTACTTTTTCTATCGACATAGTCACCGGCATGATCCGAGTCGGCATACACTATGGTGTCTATTCCCGTTCCTTTGGGATACCATAAACCTAAATGTGTAGTGCCCTTAATATACCTAAAAATCTTTTTAACGGCTTCGAGATGGGTAGTTTTAGGATCTTCTTGAAAACGAGCACAGACAAATACTAAACATAATGTCGGGTCTACTAGCCGTTAGTTAAAGTAGACTACCAGTCATACCTCTATATTTAGTACTATCTACGGATTCACTTTCCTCATCCTTGGTGAGTTTAGTTTCCGTGGACATGGGAGTTTTGATAGGTTTCGAATCTTCTAATCCAAAATTCTTAAGCATGTCCTTAATATATTTAGATTGGTTAAAGAAGATACCATCTTCTAGTTGTTTAATTTGGAGTCCTAGGAAAAAGTTGAGTTCTCCCATCATACTCATTTCAAACTCGTCATGCATGATTTTTGAGAAATCCACACATAATTCTTGACAAGTTGATCCGAATATAATGTCATCAACATAGATTTGGACTATGATAATATGTGAATCTTTCTTCTTAGTGAAGAGAGTATTATCAACTAAGCCCATGGTATACTTATGGTCAACTAGGAATGTTTTGAGTCGATCATACCATGCTTTTGGAGCTTGCTTAAGTCCGTAAAGAGCCTTTTTAAGTTTGTAAACATGATTTGGTTTTTCAAAATCGATGAAGCCCGGTGGTTGAACAACAAACACTTCTTCATTAATGACTCCGTTTAGAAATGCACTTTTGACGTCCATTTGAAAGAGTTTAAAATTGTGTGCACATGCATATGCAAGTAAGATTCTAATTGACTCGAGCCTAGCAAATGGAGCAAAAGTTTCATCGTAGTCAATGCCTTCTTGTTGTTTATATCCTTGTGCAACTAGCCTAGCTTTGTTTCTAGACACAATTCCATTTTCATCCATTTTATTTCGAAATACCCATTTTGTTCCAATTATAGTTTGACTCTTTGGTTGAGGAATAATGTCCATACATCATTCCTAACAAATTGGTTTAACTCTTCTTGCATTGCAATTACCCAAGATTCATCTTTAATGGCTTCATTAATATTTTTAGGTTCAATGGTTGACACGAAACAAAAGTAGTTGCTTTCATTTTGAACTTTTGACCTTAGTGTTCTTTCGTTAATATTGCCAATGACACCATCTAATGGATGACTTTTAGATTCTTTGACATTGACAAGTTCTTTGTTTAATAGTTCATCTTCTTTGTCATAACTTAAAATTTCTTGATTTTCTATTGCTTGACTTTCAACTAAGTCATCATCTACCAAAGGTGATGTCTTAGAGGGAGGTGGACTCTCGTCAAATGTTACGTTCAACGATTCCTTGACTCTTAAGGTTTCTTTGTTCAAAACAATGTATGCTTTACTATTTTGTGAATATCCAAGAAATACACCTTCATGAGACTTTGGGTCAAATTTGGTGAGATAATCCTTGGTGTTAAGAATGAAACATTTACTCCCAAACACTCTAAAGTATCCTAATGTAGGCTTCTTACCTTTATATAGTTCATAAGGAGTTTTATTCAAAAATGGTCTAATTAAGACTCGATTTAAAATGTACGTTGATGTGTCAACGGCATTGTAACACCCCAACCCGATAAGGGTAGAAGTATTACATTACAGTGACATATCAGAACAAACACAAGCATATGATTCATACATACAAAGAAATTCAGGGTTACAAATGAAAATCTGAAACTACAAGGTTACAAAACAATAAATACTATGTCTAATAAAGTGAAACTTCATCTAATCGTCTCTAGTCCAAAGCATAGTCTTCTAAGTCCAGTCACACTCTCTTCCCATAACCCAGCTTCCTACTAAAACCTGCCGCAGGAAAAGGAAATGCGGCTGAGCTTAAAAAGCCCAGTGAACAGATACATATACAAAGCAATAATAATGAAACAGAACTGAAATATAGTGCATTGGGGAATATCATAAGGAATAAACAAATGAATAATAGAAATGAAGGAATAGGATAGTCCTCCACCACGAGCCCAAAACTCAAAGTCATATCTCAAAGTCATAAGCCTTCAATTCATAATCTCACAATCAGAGGGGATACCTCTCAGGCAACCAGATAATATGAGGGGTGTCCTCATGTATCATAAGGGTGGAGTGATCAGCTCCCAGGAGTTGTGAAGGGCATGTATAGCACACAGTACCAATCACCTCAAAGTCAACTCAAAGTCATAGTTAAATCCACTAAGCATACATGTCTAGGATTGCAACCCATACGCCCCTTACTCAAAGTCAATCTCAAAGTCATATACTCAAAGTCATAATGGCCATAATAGTAATCATAAAAAGGGACGGCGTGAGAAATCACTCACCCACACATGAGTCATGCCAGTGGTGCATCACAGACATGCCTATGGTACCTCCATAGGTAGGAGAAACATAAATGGCTCGGGTATCAAACTAAGAGTCAGGTCTCATATCATACAAAAGGTCATATAGCAAAGGTGTATCTCAGAATCATATCAAAGGTTCATAATAGCAGTTCATAACAAAGGGTTCATATCAGAAATAGTATTCAAGGTCCAATAAGAGTTTATCAGGTCAAGGTTCATATTCAAAAATCAATTCATGGTTCAGTTCAAAAGTCCGTTTCAAAAGTTTCTATTAAAAGTCCAATTTAAATAATCTTTTAAAACAGTTTTCATAAAAATGGTCTTTCAAAATATAGGGTTCATGAAAGTTAAATAACCTTTCTTTTAAAAAGAAATTTAGCATCATTTATAAACATATTTTCAAATCGGTTCTTCTCAAAACATTTCCATGGCATAATTAAAAGGTTTTCATAGCATAGGTTCATAACGGAGGTCATATCAAGTGGGATCAACAGAGAAGGTTCAAGTAAAGGGGATCATAGCAATGGCATCAATTCGGGAACTAACGGATCAGAATATGAAAGAGATCATGAGAATCCTTTTGAGAAAGGTCAGAATATCTGTACCTTAAACCGCAAGTGCACACATGACAGAAACATAAAGGTCGAAAGCAAAATTCCTTCTTCAGCGAATCTATACGAATTAATGGTCGGCTTGTTATCAATAACTTATTCAATTCAGATTTCTCATTTTAGTCGGCTTTCCAGTTTTAGTAACTTTCCATTTAAAGTGACTTTCCACTTTTAGCAGGTTTCCATAAATAGTAAGTTTCCACTTTTAGAAAGTTTCCATAATTAGAAAGTTGAGTCATTATTAATGGAATCAAAGTATCTTTTATCATACTTTCACATTTGGTCCTTAGGGTTTCATAACTTTACATTTTAACCCTTTACTTTCCAAAATTACACTTTAAACCTTTTAGTATTCAAAGTTACACATTAAACCCTTAACTTATCAATTTTTCATAATGAGCACTTATTTTAGGATGTTATTCGAATGGATACTTCAATTATTCATAATTTACACTTTAAGTCCTTCAAGTTATCAAGGTTACATATTTAGCCCTTTAATTTACAATTTCAACTTTTAATTATCAATAATTACATATTAAGCCATTTAATTACCAATTTAACAAAAAACCCCTTGAATACTTTTAATTTCTCAAAACAGCTCCAAGTTTCTGAAAATTACATTTTTAGTCCCTCTCTTTTTAATTATTTTCAAAACAAACCCTAATTAGGTTTAAAATACATTTTAATCCATTTAAATGCAAAACTTACACTTAGCACCCTCATTATATATTTTATTTGAATATTATACAGCTCAAATAAAGTTCCAGAATTAACCCTTAAGTTTTAAAGTTTACAAAACTCACCCAAAACCTTTTAGCCAAATCGTATAAACATAAAATAAAGAATTACAAACCCTAATCCATCTTATTCACTTTCCAATCATTAGATCATTATTAACATCATTAAATGTCACCTTTTTCCAGCCCTAAACCAAACCCTAAGCCTCTCGACCTATTTCTTTCTCCTTTTTTTTTATTTACGATTTACACAAAACCAAATAATTCGAAATACCATGATCTAAGCCAAGATAATTTTTCCAACATTTTTCCAGGTTATAACACATCATAATAAGTGTATAAAAATTTTATTAAGAATTATTCTGGATCGGAATGTAACTTTTACAATTAAACACGTTTTTAGGGTTTTAATTCACAAAAGTGACGTCGAGCATGCATGGGTCGAATCCAACAATTTATTTGATGTTTATGAGGTATAAAGGGTCTGAGAAAAATACCAAATCAATTTTGGAACGTGTGGAATCAGCAGTTCGATCGGATGTATACTCGATTGGCCAAAACACTCCAAAAATTGCCACGACTTCACCAAAGGCCTAGCAACCTTGAAACCAATTTTCGTGGGTCTTATTACATGTAAGGAACATCATAAAAATGAGAAATAATTTTTATAGAGGTCGAATGAGGTGCAAACGAATTACCTTGTTTTTAGGGCTCGACAAAAAAAAACAATTGCTACGATCGTGTAAGGCTTCAACAATTCGAATGGGATTTTTCTTGGCTTCTTAGGATGTTTATATATCACATAAAAATGCTTGAGAGTGATGGGAGAGTCGAATGGAGGCTGTGAGAGTTTTTGTGTGTGTATTAAATCGGTTTTAGGGTTTTGGGTGGAAAAAAATGATATGGTTTGACTAAAAGAAAAGAATGCCGTGATATGGGGGAGGGAGGACCAGGAAATTTCGTGATTTATGTTAGCCCAAATATTCATGGTGATTATCCTTCCTTAATTATCTCATATATATCTTTTAAAATCAAATTAAACCAAAATAAAACTATATATATACATCATTCGGCCATATGAGGGTATTTTAGTAATTTTTCCACTTGTATAAATGTTAAATGAAATTGTTAAAATTATTTTGGATCATAACTTGTTCATTGTTAGAAGTTTGGGATTTATTTGGGTACTTAATAAGCTTTTATATAAATTTTAACTTGTAGGGGCATTTTGGTCTTTTCACATGCTTTCGGATTTTAGGTGTTACAGGCATTACACCAAAACTTTTGTGGAATGTTTTGTTCATTAAGCATTGTTCTACTCATCTCTTGCAATGTCCGGTTTTTACATTCTACTACACCATTAGATTGAGGAGTACGTGGAGCCGAAAACTTACGAGTTATTCCATTATTATCACAAAAGTTTCCAAATTGAAATTCATTATCAAATTCACGACCGTGATCCGTTCTAATAGACACAATATTAGACCCTACTTGATTTTGAATTTTCTTACTTAGAATTTCAAATTTATCAAAAGCTTCATTTTTACTTTTTAAAAATTTTGTCCAAGTATATCTTGAGTAATCATCAACTATGACCAAAGTGTAGAAGTTACCTCCATAACTTTGTATAGCGGATGGACCAAATAAATCCATATGCAAAAGTTCTAGACACCTAGATGTAGAAACCAAGTTTTTAGCCTTATGGCTATTATGGACTTGTTTACCGACTTTGCAAGCCTCACAAAAGTGTTGGTCATATTTTAACTTAGGTAGGTTTCGAACTAAGTCTTTGGAGGAGAGGTTTTGGATTAGTCTCATGTTAGCGTGTCCTAAACGTCTATTCCATAAAGTTGAAGATTCATCTAATGAGGTAAGACAAAGTTTGTCTCTAGATGTTGGAACCATCTTCATGACATATACGTTGTTCTTAAGGACACCTTTGGCTATGGTTATACCATCTTTAAGTATTTTACTTCCGTTTTCACTAAAAAGAACATTATACTTATTACGACAAAGTTGACTAATACTAAGGAGATTAAAACCTAAGTTATCAACATGAGCTACATCATCTATAAAAAGGGAGTCATGAGAGATTGTACCTTTTCCGATGATTTTGCTCTTAGCATTACTACCAAACGTAACATTACCTCCGTCACATTTGTGATAAGACGTGAAGAGGCTTTTGTTACCCGTCATGTGCCTTGAACAACCGCTATCTTTAATCCATTCATCCGGTTCCAAACAAACTTTGAGGCACACCTATTTTATGAAAAACACTCAAACATTTGGTCCCCAATTTCTCATGGGTCCATTTTGGTTAAGCATACCATTAATTTGTTCCAAGTATGAAAATAGAGCATAAGGGTTCCATGGCATGTGGTTTGGAGTTTGGTAATGTCTAGGAGTATTTTGGTTCCAAACATGTTGGTAGTTTGGTCGAGCGTTGAAGTTGCTCTTTGGAAAGGGGCATTTGAGAATTGGAGTCTTAGGTCTTGGTTGAGTAGTTTTAGCTCTAAATTCATTTTTACTAAATCCTACTCCAGTTTTAAACACAGGTTTTGTTCCATTTTTGTATGTAACTTTAACAAATTTTAAACGATCCGAAGTGGATGGAGTTACTGCTGCCGCAAACCTGGCGGAACCTTCGGGACCAACGGGCGGAACCCTAAATTGGGTTTCGCCTGATCCGCAGGCTGTTGTAGCAATTTTATTTGTTTCTTGTGCAATCTTTTCTTGTTTCATTTGACCATTTGAAGTTTCTATTTTCGTAAATCCTAGTCCTGTTTTATCGAAGGGTGACTTTTGAAGTTTCATAATTTCATCCGCACAAGAAATGCTCTTATCGAACTTCTTAAACTTTGTGGTTTGTTTTATTAGATCATTTTGAGTTTCTCAACTTCTAGTTTAAGCTCTTCACATGATTTGCAAGGTGTGTCAATACCTTTACTCTTTTCTAATCTCTTGGCTTTTTCTTTTAACTCATAAACTTCATTTTCTAAAAACTCCTTTTTAGTTTTCAAAAATTTATTTTTGTTTATGATTTTTAAGCTCAATTCACAAAGTTTGTTATATTCTTTTTGTAAAGTGTCATCATCAATAGAGGATTAAGATGAGTCGGATAATACCTCATTTGAGTTGTGAGCCATGAGAGCAATATCTTCATTCTTTGGCTCATCGTCATCTCCTTCATTGTCACTCCAAGCACCACCTACAAAAGCTTGTTGAGGTTTGCTCTTGGGTGCTTTTGGACATTCTCATACAAGATGACTTGTGTCTCCACACCTATAGCCTTTTCTTTCAACCTTTCCTTTCCTATCATCACGATCTTTTCAGAAAGTTTTCTTGTCATCTTTAGGTTGCCTTACAAACTTTCCTCTTCTACTAAAGAACATCTTGAAGTCTCTAACGGCCATAGCATATTCCTCATCATCACTATCCGAAGTAGATTCTTCATCATCACTTGATTGGACTCTAGCTTTCAAGGCAATGGACTTAACTTTTTCTTTCTTGCCTCTAACTAGTTCCGAATCTTTTTCCATTACCATTTCGTGAACTTTGAGGTTTCCAATTAGCTCATCAAGTGACATGCTTGAAAGATCTTTGGATTCTTTAATTGCCGTCACTTTTGCTCTCCACTTCGGATGGAGTGCCCTAAGAAATTTCCTGACAAAGTTCTTACTACAAAAAGATTCGTCAAGTGCTTTAAGTGAAGTAATAATAGTATTAAATCTAGCAAAAGCATTATCAATAATCTCATCTTCGGAGATAACAAATTCTTTATATTGTTGAACAAGAAGATCAATTTTGTTATCTTTAACTTGTGAGTTTCCTTGATGAGTGATAATTAAAGATTGCCAAATATCTTTGGCAGTTTTACACAAAAAGACTCTTTCATATTCTTTCTTAGGCAAAGCATTGTAAAGCATCATTTTAGCTTCATTATTTTACCTATTAATTTCTTTTGATCATCATCTTTAATGTTAGTAACTACATTATCACCATCAATGATTATATACCACAAATCTATATCTTTAGATTTCACGTAAGTTTCAAAATGGTTTTTCCAATATATAAAACCATTTGCTTCAAAGAGTGGTGGTCTTTGCATAGATTGCCCTTCTTTGTAATTTTCAAAATCCATGGATCGTTTCAAGTTTTAAAACACAATATATTTTAAAAGCTTGAGTAACGTAGTTCTGATACCAATTGTGGAAAACTAGAAGGGGGGTTGAATAGTTTACCGATTAAAATCTTTTTAACTTGTTAAGTGAGCTTTGAAACTTTCCGTTTGATCAAAGATATATACACAAACACAATATATAACATGCAAGTAAATGAAAGAAACGATCAAACCACAACACGAGTATTTATCGTGGTTCGGCTACAAGGACTCTTTTTCCTTGCCCTACGTCCACGTCCCGAGTATCCAACTCGAGAGTTTCTTTCACTAGTCAACAAGCTCCTTTCACCGGCGGAGAAAACCTTACACGTCGCTTATACCTTTACCGACACTAAGCTAGATGTTGAGTTCTTAACCAAGGGTACAACCACTCCCGTTAGTTCTTTTACAAGGGTACAACTACTCCCGATACACTTTGTATTATGAGGACTAAAATACTAACCGATCACTACTGAAAATACACAATCAAATGAAGTGTAAACTACACAAGTCTACACAATGCTAAGCTAACAAGTCTTGCAACGTTGTGTTGAATACTTGTTACTTTTAATGAGCTCGTGAATCTCTTTGCTACAAAAAGAAACTTCACATATGAAATGTTAAGAGGTTAGATGAAAGAATGAATGTGCGTATGTAAAATATGATGTCAAGTGATAAGCCAAAATTCAACTTATGGCTTGATATTTATAGCCAAACCTTCTGCAGGTCTGGCGGATCAGGCAGACCCCTTAGAAGGGTTCCACCCGTGTACCTCCAGGGTACTTCTGGGCTTGCAGTTGGTTTTGCAATAAATCTTGCAAACCAAACAAAGTCACATCTCATTACTCTTGCAAACCAAACAATGTCATATCACATAATATCAAGTCAAATACTAAACTTGCAAGCAACATCTTAGTAAGTCAAACACATTTCTTTCCATAAATGTATAATGACAAAACTTGCCATAAATGTTGTGACAATTCTATTTTTAGAAAATAAAAAGTGTTGTGTTTTATGAAATGTAAAATGTAGCAAAAGTCTAGTTTATGCAAGTCTTTAAAACTAAGATTATGTTTTACTTAAAAACTAAAGTTTACATTTTGTCGTTAACAAAACTTAGCGAAGATCGTAAAATATAAATAACGTTTTTAGGCGATATTTGTATTAACACTATTCATCTTCATGGTTGTATATATATTTTAAAACTCTACTCTTATTTCATGGTTGTATATATATTTTAAAACTTTACTCTTATTTCTTTTATCTTTGAACAAATTATCGTTCAATGACTAAGAATCACCACTTGATCCTAATCTCAGCCACAAGAGGATATGAATTTGGTACAGCTTGTGATGGTATTGCTCTCTTTTCTCAGCCAAAGCTATTGAAGAATATGCATCTTTGAGAACAAAGGCAACTGAATCAAAGGAATCTGCTGATGTGGACCCCAGGCTGCAAGCAATAGTCCAGAGAATGCTTAATAAGTATGTATGCTTTACATTGTTAGACTTTTAAATTCCACAGGTTCCAAGTCTTACATGTCTTTTTCTCTCTTTGTTAAATATTTTAGGTGTATTACTTATGGGAAGTATCAACAAGCTACCACAATCTCAACTGAATGTCGAAGGTTGGATAAGCTTAAGGAGGCTATCTTAAGTAGTATCCATGCCACTCTTGCATATTGCATGAATATATCTCATGCCTTTGTCAACAGGAGAGAATATCGTAGTGAGGTAGTAGCTTAAAAATATTGTATACTTGCATCATGTTACATATATATATATATATATATATATATATATATATATATATATATATATATATATATATATATATATATATATATATATATATATAATTGAATGCTATCTGTAGGAAAGGGTCAATTGGTGGATTTGGATCACATGTTGCTAATTTTTTGAGCTTAAATGGTATTTTAGATGAAAACCTCAAGGTAAATTGCATCCAAAACAATCTCAAAAAGGTAATTTTTAGGTAACTTAAACTCATTCCGATTGTGTGATTTATTAAATTTTGCAACTTAGAGCAATGACACTTCCAGATAAATATATTGATCATGGTGCACCACAAGATCAAATCAAAGAAGCTGGTCTTTTTTCAAAACATATATGTTCAAGTCTTTCATCACTTTTGGGAAAGACCAAAGAAGCACTTCAGTACAAGTCAATCATATAGACGAAGAGTAAAAGTATCAACGAGCGAAGTAGATCCTCCCTTCTTATTGATTATCATAGAGCAGAGAGGGATTTGGTTTTATCGGAGTTTAAAGCGGGTAAAAGTACGTAATGACAGCAACAGACGTTGCATGCAACTTGTGGGTTAGGTAGGTTTAGCTCAAAGCCGCTTCATCTTTTTGCAATTATTTGAGATATTTTGCATGTGTGAACGCTCTTGTGAAATTACTATTTGAAATGTGTTTAGAGCTTGATATCCCCATGTTACACAATCAACAAAAATTTAACACAACTATAGTTTTTTCATGGTTAGGGTTTTCTTTAAATGTAACCTAATTAAAAACCCTAATATTTTGTGGCCCTATACCAAGTATGCAAATTTGCCGTTCAATGGCTTGACCTTAATTTAAGCCAAGTTCGGCTTCATTTGAGCATTTTAATTTGACCCAAGCTTATGGTTGTGCTTGTGTTAATCTATTTAGTAGGCTTATGAATTTGTATCAATTCTTATGCTCTGAACATGCCATCTGATGAGAGGGAAAACGACACAATCATATATACATGCAAGGAGATCCACAGACGTGGAGGACTTGGTCAAGCTCAACAGACATTGGGTGGAGGACCCTTCAAGTGCTACGGTTATGCCATTTCTTTTTATTTTGGTTATGCATCTTCAAGAAAAGAATATGTAGTATATAACTATATATATGAGATATGTTTGCAGTAAACTGTAGTATATAACTATATATATGAGATCTGTTTGCAGTAAACTAAACATAGATCCAGTTTGCTTTCGAGAGGCAACCGTTCTCCCAAATACAAGCTAATACTGGTGTGCACACGCTCTTGACTTGAGTCATATAATTAGCGTATTTCAAACATAATTAATTATGATCGTAAGTTATTTGACTTGGTAACACCCTTCTAATGTATATATTGCTCAAGTGTTTATCTAGGTACCATTATTACAATGGAAGAGGATTCATGTGCTTGCAACAACCTGCCTTCGGTCAATTCAAGGAGTGATCGCTCCAATTTGTTCCACCTTCATGTTCAGGTTAAATATTTACACAAATTCGTTACAAGTTAAGTTATATTTAGAATAGTAGACCAGATATTAAACAAAAAGACTACATATTTGGCTAATTAGCTGTATAACTAAGATGAACAATGTTATGTTTTTATGAATATGGATTTGTGCTTAAATTGTTTCTTTATTAACACATGATGGGTCAATTTGAAATTGATAATTTTGTATAGAATTTAGATTTAAACAGGATGGGTAAGTCCTTAAACACTTCTGTTCTTCTAAATTTCATTAAGAAAAGCATTAGCTTGATTGCAAATATGATACTGTTAATATAATAATTCGCATCAATTTTAGTAATATAGTTATTCAGTGGTTTTATGCATTTGAATCCACTTTCTTGCAATATGCATTGTAGTGCCATCATAGTTAAACCTTTGTAGTAACCTATCAAACTGATAAAATAATAATGAATTGTGGATATAAACCTACCAAGGATAATCCTAACTTTGTTTTTTATTTCCTTTTTCTAAGCATAACTTTGTTTTTTATTTTCTCAGTTTGTAGCTTGCAGGCTAATATGTGGTAGCATTTTTTTGGACTGTTTAATTGAATCGGCTGCATGGACATCAAACCTGAAGAAAAGGTTCCCAAGATATTAACATAGGTGGGTTATTTCCCAATTTACAGCAATGATTTCAAAGTAATTGACTGATGAGTGGAATTGCGCCCTCGCAAAAGGTTTTACCTCTCAAGGGATCTTGAGAAGCTTGCAATCCCCACCAGGCAGTGTACTTGTTCGTTGTAGTATAGTATAGTGACAAGTACCGGGGGATTGATCGTTCAACTCTTGGCGTGTTCGCTAAGGTTAAAATTCTACTAAACTAGGTCTAAGGGTGAGGGATGATTCTTTTTGTATTTTTATATTTTAAATGAAAGCAAGTAAAATCTCGGGTTTTGAAGGAGTGGGCGGAATTAGTTGCTAATCAACTAACCCAATTAACTAAAGATGCAATCAAAATAAAATAAAATGAACTTAAACTAAATCGCAGTGTAAACAATAATGAGAGAAAGTGTGTTTACTTAGATTTCATTACTCCCTAGATATCTTTTACCGGTTGATTAGCTTGTTACAGTTGCATAGATGACGGGTTATATTCCTTAATACTAGTCGTAGGGCTGTGTACGATCTTCCCTAACTCTATAGGCTTCTACTTCATTCTAGGTCGAGCCGACTACTAACTCCTAACGTAGTATCACTAGCAGTTGCCTACGCATTAAATACAACCAATAAATCGTAGTACACCTCCGATCATGTTTCTTAAGACGTTCAAGCAAGTTACCAATTGGAAGTATGCCAGTTTTCTTAAGCCTAACATCGAATTCATTCATCCACAACAATTATAAACAAACCAATAACCAATAATTAACATCTAGGTTTCATTACATCTAAGCCAACACGAAAGAAACCTAGCCTAGCATGTTAAAGAGAAGACAAACGTAAGATATAATCAAACAACACATAGACATATTGAATGATTTAATGAAGTACTTATCTTCAATTGAACATGGAAAAAACAAATGGTTGAAACCCTTCAAAAAGCTGAAAAATTTGTCTAGGGTTTTATTCCCTCAAAGTTGCACACAATGAATGAAAACTAGAAAACTATATATAGATTTTACAATCTGATGGCGTCAAGAGTTAAGTCTGAATCCATCAACTCGCCGCCAAATTAAACTCGTATTGCCTAGATCCACTTCCGACGCCGTCACTCTATATGGTTTCTGGGCCGTCACTTTTTACAATTACTCTTGATGGCCTTGGTATATTTGTTCATGACGCCGTCAGACCCCCTTCACAAAACATTCTGGCGCGTCACGTGTATTTGATTTATCCACCCTTTTGTCAACTCATGACGCCGTCACTAATACATTGTGATGCCGTCGAAGGCAATTTCCAGCATGCTTTTGAGACTTTGTCGTTTTCTGCACTTTTTTGCTCCAAAAACATCCAAAATTCTTCCTTTTATAAAATTCCTCTCAAAAGTACCTAAAATGACAAAAGGAACGATTTAGGGCAATATCTGATCAAATAATCTCGACTTTGGCCTTAAATGACCCCCCAAAAGCGGTACACTTTTCGCTTCATCAAATACCCTTACACTTGAGATTTGCTTGTCCTCAAGCAAATGCGCTTTTATTCTAATCAAAATACAAGTTAGGTCATTTAACACTAAGATAAAAGTAATTACAACAAATAATCATTCCACTTCAACCAAAAACAAGCACAGAAATTATATACTAGCACCTCACAAATAGTGTTTAGATACTCACATCTCTCAGGCGTAATAAAGTATATATCACAATAAGGAAATGGAAAACATCTCTCACTACCTGTCATAGCAAATAGATTACCATAGGCTTGGGAAAGGATCAAACCTCCACCACTTGGCGTAAGCACCTAAGATAAACTATCAAAGAGGTCCTTTAAAGGGTTATAACGTTAGGTGTAGGGATAGGATAAATACGGTTTTGTTGGATAAAGGCAATATTTACTGGTGGCGAGTTAATCATCTTGGTTAATTACATGTACAATATGGCGCCGCTAAGCCAAGACTCGACTCGACTTAAGCTAATAAAGCAAAATAACAAAAACTTAAAATAAACATAAAGGAAGCGGGATGGTAGTCCGTATGTTTTTCTCTTTGTCTTTTTCTATATATTTTTTTTCTTTTTTCTTTATTTATTTATTTATTTATTTATTTATTTTTTGTTTTTTGCGCATACACTTTTACCCTACCATCCAAAAGTACATCATAGGGAATTTACATTCCCTTACACTTGAACTTTTACATACTTTACAATCAACTATTCTAATGACTCGAATTAAGATAATCAAAACACTTGGAGTACTTTTTTAGATTACGCACATATAGGGGTAATATATGATGTTCTTCCTCATTACTCCATAACACAAGTACTTTACCCATGAGTCCCAATCGTCCCAAAACAATATGTACAAGATATGACTCGACTTAGCAACCATGTAATCAATTTGACAATTAACTAAGGATTTAAACAAATAACAATAATGCACTAAAGATGAGTGCATACACGGAAGGCTAAGGCGATTTGGTTGAACATTTGGGGTGGGTTGTAACAAATTATTCCTTTAAGTAAAATGCTTAAAGTTAGAGACGAAAAGATAGGCTCAGAGGGGTGTACTAGGGGTATCGTATACTAAAAATGAGTACATCGCAAAGGTGTGGGAAAAATTAATTGACTTTACTAGTCAAGTAATTATGACTTCATTGGTCAAGTAATTATGATACGGGTTTAAACACAAGGGTTATCCTAATCCCTCTTATTATGTAGTAAATCCTACTACACGAATAAAGTCTCACTAGCGGTCTCGGGATGCATCACTAACGCAAGTTCTAGAATCTAAATACTACCGATACACTTATAAGCACTAATAATGAATGCTTTTCCTAACTAAAGGCGAACCTCACATATTTGGGTGGAAAATGTTTTTTGAGTGGTATGGTTTTTGTGCTAGTTATACAACTCCTATCCATGAGACGCTCATTAAGGCTAAAGCTTCACTCCTAAATGTTGCAAAAAAAATTTAAATTTGGCGCTAAATTGCCCTAACAAGTATTTCTCTTAGTTTTATTACACACATACTATTGAACAAACAAACTCAAGCGTAATTGTATTCTCTAAGGTATCATTATTTACCCTCCCCTTACACTTAGGTTGAACATTGTCTCCAATGTTCAATAAAAAAGATGTAAAAGTAATGAAGGTAAAATAATGAAAACAAATACTCCCTTGATTCGTTCGGTGTGGATAGTGTGTCAACAAGGTTAGATCTTCTTCCAATAAAATGAACTTTGAAAGCTTCCCTTCCGAAATAATAAATCATCTTCTTGTCCAATATAACATGTTAAACCTGAGAAAACAATCATGGCAACCTCGCATAAAATCGGCGGCAATCTATATATATAAGGATATAATGCTTGTGGAATGAATGTTTGCAGATTTCCTGGAATTTATAAAACTAAAGAATTAACAAAAACTTTAAAACTCCGTTAGAAAAACAAAACTTGTAAAATTTCCAGAATTTTACACCTGACGCCGTCAAGTGTTAATCCTGACATCATCAGAGTGTTCTGACAGAAATCTCATGTTAAATTTCCGGAAAATTTCTGGAAAAACTTATGCCTTAATTCCTGGAAAATCCTGCAAAACATCATTATGACTCGATACAAGCATTTGACTCAAACAAATACTAATATACATGTTCATTTAATATTGTTGTGGTTCATGTCCAATTTCCGTTCTTAAAAACAAATTTAGGTTTCCCTTACACTTAGCTTTTGCGAAATACCTTTTATGAAGTTAAGACAAACAACAAAGGAAAGCATTTTCACAATTTAGTATGAAACATGAGCCACAAACAATAAAAATAAAGCATGCATACGGAAACAAATAAAATCAAACAAACAAACAATCAAACAAATGAAACATGGGTTGCCTCCCAAGAAGCGCTTTTCTTTATTTACGAGTCTTGTAGCTAGACTCAAGGTCATAGGCTATTACGTTTTCCTTTCCCACTTTTCAATCGATTCCCTTAACCTTTGAACTATTTCATTGTCAACTTTATACCTAAGTCCAAGGGCTAAACAATTCTTATAGTAAAGGCTCCTCTTTTCCCAAACAAAATTCATTCCTTTACTCTTATCTTCTTCGTTAATGTCATCGATTGCACTAATGTTATCCATATTAAGTTGAGGCACATAACGAAACTCTTTCATTTTATTAGGCATTCTATAGGTGATCCAATCGGTCCCATTGGAGAATTGGACCGTTCGCTCTATTTGATCGTATTTTAACTTACACTCCTCAACAAATGACTTACCTAGCACCACATGGGATAAGCGACAATCTATAATATTGGCCAAGTCATCCACAACCATAAAGTCCACGAGGTAAGTAAAGTTTCCAACAAAGACATGTTGACCTTTAACTCTCCCGACAAAGTTACAAACTCCACCGGGGTATTTGGGATCTTTCCTAGGTCCAAGTCTTGTTGTTACTAACTCATTATAGACACTTGAAGACATAATATTGAGTGGGGATTCAAAATTGATGTAGGCTTGATCAATGCATTTATACCCAATCATACATGGTATCCTAACATTCTTAGGGTCACCTCTTTTAATCATAGGATCAATCTTAACAAAAGGAGGCCTAGAGTTATCAATGAGATTGTTATAATAAGCAATTTCCTCCTTAGTGGGATATAAATCGAAATAATCATCATCTAAACCCTCCTCTTCTACTTCCTTAACATCTTCTACAATTGCCAAGTTATTGGGTTCAAGTTCCTTGTCTAAGTCCATGGCTATTGCTAAGTCATTAAGTGCATAGTCAAGCTCAATATCAACCAATCTATTGAGTTCTCTAAGTTCCCTAATCTCGTTCTCAATCTGTTCACGCAACAAAGCAACTTCACTAGGTGAAAGGGGTGGATTCGCGTTTTCCATAGTGGCCAACGGAATAGTCAATGAACTTAGTTTACTAACAAAGGCACAAAGAAAAAGATAGACTAGAGAAGACCTAAAAATAAAAATAAAAATCTTACTAGAAAGGAATTTAGCAAGTACACCTAATAAAAAGAAATTCTAACCTAGACAATAACTATTCCCCGGGCTGCGGCGCCAAAAACTTGATGCGTGGAATTGCGCCCTCGCAAAAGGTTTTACCTCTCAAGGGATCTTAAGAAGCTTGCAATCCCCACCAGGCAGTGTACCTGTTCGTTTTAGTATAGTATAATGACAAGTAATGGGGGATTGATCGTTCAACTCTTGGAATAGTTTTCGCTAGGGTTAAAATTCTACTAAACTAGGTCTAAGAGTGAGGGATGATTCTTTTTGTATTTTTATATATTAAATGAAAGCAAGCAAAATCTCAGGTTTTGAAGGAGTGGGCATAATTAGTTGCTAATCAACTAACCCAATTAACTAAAGATGCAATCAAAATAAAATAAAATGAACTTAAACTAAATTGTGGTGTAAACAATAATGAGAGACAGTGTGTTTACTTAGATTTCATTACTCCTTAGATATCTTTTACCGGTTGATTAGCTTGTTTCAATTGCATGGATGACGGGTTATATTCCTTAATACTAGTCGTAGGGCTGTGTACGATCTTCCCTAACTATATAGGCTTCTACTTCATTCTAGGTCGAGCCGACTACTAGCTCCTAACGTAGTATCACTAGCAGTTGCCAACGCATTAAATACAACCAATAAATCATAGTACACCTCTGATCATGTTTCTTAAGACGTTCAAGCAAGTTACGAATTGGAAGTATGCCAGTTTTCTTAAGTCTAACATCGAATTCATACATCCACAACAATTATAAACAAACCATCAACCAATAATTAACATCTAGGTTTCATTACATCTAAGCAAACACGAAAGAAACCTAGCCTAGCATGTTAAAGAGAAGACAAGCATAAGATATAATCAAACAACATATAGACATATTGAATGATTTAATGAAGTACTTATCTTCAATTGAACATGGAAGAAACAAAGGGTTGAAACCCTTCAAAAAGCTGGAAATTTCGTCTAGGGTTTTATTCCCTCAAAGTTGCACACAATGAATGAAAACTAGAAAACTATATATAGATTTTACAATCTGACGGCGTCAAAAGTTAAGTCTAACGCCATCAACTCGCCGCCAAATTAAACTCGTATTGCCTAGATTTACTTCTGACGCCGTCACTCTATATGGGTTCTGGGCCGTCACTCTTTACAATTACTCTTGATGGCCTTGGAATATTTGTTCATGACGCCGTCAGACCCCCTTCACAAAACATTCAAGCGCGTCTCGTGTATTTGATTTATCCACCCTTTTGTCAACTCATGACGCCGTCACTAATACATTGTGACGCCGTCAAAGGCAATTTCCAGCATGCTGACTTTGTCGTTTTCTTCACTTTTTCGCTCCAAAAATGTCCAAAATGCTTCCTTTTGTAAAATTTCTCTCAAAAGTACCTAAAATGACAAAAGGAACGATTTAGGGCAATATTTGATCAAATAATCTTGACTTTGGCCTTAAATGACCCTCCAAAAGCGGTACACTTTTTACTTCATCATTGACGTTCTTTAGCAAAATACATCATAACGTATTATCTTAATACCAAGCTATTTGCTCATGTAATTTTTTCAATTAAGGTGGTCTCATAATTCTCCACAACAGACATGATGGTGGTAGGTTTTGGTAGACAAAAAGCAATTTCCAGCATATCTAGGGTTTCATACACATAATTGGTTTAGATAAATATTTAGAGCAACACGGAAGTCCATGTGTAGATACCAAACCTGATTGCATTAATATGTTCACTCTTTTGGTCATTTCCCCTTGAAACAGATTCCTCCATCGTTGGACAAGTATCATGTGTCAATTCTTATTCTCTTATGTATTTGGCAATCCATACTCATATGGTGACGCGAATTCTTAACAGTAGTTTTGGTCCCTCTACACGGACCTGAAAAGAATTGTATAGTTAGTGCGTCCCAAGATGGAATGTTGATAGTTTGGAATGCCCTCATAAGTCAAAAAACCCATGCCATTAAACTCCCATCTGCGTAGGTTATGACATGCGCATTTTCTCCAAGTGGGCAGTCAGTTGCATGTGGTAGCCTTGATAGTGTATGCTCCATATTTAATCGTAGCACACCACTTGACAAGGATGGTAATCTACCAGTTTCCAGAATGCTTAGCAGAAACAAGGGTTATGTGTCATGTTGTCAATACATGCCATATGATACTCGTTTAATAACCGTTTCTGGTGATCAGACATGCGTGTATTGGGATATAACCACAGGTTTAAGGTCATCTGTGTTTGGAGGAGAGAGTTTCAATCGGGACACATGGCATATGTTCTGAGATATTTTCTTGATCCAAACCTATCTTTTGAGCTTATTCAGCAATAGTTGATTTGCTCTCAACATTTTAACCCAAACACACTTGGATTTGTTTGTAACAATACTGATATATTTTGTTCAACCTTAGTCTAACGTGATTGGTAATATTTCAAAAAAATTGTTTTATGTAAAATGTCAAATTTTATCAAATTGCCCAGGAGGGCTTACAAAGCATGCCCGCCCATCGGGCGAAGCTTTTTCAACCACTTTTGTTGAAGTTAACGTTTTCCAATCTGATTATTGAATTTTTTTTATCTTATGAGCTTACTTAAAATTGAAAATCTCATAAACTCTATTGTTGGACCTTATAAGCTTATAAGCTCGAATTGATAAACTGATAATCCACAAACGCGGGCTTATGAGCTTTTCGAACTCAAATAAGCCCATACACCAGGAACATAAGCTATTCCAAACACCCATTTACTATAATATATCATCCAGTAGTGACTGTATTTGTTTCATATTGCAGAGGATAGAATGAGTTACGTCAATAAAAGGAGGAAGATATGGATCAATATTGTGCCCAGGTAATCAAAACAAAAACCCGAGGTAAATTTCCTCCCGTATTTGTGAACTATTAATTTGAACTGGGATGCGTCCTTACACTCTTTACACCAATGTAATGTTGTTCTCTAATTCATGTTATGTTATTCTGCTGCAATGCTTGCATTTAGAACTTACGCTTACGAGCTCAATAAGTTCTTTTAGCTAAACATTTCGAGTAAGGTTGTTTTGGTACTCAAAACTTTTTGTGTTGTTTTAAACCTGCAATTAGCAGTAAGCTGCCGAAATCAGTTTTTACCCAAACACCCCTTCAAGTAAGCTCACGTCTTTGGAACTCTTTATCTTAAATTAGCTCTTTTGTTGCATGATCTTGAATATACGGTCTTTTTCAAGGAGCATGAGCAGGGGTTCTCTTTTTTGAATTATATAAACCTGTAGATGATTAAATGATATAGGGTAAATCGAATATAAAGTATTTATCCTAGATCTGAAATCCTGATATCTATTTTGAGCAAAGACAACTTTTTTAAAGTCTGCGCGTGTGGTTACGCAAAACGCCAAAACATAAATCAATCCAATATAATTCCTTTTTAGTTATATTAACATTAAATGTTTGAGGAGTCTTACTTTGTATCATTATACTTAATTTTAAATTGTGGTATTAAACGGTCATTTATATCTACTAGCAGTTGGTATTTTCGCTTTTCCTTCCATGCTTGATTTTCTGTCAACTTGGACAAGCCATCACTTTCGGAAAAAATGATCGAATGGTAAGATTTGCATTTACTATTTACATGGAGTCAGCTCAAAATTAATGTATAAATCTTGGGTATAATTACGAATTTTACCATTTAATAGGTGGTTCATTACTTTTTAACGTTGTTTTGGCTACCTTATCGGGATCAATCATAGGTTTCATTGTTGCATTGATTGCGAAGCCACCATATCCATACTTCAAATTTACCATCATTTAGATTGCTATAGGTAAAGTTTGGTAACAACTTGTAACAGAATGAGATGTAGGTTACTAATAGCTTGCAGCATGGTTTAAACTGATAAATCAACCATTCATGTATAATATTCCATGGATAATGTTGGGTCACTGAATTCCCCAATCCTCTTCTTACAAGGATTTGAATGTAAAATAACCTAAGTATAAACAAGTCACTAAGTGAACAGTAACTCAGTGAGTCACCTTCAGGATGCTAAGACCGAACCTAAGAAGAAAGGTTCTCCATTCAGTGAGGCGGAACTCAGTGAAGTGTGATCTAAGCCAAGAAGAAGGTGATGGGTTCAGTGAGGATGACAATAACTCACTGAACCCCATGACTCCTCAACAACTTTATAGTACTGAAGACTGATGACAAGAAGACTGAAGTTTTGGTGGGACTGGGCGGGAAAGTGTGAGCTGCATTATTAAAGTGCTTTATCACTTTAATGTCAAACTTTCCCAAAATGGTTAAAACCAGTCTGTTATCAGAAAGTGCCTTTTGGACTTAACTCAATGAAGGTTCTTTGCCAGAAGAATAATATCTTTCAAGATATTGTTAGGGAAACTTTATGTCCAATTTATAACTAGTTGTTCTATACTTGTGTATAAATAGGAAGCATATGTGAGGAGTAAAAGTTGACAAGTTTGTGCAATTAATGCAAAGCATTCACAAACCACTTTACTCCTCCAAAGAACAACACAAGCCCCTGAGATAGCTCAGTGGGTAATTTAAGTTGTCACTCAACATAGATTGAGTTTAGTGAGGAGTCCATACAATACTTGTCGTTTTCAATCCCAAGTGTTATTCCGCAAACACTTGGGTACGATTCTTTGTGATTAACTTCTAATAAAGAATTAAACGTTGGAAAATATTGTCTCTTACTTTACGTTACTTTATTGTTAATCATTTTCATACATCTGTGTTCAAGTCATATAACTTGGTTACTTTAGCTTTTTAGTTACTGATAACCAAGTAAAAGGGACCAACAAGTGGTATCAGAGCCTCTGATTTGTAAAACTTAAACCTGTTTTTCAAAACTTAAGAGTGCTCAAGTTTTTAAAATCAAGATCCCACTATGACTGACATAGATGTTCCCCAGCTTGTTGATAAAAAGGGTGGAAGTTATTCAGCAACTGCCCCTCGACTTGAAGCTGGCAAATTTAATAAGTGGAAAAAGCGAATGCTTTGCTACTTAACTGGGATGGAACCTTATTACATCAAATTGATCAATGAGGGTCCATATGTCCCAACAATTGCCCAAGGTTTAATCAAACCTGAAGCTCAGTGGACCCCAGATGAAAGGAGGGCGGTCAATCAAGACCAGCGCCTGAAAAGCATCATTATATCATGCCTTCCTGATGATATAATGGAATCAGTGATCAACTGTCCCACTGCCCAGCAGACATGGACTGACCTGGTTCATAGCTATGAAGGGCCTTCTGATACCAAAGAGAATAGAATCATGGACCTGAAGCTTGAATTCAATACCTTCAGGGACAAGGATTCTGAAAGTCTCTCTGAGACTTATACTCGGTATAAGACCCTCCTGAATGAGCTGACCAATGATGGTGTTATACTGTCAAAACATGAAATCAATGTTGGTTTTGTCAACAGTCTCCCTGAGAAGTGGTTAAACTTCTCTCAGGGATTGAGAAATGCAAACCACATTAAGAACCTTGAGCTCCCTGCCATCTATGGGAAGTTTGTCTATGAAGACAATCTTATCACCAGGAGATACCCTGGTAAAGCTCAGGAGACCAAAAAGGCCTTGACAATTACACCCATATCAACTGCTTTCTATTCAAAAGGTGTTGTGCAGGATTTTCAGGATGGATCTGATGATGAGGTTGACCAAAGAACCAGTGAGGAGTATCTTAATGATCTTCAAATTGAATTTCATGAAAGAGCACTCCTTGCTAATTCTAAAAGGTTTTTTAAGAAAAACAAATTTCCTTCTAAAGCAAATGACAACACTGAATGCTTTAAATGTGGCAAAATGGGGCATTTTGCTAAAGATTGTTTTTCAAAAACAACCTCAGAACCATCTTTCAAGTTTTCAGGAAATAACTCTTTTTCAGGCCCCAGCAAATTTCAACCAAAAATGCTTCAGTCTAGTCAAAGATTTGAAAAAGTCCCTCAAGTTGACTTTGAAGCCAAGTACAGAAAGGCAAAAGCTAAACTTGCCCTTCTTGAATCATCCTCAACAGTCTCTCAGCCTCCTCAGGCTCCAAAGCCTACTCAAGCCAAGAACAAAGGGCTTGTTGCTGAAACTTATGACTGGGATGAGGTTGAAGTGTCCTCTGATGATGATGAAGTTCACATCAGTGCCCTGATGGCTCTATCAGATGACAACAAGCTTGCTGTGGGGAAGAGTCATGCAAGAAATGGTGAATGGGTCAACATCACTATGAGAAAGGTAAATCTTTTACTTTCTATGGATGATAATGATGATTGGAAATCTTACTTAGATTATATTAATGTTGATCTTAAGTATGTTGAAGAGCAAAGACTTAATTTGTTTTCAAAATTTAACAAACTGAGTTTTGAATTAAATCATTGTAGAGATGAATTACTTAAACAAGCCAAGCTTGAAAGTGTTACACTTCAAATTCAAAACTCTGAACTTGTAAAACAAAATCAAGCTCTTCAGGAAGAACTTAAGAAAGAAAAGGAAATTATTTGGAAATGGACTCAGAAAAACCCCAAACTTTATGAAACACTGAGTCTCTCACCCAGCCCCAAAAAGGCTGGTCTGGGTGATGATCAACTCACTGAAGTTTCTGGGGAGAGTAGCCATTCCACAAATTTTCTATTAACCAACATACTCTCTAGCAAAGAACTAGCTCCCAAACCCAGTGATTGGATTGAAAGAAACAATCCTGATAGTAAATTGCCAAATTTTAACACTGGAAGAATCCTAGAGCCTGAAAGTCAGGCTATCAAGGAGCTGCTAGGAGTCATTGATGAACTTAGTCCTACTGAGTCCATCACTGAGTATAAGTCTGATTCACCACTCCCTCCACTGAAACAACTTCAGGGAGCAGAACCCAATTCTGACCTTGCACCATTAGTCTTTCAACCACATTCTCCTAAAGAGAAATCAGGATTAGGAAGGACTATTCTGAAAAGACCTACTCCTGCACCCACTGAACACCAAAAACCTTCTGTAAGAACTGAAGTGAAACCTGAAAGCACTGATTCAAAGGTTGATCAGCTTGCTGAACTTGTCAGGATGCTGAGTGAGAAAATTGAGTCTACTAAGAAAAACTCTGACTCAAAATCAACAAAGCCCTCAGTATCCTCAGGTTCTTCCAAACCAAAAACCACACCCAGACCCTCAGGGAGATGTGAACTGTGCAATTATCCAAATCACAACACTGATAAATGCTACAGAGTTCTGTTTTGTATGATATGCAAACAAGAGGACCACAGAACTTGTGATCACATCCCCCACACTGCTTCTTTAAAAGCAAGGGGTCTATACAAAACCCAAGGCTATCAGTATGCCACACCTTCCAAACAAAGATTGAAGGCTAAGCCTTTCTCACCATGTCCTCACTGTGGTTTCAATGATCATCTTCCTGATGATTGTATGATGAAAGAATGCTGTGACATCTGTGGAGATCCCTCCCATGAAACCAGGGGGCATGACAAAGTGATTCAGTCCAGAAGGAAAAACCAAACCAACACTTCTCAGTCACCTGAGGCATCAACCTCCACAAAATGTAAAACATGTGGAAGCTCAGGTCACACAACTTCAGACCATGACTCACTAACTGAGTTCAAAAAGTCCCTGAGGACTAAGCCCACTAGAAAGTGGGTCAACAAGAAAAACTAACCCAGTTTACTGTTTGTGCAGAAACACATCAAGGATCCTACTTGGCATCTAGACAGTGGATGCTCCAGAAGTATGACTGGTGTGAAAAGTTTTCTACACAAATATGTGGAAGAACCAGGACCCAAAGTGGTATTTGGTGATAACTCATCAGCTCCCACTGAAGGTTATGGCTCAGTAAACTGCAATGGTATAGTTTTTACAAGAATAGCTTATGTTAATGGTCTGAAGTACAACCTGATAAGTGTTTCCCAACTATGTGATGCCAAATACATAGTTCAGTTTGATGACAAGAGAGGGACCATCTTTAATGCCAATAAGGAAGTTGTGTTGATTGCCCCTAGAAGGGATGATGTATATGTCCTTGACATGTCATCCCTGACTCAAAATGGGACTTGTCTATTCTCTAAGGCAAGTGAGACAATCAACTGGCTATGGCATAGGAGACTCTCTCATCTTAACTTCAAAAACATCAACAACCTGGCCAAACAGAACAAAGTTCTGGGCCTTCCATCCCTGGTGTATACCAAAGACAAGCCTTGTTCTGCTTGTGAAAAAGGAAAACACCACAGGGCATCATTCAAAACCAAACAAACCTTTTCCATCAAAAGCTGCCTACATCTTCTTCATATGGACCTTTTTGGACCTGTCAGTCCAATGTCCATTCACCATGAGAAGTATACTCTGGTCATAGTGGATGAATACTCAAGATATACTTGGGTTTACTTCCTGACCAAAAAGAGTCAGGCAGCTGAAACCATCATGTCATTTGTCAGAAACATTGAAAATCAAAATGATGTCAAAGTTAAACAAATCAGGACTGACAATGGCACTGAATTCAAAAACCAAGACCTTGAGTGTTTTTGTGATGAGAAAGGAATTTCTCAAAATTTCACTTCTCCCTATACTCCTGAACAAAATGGAGTAGCTGAAAGGAGAAATAGAACACTCATTGAGGCAGCAAGAACAATGTTAAATGGCTCAGTCCTCTCTAAACACTTTTGGACTGAGGCAGTTAAAACAGCCTGCTACACTCAAAATAGGTCAATCATTGTAAAAAGCCATAACAAGACTCCTTATGAGATATTCAAAGGAAGGATTCCTGACATCAGCTACTTTCATGTATTTGGGTGTCCTGTGTTTATACATAACCACAAGGATCACTTAGGTAAATTTGATGCCAAAGCTGATGATGGATACTTCCTGGGATATTCCTTGGTTTCTAAAGCCTTCAGGGTGTTCAACACAAGGAGACAACAAACTGAGGAAACCTATCACATTACTGTTGATGAGAGCACTGAATCCATCAGGTTCTCAAATTCCTCGGTAGAAGAAATTGGTATTGATGACTCATCAAGATATCCTCCTGATGAGTATCATCCTGAGAACAATCCCTCAACCCAATACCAAGCTGATGCTGATGTCTCCTATTACATCATCCCTCACAACCTACCCCAACCACCTATCAGTGAGTTCATAGAAACTCAGCCTGTCTCAAATGAGATTGACACCACTGAACAAAATGTTCAGGAACCCTCAGAACAAATTGTTCCTACAGTAGTCACTGAAGCACATATTGATGAGTTACCTCATGTTCCTGAGTCTAAACCTAATCAGGATCCTTCAAGCTCAAATCCTTATCCCAAACCTCAGGATAGCTGGACTAGATCCAAAATCATTGAGCTTGTGAACATCATTGGTGAACCCACTGAAGGCATGCTCACAAGAAGCAAGGCTGCTAAACTAAAGGCTGCCACTGCCAATATATGTCTTTATGCTGACTATCTCTCAGAGATTGAGCCTAAAAATGTTAAAGAAGCCCTGACTTATGAAAGCTGGGTTCAGGCCATGAGAGATGAATTGGAACAATTTGACAGAAATGATGTCATGACCCTTGTTGAATGCCCCCAGGGTGTTTTAATCATTGGTATGAAATGGGTCTTTAAGAACAAGACTGATGAGAATGGCACAGTCATCAAAAACAAAGCAAGACTGGTTGCCAAAGGATATAATCAACAGGAAGGTATAGACTATTAGGAAACCTTTGCACCTGTTGCTAGAATGGAAGCCATCAGGATCTTCCTTGCCTATGCAACTTACATGAACTTTAAAGTTTACCAAATGGATGTTAAAAGTGCATTCCTGAATGGTAACATCAAAGAAGATGTTTATGTGCAACAGCCTCCTGGTTTCGAAAGTAGTGAATACCCTAACCATGTCTACAAGCTTAACAAAGCCCTCTATGGACTGAAACAAGCACCCAGGGCATGGTATGAAACTCTTTCAGCCTTCCTGATCCAAAACAAGTTTGTCAGAGGAAGAATTGACAACACACAGTTCATCTACAGAACAAAGGATGATGTCATTCTTGTCCAAGTATATGTTGATGACATCATCTTTGGCTCAACAAGTTACAAACTTTGCAAACAATTTGAAAAACTTATGACCACAAAGTTTGAAATGAGCATGATGGGTGAACTCACATACTTTCTTGGACTACAAATTAAACAAACTGAAAAAGGAATATCCATTTGCCAAGAGAAATACCTCAGGAACCTACTAAAGAAGTATGAGCTCACTGACTGCTCTTCAGTAAAAACTCCTATGGTTCCTCCAAACAACCTTGGTCCTGATCTCACTGGGAAGTCAGTGAATCAAACCCAATACAGAGGAATGATTGGCTCCCTGATGTACTTACTTGCCTCAAGGCCTGATATCCAATTCTCAGTCTGCCTGTGTGCAAGATACCAGGCTGACCCTAAAGAATCACATCTCACTGCTGTCAAGAGAATCATCAGGTACCTGAAGGGTACTCCAAACCTTGGTTTGTATTACCCAAAATGTTCAGGATTTGATCTCAAAGGGTACACTGACTCTGACTATGCAGGATGTAACATGGATAGGAAAAGTACTTCAAGATCCTGCCAATTTCTTGGTGATAAACTTGTGTGTTGGAGTACAAAGAAACAACAGTCAGTGGCCATGTCCTCAGCTGAAGCTGAATATATGGCTGCTGCAGGATGTTGTGCAAATGTACTATGGATGAAGAGCCAACTGAGTGACTATGGCATACAGTATAAGATGGTACCTATCTTTTGTGATAATACAAGTGCCATAGCCATCTCAAACAATCCAGTACTTCATCAAAGAACCAAACACATTGACATCAGATACCACTTCATCAGGGACCATATATCAAATGGAGAAATTGAACTACATTTCATCCCCACTGAATATCAGCTAGCTGATATCTTCACAAAACCTTTGGATGAACCCACTTTCACAAGATTGAAAGCTGAATTGGGCATGTTGGACATAGAATCAGGAAACTGATCAAAAGTGTTCCAACCTGATGTAAATTCTCTAGGTCCCTGATCACACCCTTCCTGAAATTTTTTTGAATGACAATCCATTCAGGGGGCTCAGGATGAAAAATGGCATTGAATACCCTAACTAAATGCTCTAAGTATTTAGTTAGTTAATGTCCCAGGTAGGTAACTGAATCCTATTAAATATAGGAATATATGTCACTTACACAACTGGCATCCACTCCTTGGGCCCCCACATCCCTCTCACCAAACACCACTGAGCATTAAATGCTCCCTCACACACAAAAGTTGTGATAATTTCTCTCTGCAAAAGTGCATTATTTGCAGAGCCGCACAACTGTTCATCCACGATGTGAGAGAAAATAGGGTAATGGGAATCGTGATATTTAATGCGGATATCAAACCAAAATTATTATGCCGTTTCGGTTAAATAAATTAAACCTTTGGTATCCGCAACATCACCACCCTAATTCTCACCCTATAAATACCCCCACAAAAAGGGAAATACACACACGCTTTTAAAATCTTAACAAAACTCTTGCAAATTATTTTCAAAACTGCGTGTGTTTCCCTCACTCATACCCATTTTCAAACAAAAACCAGGCTTTTTTCTATACCAAATGTCTTCTTCTAAGGTCATAAAATACGCACCCAATGTGGATTTCCAAATGGAAAGCGTAGACCTTACCAAGAACAATGTGGTGGGGAACTTTGCCTACCCTGCTGGGTACCCTGAATACAGGGATGTGGTGAAGTTCCTTCAGAACTACTTCCTGACCACCTCATTCACAAAGACCCCCTCAGTCATGTATCATGACTATTTGAGGGAATTTTGGTGCACAGCGGTGGTTGAAAACCCTGATGCGCCAAAAGAGGCCAAAATAAAGTTTACAGTCAAGAATGGAACCAAGTCCCTAACTCTTGACTATAAAACTTTTGTCAAAGCCACTGGCCTTGACTACACCACGACCTTCACTGCCCAACCCTCTGAGAAAGAGGTAAAGGAGGTCTTACTGGAATTGGGACACTATGACAAAAATCACCCTGAGGTGACACCAGGGTCCCTATTATCCAAAGCCCCAATAATTAAGACCTGGTTCCCAGCTCCCTGGAGGATTCTAATGACTTTTGTCATTCAGGTTCTCTAGGGAAATAAATCCTCTACTGAGCAATTGAACACTACTCAGGCAATGATAGTGTTCTGTCTCATTGAGGGTAAAATGATAGACCTTGGAGAAATCATCTTCAGGGACCTCATAGCAAAGTTAGGGGGGAAGTCTAGGCAAAAACACATGTCATATCCTAGATTTGTTTCTTGTGCCCTACAAGACTTGCTTGGGTCTGAGTATGATAAGCCTGACGCAACAGGTTTTGAGCCTGATGTCCTACACAAGGCAAATTACTCACGTGACCCTCTTGAGGTTACACCTGTCACCCTGACATTGTACATGCGTACTGCTATCCAGGGTGACAATAAAGTTTAACCAGTTCCCTCTCCCACCAAAAAGGTAAAGAGGAAGAAGGGACAGGGGTCCAGGAAGGTGGCTCAACCCAAGTCACTCGACACTGAGACCTCTGATCCCAAGCCTACAATGAGGCAACCACAACAGCCCTTGACTGCTGACACCATGAGAATAATAACCCAGTCACTAGGCCTGCAACAAAAGCCAACGGAGGGCACTGAGACATCACACTCAGTGTCCTCGGGCATACCCGTTCCCAAAGATTCTACTGTCACATACAAGGCAGTGGAGCCGGAACAAACCAAACCTTCACATCCTGCTAAAGGCTCTGGCAAATCACAACCAGAGTCTCAGGGAGTAAGGGATCCTAAATCCTCGGTGGGGCAGCACTACTCCACTGAGAAGGGGGTCCACAAACAATCACATCCTGCTAAAGGCTCGGGTAAATCAAAACCCAAGCATCAGGGAGTTCAAGTTCCTAAACCTTCAACAGGCCAGAACAAGACTGTTGGAAAGGGGGACACAACCACTTAACTGCCTGATGAGGACATTCGCCAATCAAAGCTTTTGTCTGAGGGCACAACTACTCATCCCAAAGACTCAGAGGGAAATATACAACCCGCTGATAGGGACACAACAATCACGGCTCCTAGTGATGGTACTGAGAAACACCCATCAGTGTCTGAAGGGGTCACGGGGGACAAAGATTCAGAGGGATATACACCACCCGCTGATATGGAACCCATAACCACTCCCGGAGGTGCGCATTACTTGGGAACTGGCCTTAAAGACCAGGTAGGTAAAACCTAACCTGCCGGATTTGAGGGGTCAGGACCTGGCCAAAACGAAGGCAAATCTTCTTATGAAGAGGAGCCGGATAACCTCCACATGTTGCAGATTACCTCCCTGGCAGAAGCTCAGGCTCTCTTATTTTCTGATGATGAATTTAATAGTGATGAGGAAGTCTTCACGGCCAGAGATGATATAGAGGTTGAGGAGACAATCCCTGAACCTGTGACTCAGTCTCCTCAAACCTCCAACCATGCTGAAAAAGAAACACATTCCGAGCCGGAACCCTCAGAAGATGCTCAAACTCCTCTCACTGAAAGAGCCTTCAAAAGATTCATCAAGAAAATGACCAATGTTTTGTACAGGGGGGTCACTGAAGAGGTGTTTGACATGCATGCTGAGCAAGCAGTCCACTATCACCTCCTCAAGGATGCTGTTGAAGACTACAATGATGATGTCAGGGAGCAAAATTCCACTGTCTCTCACTCCCTGACACAAATGGCTTCTCACATCAATCAATTTTTGGAATCCCTAAAAGAGCTGGCTACAGGGGTTAAGTCAGTTCAAGAATCAGTCAAGGATGATCCTGAGCTCAACAAGAAAATTCTTCAGGCATCTGAGACGTACCAGGTAAACTCGGCGGCTCTTACTGAGTTACTTGGTTTGATAAGGGATTCAAATGTTCAGAATCTCAGCTCCACGGTGGAGGCTCTCAAGTCCTCCTTCACTCAGTTGGAAGCATCAGTGACAGCTCAATCCCTGAAGTCCACTTCTCTGGCATGGACAATGGGATCCAGAATGACTGCCCTTGAAAACTCTCAGGCTGCACTTGACTCCAAGGTATCTATCATCCATCAGGATACTGCGGAGATTAAGTCAATGGTGACGGAAATGTTTCAAGTCTTCAAGGGTAACTCTACTTCGTCTTCAGTAACTCCAACACTTGCCATCACTGCAGCTTCGGCAATTGTTGAGGGGGAGAATGTTCCTGAAACCCCTATTACTGATAAACAAGAAGAAGCTGGACAGCCCTCTCACACTGAGGGGGAGCATGTCACTGAAGCCACACCAATCACCGAAGTTCCACCTTAAGAGGAACCAGTCTCCTCCACTCTCATTCAGGACAGAGGAAAAAGTATTGCCACTACCTCAGAACCTGAAATTATACTCCAGCCTGCCTCCACAATCGTCAGAGTTGATCCTGATGAACCAATCAGGGTCCCATATGAAATCAATGGAAAAGTATATCAACTCACCAATGACCAAATATAAGCCCATATGGAAAGAGTTGAGTACTTGGCAAAGGTAGCTGAAGAAGAGAGATTGAGCAAGCCTGAACTGATACAGGTTGTTAATGAGGAAGCTGAAAAGATTGGTCTGGATGCTGAGGCACTAGCTACTGAGCAAGCTGGTGCAGCCTTTAAAAAGGCTCAGGAAGAAGAGATGAATGCTCTTAGAAGGGAAAGGGAAGCAAAGCTAAAAAGGGATGCTCAAATCAGGAAGACCAGGGTTGAAAGATATCATTGGGTGATGAAGGAAAGGTTGAAGCCTGAAACCATCACTGACGTTAAAATTCATAGGAACACCAAACCCGCAATGCTCACTGTCTTTAGGGGGCTGATAAAAGAGTCATTGACACTCATAACCCATTCAGATTTACTGACTTTGGGATTACTGAACTTGATGAACTCCGTCCTATCATTGCCAAGAAAAACAATGTTGTTGTACCCGACCTTCTCAAGTCACTGAATGAAAGGTATAACAGACTGAGAGCGATGCCTGAAGCCCTCAACATTCCCTCCCTTCTTCCTGCTCCAACAACAGGAACTGCTTCATCAACAGCCACCAGGAGAAAAACGAAGCACATTGAATCCGAGACTGAGATCAAGGTCCCAGGATTGGATTGTGATAGGTCTGTTCCTGAAGGAATTACCTTCGTGAACAACGCTGTGCTTGAACACCCTGAAAGAGGTCTATGCTTTACGGATGAATATGGAGACCTTGCTTTCCAAAGATGGTATGATATAGACAAGGCAGGGGTCAAGGCAATGTTAACGTACCTAATGTTAGCTTCTCCTGTATTAAGTGGTGAAAACCAAAGGTTCTGTAAGGACCTTAGGGCCAAAATTGAGAAGCATCCTGAGAAACACCTGCTGAGATCAAAGAAAGCTAAGATTGAGGGACTTGGCTATCATCTGAACATTTGATCTGCAACAACTATCTTTATTTTACTTGTAATTTGTAGGAAAATGTAATAGCTATGAATAAACTGATGTTTTTTGTTTAAATGTTATGTCCTACTTACAATTACAACAAACATTCAGCAAGAGAAGTACCCTGACAACTCATGCTGAGTCAACAAACACTTAGGCTATTTGTATGTTCAAATAGGGGGAGATTGTTGGGTCACTGAATTCCCCAATCCTCTTCTTACAAGGATTTGAACGTAAAATAACCTAAGTATAAACAAGTCACTGAGTGAACAGTAACTCAGTGAGTCACCTTCAGGATGCTAAGACCGAACCTAAGAAGAAAGGTTCTCCATTCAGTGAGGCGGAACTCAGTGAAGTGTGATCTAAGCCAAGAAGAAGGTGATGGGTTCAGTGAGGATGACAATAACTCACTGAACCCCATGACTCCTCAACAACTTTATAGTACTGAAGACTGATGACAAGAAGACTGAAGTTTTGGCGGGACTGGACGGGAAAGTGTGAGCTGCATTATTAAAGTGCTTTATCACTTTAATGTCAAACTTTCCCAAAATGGTTAAAACCAGTCTGTCATCAGAAAGTGCCTTTTGGACTTAACTCAATGAAGGTTCCTTGCCAGAAGAATAATATCTTTCAAGATATTGTTAGGGAAACTTTATGTCCAATGTATAACTAGTTGTTCTATACTTGTGTATAAATAGGAAGTATATGTGAGGAGTAAAAGTTGACAAGTTTGTGCAATTAATGCAAAGCATTCACAAACCACTTTACTCCTCCAAAGAACAACACAAGCCCCTGAGATAGCTCAGTGGGTAATTTAAGTTGTCACTCAACATAGATTGAGTTTAGTGAGGAGTCCATACAATACTTGTCGTTTTCAATCCCAAGTGTTATTCCGCAAACACTTGGGTACGATTCTTTGTGATTAACTTCTAATAAAGAATTAAACGTTGGAAAATATTGTCTCTTACTTTACGTTACTTTATTGTTAATCATTTTCATACATCTGTGTTCAAGTCATATAACTTGGTTACTTTAGCTTTTTAGTTACTGATAACCAAGTAAAAGGGACCAACAGATAACTATTAATGACAGACTTTATTAGCTATATTCAACTCTAATACTGAGATTTCAACATGATTCTCCTACTTTTTAACTAACATTTTACTCTCGAGTTCATCGTGATGGAGTCATTAGTAACGTAATATTTAATCAAGTACCTTATACAATCACATTTGTATGAATGCTAGAATACGGTATATGTGGATAATTTTTTATCAGCTAAGTCAAATAATAATGTTGGCGAGAAGGTAAAAGTTCAGATAATAGTTGTGATGTGTTAATATGAATATATTTGCTGGATTAAACTAATAATGTGAGACCTAATACAAAAGATACTTCATCAATTTTTACCAAAAGACATCAACATAATTACATGTTCCTAATGCAATGAAAGTTATATCAAAACATATTACATCTAATAATGTTTCGTTTAGTTGTGCAGGGAAGTTCGAACTAGGCTATTCTTCACGCATTGAAGGATGAAACAATGAATGAACCCCGAGATTGGCTTGAAATTGCACATTGCATTTTGGTATGGGATAAGTTGGGCCGGGTTCTTCTCATTAAAGTATTTTTTTTATTTTTTTTTATTTTTTATTTTTTATTTTTTGAGTTGACTTAATTTTTTTCATAGATATTCATAAGGCTCGGCCGCCTATCGAGCGGACTATGGTACTACAAACGTTGTGTAAAAAGAAGCTTTATTTCGCATTTTAGCTTAAATCATATACTATATTGTTACAAAGAGTTTTGTATATTTTTTTATTGTTTTATAATTGTTAACGTTCATTTATTTTTCATTGTTAATTGATTTATTATAAAAATGGTACGTTTATAACTTATTTATCGTTACCAACATCTTACAAGTGAAGGCAAGTAAACCTAAAATTTTTATGCACAACCCTTTCTTTCAACATGTATACTTTTCAACCATTTTTTACCACCTTTTTTTCGCTATAGTAAAATATGACAACAATAATTATAAGACATGATCGCCATGCTTAGGGTTGGACATGGGAAATGGAGATAAAAAATAACCCCCCCCCCCCCCCCCCCCGGCGACGTTGCTCACAAGAATGGGAAGTAGAAATGGTTGCGAAGCTAATGCAAAAATTAAGCTTTCAGTTCGACGCCAGTCTATTAATTTGTTTCCCTTATTATCATTGGGGCTAATTGCATAAAAAAAATTACCAACTTATTTTACGTCAGAAGTTTAATTACTTTTTATTCAAGGTACCTAAGATAAATTGGGTTTCCAGTTGTCATGTCATCATCTTAAGCAGCCGATACGTGGTTACAGATTTTATCTTTCTCTCATGTACGAATATATATCTCTCTTATCATTTAACCATATTGATATTGCAAACGTTTGAAAATTGTTAGGATAACAATCACACATGGAAAACAAAAGTGCAAAACATGAGTTACATTTAATCCTTAGAACTTTCATTTGTTAGGGCATATAGGCACATGAAAAGATAAGCACGGGGATGATGACATATACTCCACTGTTGTCATGCTTTATCCCAAACATCCCGAACTAAGACTCCTGAAGCTTGGGTGATTATATCGTCATTTGCTTAAATGGTTAATGTGCTCACTGTCGCTACCATACAATCGAAATGTGTTACAAACTAATTTTAGTTTGTCATCATTTATATGTTAGGTATTCAATTGGATTTATTAGTCTAATCATATTTGTGGATGATAATTCACTATATTAAATCTAATATGTGATTTTATTTGTTTCATGAGAAAAGTTATGTTGAGGATCACAGGCTCATAATAAAACACTTGATGAGCCTAATATTTCCACTACGACAATCTTAGTTTATATGTTAAAAATTACTATATTACATCTGTTCGTAAATTAATACATTCAAATGATATTTACAAGTTGTAAAAGCTCATTTCGCACGGTGGTCTTGACATAGTCGCAGCGCAAATTATACAATGGTAACTAAATAACAATACAAAAAGATAATCAAGGATAGTTAATTAAAAAATTAATAATAATAACTAATACCTCCCAACAATAATTACAATTAATGCTTCCCTTGCTTAAAAAAATGTCACAACCTAATACTAACCAAAGAATAATTACAAGTCATGCCCGCCTATCGGGCGGGCTTCGAAACTAGTATGTGTATATATATATATATATATATATATATATATATATATATATATATATATATATATATATATATATATATATATATATTGAGACTTTCTTGTGAAAATCATCTTATATGCGAGAACCATTTTTTAACTTTTGGATTAATTGATCAATGGTCAAAAATGAATGTGTCATTTATGTAAATAACTAAGAGATAAGGTAAATTAGTGTAACTGGTATAAGGGTAATTTTTTCTTCCCTCTTTTTTCCTATTTTGTGTAATATGATGTTCATCATATTTTGATGTTAATCATAACTGGATTTGAGGCTCGAGGGAAAATGGGAATGAAAAAAAGATGAAGAAGAAGTGACACATGTTATATCCGATGAATTTTTACAATTTTTGATAAAGAGTTACTTTTTATTTGATCTTTCTCCACTTGATGAATGACATGAAATTTGTTCTTATTTATTTATATATTTTGTTTTACTTTTTTTTTTTTTTTTTTTTTTTTACAACTTTTTGTTAAAACTTAATACATCGCAGTATATATACGTAGTACTTTAGTTTCTGATTTTGATAAAAACACTTAGACAGTTGGTAATTATGAATTATGTTAATATTTATGTGTTTACTAAATAGCTAATACGTTAGCTAGAAGAATTTGTAGTTTTAAATAAGAAAATATAAAAAATTACTTTTCAAATATTAAAGCCAACAGTCTCCATCCATCGATGGTCCCTTTGCAGACTCGGACATCCTTTCCTAGAGACTAGAGTCACTTTCAAACTTCTAAAACATATTCCTTTTTCGACTCAATTTCTTCCTCATCCCTATGTATGTTTTCCAAACCAAATTTCCAATTATAACTCAGTACCTTTTTCCATGAAATTTCGGTTTTAGCCATCACAAATGACCTCCTTTTATTTTTCATATTTTTTATGTTTATTCAAAGTAATTCATTAACTCAAACAAATTATTGTTGAATTGACTACTTGTGTAGAGTATATTATCCTTTTTATTATTTATTTATTTATTTATTTATTTATTTATTTATCCTACTCATTGCGTTACTCGTCTTTTTACTATTAGAGGTAAAGTGCAAGTTATGTCCCTATGGTTTTCTATTTTTGCAAGTTTTGTCCCTCAATACTTAAAACTGCAAAAAATGTTCCTGTGATTTCCACTTTTGTTCGAATAATCTCTTTCGATTAACCGTCATTAAAAATCCCCATTAGTAAGTCCTTACGTGTGTTCCACGTAAGGGTATTTTCATCAGATCCGGTTCCCGCATTAAAGTATTTTTATTTATTCTTTCATTTTGTACTTTTTCTCATATGTTTGTTCACGAAAAGAAGCTACAAACATGTTTAATGAACACTTTTAAAGATTATTTAAGAACAAAAGAAATAAATGCATGTCTTGACGGTTTATCACTTTTCCTTTTACCTAAAGTTAAAATAGAATTGCGAATCATCAAGAGGCGAAGGGATTTCGTACTGATATTCAAATACATTGTACATTCAATTTAATACCCGTTAATATACTCGATCCGTCTCAAATAGTTATCCTCCAATTAAAAAAATATATATATAAGTAAATAAAAAAAATGACACACTACTTTTAAACTTTTAAAGTATTTTCTTTTCAACTTACACCTTAAATAATTTTATTTGTGTTATCTAATACTTAATGAGAATTACACCAATAAAAATACATTTAAAACTTAATACGTTCATATATTTTGCATCAAATATTACATAACACAAATAAAATACGAAGTAATTTAAAGTCAAAGTTAAAATAAGAATACTTTAAAAGTTAATAGTGAACACTTATTTAGAGACGGAGGGAGTAGTATTGTTTTTCGCTCTTACGTTTTGCAAAATAAAATTTTTACCTTCAACTAATTAATTAATACTTTTTAATGTGTAATTATAATTTCACTTAAAGTAATATAGGAAACTTGATCAAACTTTCTTATCTTAGTGATTGTAAATAATTAAATTGAAATATCTAAAAAAAACATGTACTATTAATTTGGGACAGAGGGAGTATTTAAAATTACTACGTCAGCAAAATAGAATTAACATAATAAACCAACAAAACCAACCAATACTTTTCTATGGGAAATGATTTGCATATTTAACTTTTTGATTGAGACATACCAAACTATGCATTAAACAAATGTATTGTACATATATTTTGCTTTAACTAATTGTACTTTAGACTTTGCAAATAAAAAAACCATATGTACAAATCATCTCCCATTTACTGAATATTTATATGAAATAACGAGCCTTTTAATTTGTCAACTACACTATTTGAAATTCAATATAAAATTTGATTATGTAATACTAGAGGTGTCAAAATGGGCGGGCACAGGCCATAGTTCAAATGGGCTAAGGGCTAAACGAGCACGGGCTAAATAGGCACGAGCCAAACAGGCGCATGTTATACGAATAAATTTTTCAAACATAACACCTCATTTATATTTAAAAAAATAATAAATATATTATATTTATAAATTTTTCTTTAAAACTAATTGTAATATTTTTCAATTGAGAGAAAATACGTATCCGTTTGTGCATTTATTTATTTATTTATTTGAGTTTGAGCACAAATTACCACATTTGTGTGAGACTCTAAAGTAAGATGTTATACATCACAAAACAAACTGTTAAAATGTAACACAATCATCATTTTTTATATATAAAATATAAACAAACAGCATTAAGCACGTTCATATGTTTTTATGAACGCTCGGGTCGAAAATTAGTTAGATATATTATCAAAGCTAGTTTATAAGTTATAACCACATGTAATCTTAAAGTTTCGTGGTTTTGAGTATAAATAGTTTTGAGAATGTAGATATGACTTGATAACTTCTTAAAAATGCAATCTATCCTAAAAATTCCTAAGAATCAAATATGGTTAATCTTTATCTACATTTATAAAGTAATGCGTGATCATTCAACATGACGACATAATTTGAAAACTACAAAACATGTCTTTTTGTTAGAAAATTATTTTATTTTGCTACTTTATGTTAGTTATTTAATCACCAACTTAGTATTGACAACTATCGGATAAATCATCTTTAATTGCCATGCCTCTCCATATCTCACCACCTACCAATAATATCATTTCACCTCATTCATGCTTCTCTCATACCTCACCAATCACCATACATTATTAGTGGCAACCACGATCCCATGCCTCACATAATTTTATTTTTTTACTCTTTATATTCATAATTATATTAAACAATTTAATAAAAACATAATATTTCATTAATAATTAAAAGAAAATTACATAATACTTAAAAAAAAAAAAAAAAAAAAAAAAAAAAAAAAAAAAAAAACAACTAGTCATCGAGGTATGGTAAGTCTTGAGCCGCTACGTGCTCCGTAAGATCATATGGGAGACGGTAATGGATATCTTCGTCGAGTAACTCCGGTAGTACATTTGGGTCATAAACTGGCGCGACCGGCTGATCCACTATATGAACCGGTGATATTGCCATCTGGTCGTCTTTTAAAATCATATTGTGAAATATAATACACGTATAAACGAGTTGTCGAATCTTTTCGACTGACATAACCCGAAGAGGACGACTGAGAATCATCCATTTTCCCTTAAGACGACCAAAAGCTCGTCTGACATTTTTTCTTGCAGACTCTTTTAGCTTCTTGAATCTCTTTTCCTTCTGGTCAGTGGGATACTTATATGCTTTAACAAACGTTGAATACGTAGGATAGAAATATCCACGTTTGTAAAGCCGTCCATTTACAAAAAATGAACTGTTTGGCGCCGTTCCATTTCGCTCCGTAAGATACAATGAAGACCGATACAAAAACGGGTGACAAAATAGTCATTCATTAGAGTTTGTAAAGCTTTTTCACGAAAATGGGTGACAAACTCTCGGGTTTCGGTTGTGCTTGCCGTGTCTTCAATGGAATCGTACACGCCTAAATAGGTTGATAGGGTACTACATGATAACAATAGTTCGGAAGAGTCGGCGGGAAAAATTAACTCGTCCTCGGATGAAGTCATGGTAAAAAATGTGAATTGTTTGTGTGAAAATATGGTAAATAAAATGTGAATTTTTTTTTTTTTTTTTTTTTTTTTTTTTTTTTTTTTTTTAAATTGCCAACGGTCACAACGTTCAACGACTATATTCTTTACTGCCTCAACGGCAAAGTATGCCGAAGGAGTCCATGCCGCAATGGTGGCAGCGGTGTTGCCGCTCAGCATGGCTCCATGCAATGTGAAACCGAGCTTCATTACCACCTCTAAGTAATAAAAGTTCTTTTTGTCCCTTTTCTGTTTACATGTCATTCACTTTGAGGGATTAACCAGAAGTAAGTACAAAAGACCCAATGTACACATGAAGTTATTGCAGTTGAAGACGGTTAAGTGCGGGGAAAATCTCAAAATCGAATTTGGGTTCACAACAAAGTCCGAAATTTTTGAAAATTCTACTTTTAGTCATGCTCGACCTGTGTTACTGCGCGACCCATTAAAATGTTGACATGTGGCATGACAAAAGAAACACTTGTCACATTTTGAATGGGGTCGCACATTTATCGGCGGCTGTGCGAATGTGCGACCCATTCAAAATGTGATAAGTGTGTCACTAAATGATTAGAATGATATTTTTGTGATGCTACATGTCAACTTTTTACTGGGGTTGCGCAGTAGCACAGGTCGAGCATGACCAAAATTTGATTTTTCAATATTTCTGACTGTTATGAACCTCAAAAAGACTTTCAGTAACGTGTTTCAAATCTCGACACTGTCGCTGTTGCTGGAATGTGCCTCTAAAGACAGTTGGTAACTTGTCTCTAAGGAAGATCAGGCGACGCTCTTTACCATCTAAAATGACTTTACCTAGTGGTAGGTCAAGTACATAAACTGTAGCAACACTTGACTTTTGAGGATATACAAGTTTACATTGTTTTTTTTTTTTTTTTTTGAAAGGTGAATTTCAACTTAGAAACGACCACCTTCGCGGACAGCGAAGGCCCCATCGCCACCCCGCCAGACTATGTTGTCTTAACCGGGTCCACGCTGATCTCAGGTGGTAACGGGTTTCCCCCGGAAACCGTACTGCCTCCACACAAGTTACCTTGCTGGAGAAACAGCCGGATGAAAACCGGGTCATGCTCAGGATTCTAACCCCAGCGGCTTGGTCTAAAGGCTTCGAATCCATCCATCGCCACCCCGCCAGACTATGTTGTCTTAACCGGGTCCACGCTGTTCTCAGGTGGTACCGTACTGCCTCCACACAAGTTACCTTGCTGGAGAAACAGCCGGATGAAAACCGGGTCATGCTCAGGATTCTAACCCCAGCGGCTTGGTCTAAGGGCTTCGAATCCATCATTGCAATATATCTCCGGAACAAATGGTCTGCAAGTGGACCACAAGTGAGGACTTCCCGGGTGGTCACCCACCCGGTACTACTCCCACTTGTGGGTGCTTAACCAAATAAGCCCCACCCACTAGACCACAAGTCCTTTGATCAAGTTTACATTGTTTAATACGGACCAAATCAAAGATTTATAATCCACTTTACCTTTCAAGTTGAGCGATATTAGCTCTCAGGAAAGTAATGCATAGATTTTCAGAAGTCATGCCAATACATTGAAATGCTGCAATATGCTAGAAGTCGCAAACACTGTATCAAACCAACATTTTGTACTAAATCACTTTCATTTAAATTTTCAATATTAATGATCATAAATATCAGGACTTGCCCTAATGTTGTATCAGGTACAACATATTGGTATGAAAAGTTTATCAATCACAGTCCTACTTTACAAACAATTATATCTCTTCCGTAACGTCTATTATACACATTTAAAGAATGTAATCGGACATTCCGATCATAACATTGATCATCCTCACCCAGATTTAGGTATGTCAAATGCGCTATACAGTTGGTGCACGAACCGTTGCAGGTGAGCGAAGAACTTGTTGCAGCATTCGTGCAGCAAGACGCTGCGTAATGCCACCAAATACACGACCTCCAAGGTTTCTAGCCTCAGGCTCTTGAAGTACCTGGCCATATAATATTCTTTTTATGAGATGTAATACATCATGTAAACTAGACATATCAAATTCAAAAAATGACTGTTTTGACCCGAACCCAATTGACCGACGTCCAATTGCCAACTCTAATATCTAGTATACAGGCTCTTTTAACCATAAAACAACTAAGATAGATTATCTTCTAACAGGAGTTCTATTCTCACCTGTACAATTGGCTGTAGGATAGTAGGATCGATATTATTTGAAGACCGTAAAAGCCCCCATATCCTTAAAACTTGTTGTCTAAGCTCCATCATGCTCTCCATCTCAGCATCAGTCAGGGGCATGCCAATTCCATTCCCATTGGGAATAAATGTCTTCAAAGGGGCAGGAATAGAATTGTATGTATCAACCATGGTGCCAATAGTGATTGCTTCAGTTACCCGAATAGCTTCTTTGATAACTAATGTCCTCAACTCCTCACCTTCGGGATCCAATAATAGTTTCAAAACAGGTTGTAGAGCTTCATTTGCTGAGAAATCTCTATCCTGTTTCCCTTGCACAAGCAGGTTTTCAAGTCTATTCCACCTGTCGGAATGCAAGAAATTAGACAATATAAATTTAGATACGTAAATTTTGACCCATTATGATTGCTTCAAGTTTGGCTGTGTTTTATCTCAAACGGGTTGAAAGTCACATAAAGTCTATTTTCACTGTGTATCACCTCTTAAATTGTTTTTATTCATCGAGTTCTATTATATTGTAATGATATTGTTTCTTTAATCATATAGATCAACTATTTCTTAATAAAATTGGACAAAAAGTGCGGCCAATTCAGAACATAATAGGTAAATATGGAAATTTCGACCCATTTACTTGTAAACACGTCAGTTTGGGTTTTTCTTATCTCACATGTAATGATGTAAAATATAAAACTTGGGTCAAAATGGGCAGAAAGTCAGTGTGTAGTTTCAATGCATAAACAGACATAGCTTCCTAGATTGTTATTATACGAGTTTTTTGATATCGTAAATTCTTAATCATAGATTTTTTTTTTTTTTTTTTTTTTGAACGAAACTTAATCATAGATTTCAACGTGGATTTTTGAATATATGGTTCCGTAATCAGAATTACTGGTAGTTAATTATCGAAAAAAAATTGACAAAAAAGTGTTTAGTGGGTCAACACTCAACCTAGCCCGGTCCGGCCAATTTCAACAAATACTAAAAATAACCCGTTTCAACCCAATCCTATTTGAAATGCTACTAAACCAGCGACCCTCCCATCTTGTTGCCTCCATATAAAGTCAACAACAGACCACATTTAAAAAGAAAAATTACAAAAGAACACATACCTGAACTTTCCGTCCTTGAATAGTAACTCAATAAGCGCATCTCTCAGATATGGATTCGGGTCTGTGAGCAGCCTTTTAGCAAAATACGGATATGAAGCAGCTAGCACCTTAAAATTAGGATCAGCGTAAAGGGCCAAACCTTCTAGAACGGTAAGTGATCTCAATATTAGTGCATAGTAAGCTGGGACATTGAATGGATACTCATAAAGAACAGCACCAAGCCCATCCACAATTGTTTTAAAATTGAGCTCACTGACTGTAGCATTTAACGCATTATCAAAAAAGTTCCTAAGTGCTGGTACAATCGGGGACACATCCACATCAGGTGATAAAAAATCTAAAGCATAATAATCACGAGCCATGGCTTCATAATCCCGATTAACCATGTGAACCACATGACCAATAATTGCAAACCTTGCTTCTTCTGGGGTTTCACTCATCATACCAAAATCAAGAAAAGCAAGCTTTCCATCAGGCGTAGCTAACAGGTTGCCAGGGTGAGGGTCTGCATGGAAGTAACCATACTCGAGTAGTTGCCTAAGACTGCACTGAATCCCCGTGTTGACCAGATCCAAGACTTTTAACCCTTGACCTTCAATTATTGCCTGCTCGTTGAGTTTGACCCCCTCCACCCAATCCATTGTTAAGACTTTCCCACTGGTGTAATCCCAGAAGATGTCGGGAACAAGTACGTCTTCTCTGTCCGCATATAGCTTTTTGAATCTTCTAGCATTCTGCCCCTCCTGCACACACCTGTCAAAATTAACATTCAAACCCACAGGAACGTCTAACGGGTTACCATACACATACTCTTTCCTATTCCGTCCACATGACAGACAATATTCAGTTATTAGTGTTCACATAAAAAAAAAAAAAAAAAAAAAAAAAAAAAATCTGTGTTTTAAACCTGATTATCTGATTACTGAGACGACCGGCATGTATTTTTACTAACTAGTTTAATGCCCACCGAAGTCATAATCTGTTATTGACTATTTAAGGGTCAAATAACCAGTTTCAAATGATTCAGTAATTACAACAAAGCTGGTTTTCAAAAGGTAGATAAAAACAGCCAATATCCCTTCTTTTTAACATTGTTTGAGAGACATTTACTTTCATCTCATTAGATGCATCTCTTATTTTACAAAAAAATGTCATTTACGACTAGTTATGTATTAATTTCTCTGAAATCAGGAATTTGCCAAAAGCTAATTATTATGGCTTCAAACAGCAAAGAACATCCAAACACAATCTTCTATCCCTGTTTTGTTACAGCCGATGATTTAAATCACATAATCACTTTTGAAATGCACATCCAAACACCCCTAGAGAACCTGGGTGTAACTCTTAGAAAATGGAATTTGAGAGAACATGCTATTGGTGCAACTGGAAAGGAGAACTAACCTGTACATAGTTCAACTCTTGATAAACTCTTCTTGCGAATTCGTCGATTAAAGCAACGACGTCACTAGTAATTACATCTACATATTTATTTATAGCAATACCTAGACCCCTTATAAGGTAAAAATCTAGACCAATTGCTTCCTCAATACCAGGTCTCTGCACCTTCACAGCAACATGTTGCCCAGAATACTTAAGCTTGGCTTTATAAACTTGACCCAAACTGGCTGCCGCAATCGGAGATGTTGATATTGATGAGTAAATAGAATCAAGTGGAAGCCCCAGCTCTTTTTCAATGCAGGCAAATGCCTCTGCATCTGGAAATGTTGGCAAAGCATCCTGCTCGGTCACATAAATAGTGTCAACCATAAAAGGATAAGCACATAAACAAAATCAAACAAAAAGATTACCAACATTCTAAGAGAAAAAATGCATCTATGAGTTTTAGGGGGAAAAAAATAGCTCAAATGACTTATTTTGATATACTTAGTCATGAGAATAATCTTTTGAAGTAAAGATACTGATCTATAAAGCTACCATACTTTCATAGCTGAGTGAGTTTTAGTGGAGTTGGAGCATGTAGCAGTAGCTTCTCAGTGCAAAACTTACGTAAGGGTTATGAATTTGAATTTAGAACGGACCATCTAATATAATTAATGTTAGCATTTGATAAACACACACTGCCTCTGATAATATTATAATTTGATAACCAATTTTGCATTATTAGTTTCATAGCAGCTACAACAAAACTTATTTTTTAAGATTAAAGCGAAACTACCTATTCATCTTCCTCTCAACATAATTTGATCACAGACTTTTACTACTAGTTGACAAAACATCTTTTCTTTTTCACGAAAAAATTTCTTTTAGTGCCATCTTACCTAATTACTCAATTTACTCAATATATAGTCAGAACTTTCCAAACCCTCAAACATCCAAGTATCTAATTATTATAACTCAAACAGCAGAAGAACCACCAAATACTATATTTACAAATGCCGTTTTATTCAATTGATTTTCTGGTTCTGAATTATTCAGTATCACATAGTCAAATTCAAAACACATTACCAAATCACTGACCAATTATAAGTAGGTAAAAACCATTCAACCCCTTATAAAACAAAGTGCCAAAGTCAACAAACGAATACAATCACATTTTGACAATGATACATCTATATATAGGTTAAGAATCTTCAATCCTGTATATATAAGAGTTTCTCACCCTACTAATGACAACCCACCTTTTTTTTTTTTTTTTTTTTTTTTTTTTTTTTTTTTTTTTTAATTATTATTATTATTATTTTTAGAACGGCAACTAACTATCTCACAATATACAACCACAAACTATCTCACATGTCCTAACCAAGACTTGAACCCACAACCATTTGGTTGGAGAGCTTCTCACACAACAAGGGGCACCATTGGCACAAGCCCTTTGGTACGACAACCCACATGAAACATACAATCATTGATAGTTAGCAAAGACCACTAACTAATGTATCAATACCAATATTGCCAAGTACGTACTATCATAAAACACCAAAACAAGTTGTAACAATACACACCATTGGCATTGAAAACAAAACAAACATTCTTTTACCTGCAATTCCGAAAGCTCCTCAAGGAATTCAGGCGGACAAAGATCTGGCCTAGTAGACAGCCCTTGACCAATCTTAACAAAAGTAGGACCTAACCTAGTAAACGTCTCCCTTAACTCAACTGCTCGCGCTCTTCGATTCTTTTCCAACTGACCCTGCAACTGATCTATATATAACTTCACCCCAAATGAACCCAATCCCACAAGAATCTGCAAAGTCCTCCTTAACACCTAAACATAACCACATTGATTAAAAGTTAAAACAGGTAACATTCTGAACACAATAGTTTCATACATTTGTTAAATTTAATCAATTTTACAAACAAAAATCATCAATCGCAGCCTCAAAGCAAGTAACTTTTTTATAAGTTAGCACAATAGTTTCATAAATAAGAATGAAAAGATAAAATTTAACCTTTAAGTAAGTAACTTTATAATAAAGGAAAAATCGCACAAAAAGGTACAAGATGTTAGGTCAATCACATATTAAGTTATTCGACTTTTACTTTACTCAATTTAAGGTATCGAAGTTCAAAAGAGGTTACAAACAACCACTCGTAATTTTAGCCGAAATAACTTTAATTTGCCCGACTAGAATGATACATCACATTAATTAACCATTTCAGCTAAAAAATGACTGGTAACATCTTTTGAAAAGTCGAAAAAAAATCTTGTTTACCATAAATGGAGAAAAAAACAAGTTAAATAGCGTAAAACAAGGGCGGAGCTAGCAGGGTGACTAGTGGGTGCTGAGCCATCCCTAATCAACCGACTTCATTCATTAGTTATTTAGACTACAAGCGGCTTTTCCGCTAGTTTTTTACATTGAGCCCCTCTTATTCGGTAGATATGTCTACAAAAGTCATAAATGAATAATCTAAACAATAAAGACAGATTACTTTTTGAAGGGATATCTATCACTATGACTTTTTGCTTTAAGCACGGCCGACCCCCTTTAACTAAAAATCCTTTTTAGCAACAACACATGAATTTCATATAGTTAAGAAATTTTGATGTATGAAAAGAGTAAATAAAACCTTAAAGCAAGAAAATAAAGTAAACCTTAAAGGGGCGATTAGCGTATTTAAACTTAAGCATCTCCGGACTGTAGACAGTGGCGTTGACAGCACGCGCCAACGCTTTAGACTCGGCTTGAATATCATCAGCTCTGTTTCTGACTAAAGCCGATGATGACACGTCACCATTGACAATGCTATTAGTTTTAACAGAAGATGAAACCCTAGGTCTGGTATCTTCAACTAAGGCGGCAAGTATAGGTTTAGGTCTGAATCTGGTACGGTGTTTGGTGGTGGTGGTGGTGGTGCGACGGCGGTGGAAGACGGTGGTGGAAGCTGGGTTTAGGGTTACGGTGGACATTTAACGGTGGGTGGGGGGATTTAATTGGTTAAACAAAACTCTGGTTTGGTTGAATGAAATGAGTGAAAATTGTTAGGCTGAAAATAAATAATACAAGGTGTTTGGTGTAGGACGGACGTGTTTGATTACTAGTCAGTACTAGAAGCGCCCATGCCCCGCCAAATCTTTTAGTTTCTTGCTAAACTATCTAATCTCACTCACATCGCATGGACTTGTTAAATGGGTCGGGTTTATCGGATCCACTTGTTTATTCTTATTCATATTCATTTGCATCCTAACATACATGGCTTATCGGGTTTGTCGGTTTATTAAAGTTTGGTTTGAAAAAATTTTTGGTAAAATCTAAAATTGAACTTAACTGAATTCAAATTAGATTAAATAGGGTCGGGCTTGTTTTTTGGATTGACTCGAATAACCCAAATTACATAATTTATATATTTTTTAATTTAATTATATAGATTTTTGAACAAGAAGAAAATTTATATACTTATGTGAATTCGGTTTTTGGTTCGCTCAGGTTTTTATTTTGTCAAAACAATATCCAAATTGAAAACCACAAATTTAATTGGTTCGGTTTTGGCAAATTCGATTCGGTGATAAATTCGGTTCCTTTTATTTAGTTCGTTTCAGTTCCTGGGTATTACCCGATTTGTGAATAGAATCAGAAAAATAAAAATTGTTTGTTTTGGGTCTATTTTGGTTAAATAGTAGCTCGTTTTTATGAATCTAAGTAAGTTGTCAAGGTTTAAATGATTTTCTTATCACTTTCTTTGTCTTTTTCCTTTCTTTTTTGTATTTTTACCCTTGCTTGACCATTGTACAATATTGTTCTTTTGTGTTTAACTATTATTTTATTCATTCATGTATCTGACAAGCCGTAAATTGATACCGAAAAATTCTAAAGCTTTGAGTAAACCAAACAACAATTTTAAGCAGTAATTTCAATTCATAAATCACCTCTATTAACCCGACACCTATAGTAAATCCTCACTTCAAACCAAACATACCCTTATTATGAGTTAAATAAACTTTCATTTTCCAAAATTATCTTTACAATAAAAACATTATCTGTTTACCCTTTTATTTGACTAATAGAGTGGTCGTCTATCAATTATTTCCCTCGTCATATATCAATTCTCTCTCCTTTTATGCTTCGAACATTTTTCAAGTATAACGGTTACATGAGTTCTCCAATGCTCAAACTACTGGACTACGCACTGCAATGTTGGTGAAAAATTAAAGCATTGTCACTTGAATGGCCATTTTTAATGTACATGTTATTCTCATAATCATGTTTTTTTCATTCTTCAAAGATATTGCTTCCGATATACAAATAAACGACAAGAAAAACGTTTTCTCATTGTTAATCGGGGCAGATGGGCATCTGGCTTACAATATGTCATGTGTTACCTAAATTCTAACTAATTTTTTTTTTCTACACATACAATGATAACATTCTATGATAGTGTCTGCAATGAAATGACAAAAAAAGGAATTGCAAAAACCAACTTAATTGGTGTAATGGGTAAAAGAAAATACATGGTAGATAAGACATTCATAAATTGTTGTTGAATTTCAAAACTACCAATAATTTGTTACTAGCTATGATAGTTTTCTTAAAAAGTTTTAATAATAGGGAATTCTCATGTGAATTGAAAAGACATAAGAATGAATGTATTTTGTTTTAATGCTCGAAAGGTGTTTCGTCACAAACATGTCTAAATGACTTGGACTTGTAAAAGAGGGTGCATCACGCATATTCTGGTTGCCAAGAGATTGAAGTCTGAAAATTCGTTACGTGTTTTAACTTTTGAGAACCTTCGTATAGAGTTTTTATTTTGCATCCTAGACAACGTAGTTTGAGGTTATCGAGAACGGTACATTATAATACATTTGAGACTATTTTATAATTAGAAATGCTTAAAATTCAGATTTCTTTTTTTACCTATTATAGAAAGATTTCAAAATTAATTTGTTATGAAGTAAGTTAGTCAAGAAGTTTGTTAGGAAGCGCTTGGTTATTCAAACTAAGATTATTTGGCTTAACCATCTCTAATATCTCTACTTATAAAGCATGAAGACAACTAAACATGTAACCAAATAACGCAAAATATAATCACATGGTACTCGCCGCCGCATTATGCGTGTACCATTCTAGTGATTTATAACTTGTATATTGTTCAAAGTAAGAATAACGAATGCTATTTATGGATGAGTTATGATTAAATGAGAGGAAAAAATAAAATAAGAATGGAGAAGAAACCATAATCACATATAGGGCTGAGCACCGAAGGTTCAAAACCGAACCGGACCGACGAAACCGACCGAACCGACAAAAACCGAACCGGACCGACGGCCCATCGGTTCAGTTTCAGTTTCAGGTTTTATATGATTTCGGTTTTGGGTCGGGTCGGTCCGGTTCGGCCCAAAACCGACAAAAACATACCAAAATATACTTAGACCGACAAAACCGAACCAAACCGACGAAAACCGAACCGAACTGACAGCCCATTGGTTCGGTTTTAGTTCTGGTTTTTCATGATACTCGGTCCTCGATTTTTTCGATTCGGGTCGGTTCCGACTTGATGCTCAGCCCTAATCACATATACACCTACAAAAGTAGATTTTCTTTTAAAATATTACTCTTACGTAAAAGTGTGGCTAGAAATCTTTTGCATTATTCTTATTTTAAATTTTTTTCTCACCGGTTCTCTTCTCATTTATTGATTTCATATTGTGGTATTTAACCGTCGATACTTGATTTGTCTCATCAAGATCAAAATCTAATTCTTTGTTAGAAAAAGATATAAGTTATACAAAAGACCTTTAAAAAAAATTACAATCAAATAACTCACTAAATTAGTATGATCAGATTCATTAAGCATCTCATGATCTCATATTATAATATATACTAAAAATCATTGTGGACACTGTAGCTACAGTGCGCACATCAATTTTCATTTTAAACCCTGAGGTTATTGATCAATTACAAAGTAGTACGTAACGGCCGTTACCTAACAGTTGTGACTTAAATTTGCAATGGAGCAATAACTTCAGAGTTGTTTATGTGCAAATATTAAGCAGAAACAGCCCCTAAGGTTAACTTTTATTTTCAACGTTAGTCCCTAAAGACTAACTTTGCAACAAACCGCCACTTTCAGGGACTAAAACGGAAAATATTTTTGCTACAGTACCAACAGTGCAGAACAGTAGCTACTACAGTGCAGTACAGTGGGGAATAGTACGTGTACTATTCCTAAGCAATTTACGAAAATGGTCCCTCAGGTTAGTTGTAAATAGCACCGTTAGTCCCCTGATGTGTAAGGAAAGCTTTAAATTTATAATACTAGTTTCACCGATTTTAATAAACCAAACACACGGGTAAAGTATAACTCTTGTTGGTAGTATTAGATTAAGGTAAGACCAGGTCGTATCCACAGGGACTTAGTTCGTTCGGATTAAGTATAAATAATTAGTAAAACAAAACAAATAACGATAATGGTAATATGAGGAATTCAAATATTAAAATAAATGATTGCTTGGATAGCTAAGATAATCAAGTAACAATGCTTATGTTTGATCTCAGTCTGATAAAGGAGCACAACTTATAAGAAAGCTATTTTCGTCAAAAGAGCAATTTCATAACTCGTAGGTTTAATTCAAGATTCATATCTACCCGTTAAGTGATTTCTCTCGAAATAGTACTTCATATCAAGTCTAGATTATTATTGATTCTTCTAAGTGGATTTATCCTTTCAAAGACTAGATTCGCAGACAAGTTCCTAGAATTGCGTTTAACAAGTTGGTTCTTTCGACCTATCCCAACATATTATATTCAACCAGTTTCAACAAATAAACATAATAAGACTAGAGATGAAATAGTTCACAATATAAACTTGAAATTGGTAGAGATCAAAACATAATCATAAGTCGCTTAGTTATATTATCATGTCCAAGCAATCACAAGAGGTTTAGCCTCTCATGGCTAATGAGTTCATAACAACAGAAGTGAATAAATAGTAAACAAGAGACATACAGGTTGGATTGATCAAATGATTACACAAGTGTCACAAGTAACCAAGAATTCGACACCAACAAGTATATAACACCCCCTATTCTGATTCGTTCACCCCTGCAAATGGCTCTGGACCACGTATTACTTCAGACCTTAACTTAGTGAAATTGGTTATAGAGTGGAGAGTTCAAATGCTTGCAAATGATCTCTATTTATAGGCATTCTTATAGGCAAAGTACGGCGCACTTGCTTTGTGAGTGCGACGCACTTTCTTATTTTCTTGGCGCCAAAGTTTCATAAATGCAGAGGAAGTACAACGCACTTTATTTGTAAGACCGGTGCACTTTTATAAAATATTGTATCTTGACTTCCTTTGACCGAGAGGTAAGTGCGGCGCACATGACTGGAAAACCGGCGCACTTGGCTTGCATGGAAAGCTAATCATGGAAGACTTCTTATTTATTTACTTGAAGTGGTGAAATAGTAGGTTTTGAGATGTATCATGCTCAGATCATCCGAGAGTGAACCTGCATTCATTTTATGCTATTAAGTACTAAAAGTTCATATCAAATGATCATAAAACATATAGTATAATGCTCAAGGAATATATAATTAGAGCATTATCAAATACCTCCACACTTAGCTATTGCTTGCCCTCAAGCAATCAAGCGAGAAAATTCAATTTGTTTTGTGATCATGGAGATATATTATCAGATTTATTATTTTGCTAGAAAGGCATTGACACATAACTACAAACACTTCACGAAGGATTATTTTTAAATGATTCACACAATTCGCTCAAATAGGGTTAAGTTCTCTCAATATTTGCACAATCACGACTAAATAGCTACCATAGGCTTGTACAAAATACAAAGACAACTCCGACAAGGCGTAAGCACCAGACAATGATATCAATGAGGACTTTTTCGGGTTGGCTTAGGATTAAGGGTATGAGCAAGACATGGATAATTTTTCTTGTTGTTTCTTGTAGGATTCGTAGAAGAATATACTACTAAGCATCTGTTGATCATCAATATACAAGGATCTTTTATATTTTCTATTTTTCCATTCCAACATAACCTTCTTTTTTTTTTTTTTTTTTTTTTTTTCAACATTACTCATAACTTTTTCTTTCTTTCATAATTTTCTCATTTCACAGTAATAATCAATCAATCTTCATTTATATCGAGCATAAATAATTTGGTTTAAAAATAAGGAAAAGGCTTAGGCTCAGCATGTTGTTCTAAGTGGCAATAGCACTAAAAATGAGCGCTAGAGGGTTAATTTCTTGAATATACTAGTGACCAGTCTAGTCAACTAGATTATAATTTCATAGGATGGCTTTTTGGTGTAAATCCTAAGTTTGCCTCAATATTATATAAAATTGTCAATAAAGCATAAAATATATGCAATCTCACTGCGGTATTTGTTATTGATATATAAGTGCAAGTTCTAGAGCTAATTTAAATCGTCGGCTCACTCATATATTTTGGAGAAAGTGTAGCAGATATACACTTAAAAAGGCTTGTAATTATCTTGAATTTGTGGTGAATGAATTTGTGTCTAGCTATAATGTCAATCCAAGTGGATTTGCCTTAATAACTTGTGAAAACATATAATTTTTTTAAGTTTTTAGTAGGGAGCAATGGTTTAGTCATATAATCGGTTTTGTGAAATAAATATTTTTACTATTTGACTCCCCCCCCCCCCCCCCCCTCATACTCAAGTTGAACATTACCCTCAATGTTTATAACTGGATACAAAAATAGGAAAAATATTAGTAGAAAAAGAGAGTAACTTCACAGGCCATATGAGAAAGCATGAAGAGCTGTGCTTCCGAAATGCGGTCTTCATAATAATCTGCAAAAAAAAAATAAAAACAAACACACAAAAATGGAAAATATTTTTGGGTTTTTAGGTTATATATATATATATATATATATATATATATATATATATATATATATATATATATATATATATATATATATATATATATATATATATATATGGAAAATATTGGCTACAATTTTGTGTTCTAAATGTGGGTCCCTGTTTCTTTTTGTGGGTCATGATTTTTTTCTGTGGGTCCCTGATTCAATGCTAGTGTATTTTTTATGAAGGATTGTAGCCAATTAGCTACAAAAATTGTAGCTAAGCTATATATATATATATATATATATATATATATATATATATATATATATATATATATATATATATATATATATATATATAGTGAGACTTTCTTACGAGAACCATTTTATCTGCGAGAATTGAGAGAACCACAAAAAACATACATGCACGCCTTTTAAAATAAAATAAAAATACATGCAAATCATCAATAATCGTAAGTATCCACCAATATTCTTCAATATCATCATGAACTCATCCTCTTTTTTCACAAAAACATTACACACGGCCGCAATATTGTCGTTGCACGCCTTATAAGAACATATATGCACACCTTCGAAGAAAAATTTTGTATTTCCAATTTCTTATCAAATTCTTTAAAACAACTATGTTTTTCTTAAAACATGTATGTTATTTTTAGAACATATTTGCAAAAATATAATTATTGAAGTCGTGCATGTATGTTTTTGGTGGTTCTCTCAGTTCTTGCAGATAAAATGGTTCTCGCAAGAAAGTCTCCCTATATATATATATATGTTGGGTCACTGAATTCCCCAAACTTCCTCTAACTAGGATTTGAACATAAAATAACCTAAGTGTTTAATATTCGTAAACACTAACAAGTCGCTGAGTGAACAGTAACTCAGTGAGTCATCTTCAAGATGCTTAGAACGAGCCTATGAAGAAAGGTTCTCCATTCAGTGAGGCGGAACTCAGCGAGTGGCATCTAAGCCAAGAAGAAGGTGATGGGTTCAATGAGGATGACAATAACTCACTGAACCCCCAGGACTCCTCAACAACTATTGAAGTACTGAAGACTGAAGACCTAAAGTCTGAAGAATGGGAGGGACAAGGCGGGAAAAGTTTGAATGTATCAACAGGTATCCTTATCAACCTGAAGTCAAACTTTCCCTGAATAGCATAACGTCATGATGGTGTCATCACTGTGCATCAAAAAGGCACATTGTCCTTTACCCAATATAGTCCATTGTAACAGAGAAAAAATATGTAAGTATTTTGTCTCTACTAGATTAGGTCATCAATTTGTCTTTATTAGTAAAGTTGTAATTTACTTGTGTATAAATAGGTAGCATAAGTGAGGAGTAAAAGTTGACAAGTTTGTGCAATTAATGCTTAGACATTTACAAACAACTTTTACTCCTCCAAAGAACAACATAGTCCCTGAGATAGCTCAGTGTGACCTTTAGTTGTCACTCAAACTTTGTTTGGGTTTAGAGAGGAGTCATACCATACTTGTTGTTTCAATCCCCAAGTGTTATTCCGCAAACACTTGGGTATAATTCTTTTGATTAACTTCTAATAAAGAATTAAACATTGAAAAATATTGTCTCTTTATCTTTACATTTTATTTGTTGTTAATCAATTTCATCTTTGTTTAAAGTCATGGAACTTGGTTAGTTTAACTCATTAGTTATAATTAACCAAGTAAACGGGACCAACAAGTCAGAGCCTCTGATTTGTAAAACTTTTCATAATTTGTTTTCAAAACTAAAGAGTGCTCAAAAGTTTTTAAAATCAAGATCCCACCATGGCTGACATTGATGTTCCCCAACTTGTTGATAAAAAGGGTGGAAGCTATTCTGCTACTGCCCCTAGACTTGAAGTTGGAAAATTCAACAAGTGGAAAAAGCGCATGTTTTGCTACTTGATTGGGATAGAACCATACTACATTAAGCTTATTAATGATGGTCCATATGTCCCTAAAACTGCTCAAGGTTTAATCAAACCTGAAGCTCAGTGGACCCAAGATGAGAGGAGGGTGGTCAATCAAGACCAACGCTTGAAAAGCATCATTATATCTTGTCTTCCTGACGATATAATGGAACCAGTCATCAACTATCCTACTGCCAAGCAGACATGGACTGAATTGGTTCATAGCTATGAAGGCCCCCTAGATACCAAGGAAAACATGATCATGGACCTGAAACTTGAGTACAATACTTTCAGGGCCAAAGACTCTGAAAGTCTCTTAGAGACCTATACCCGGTATAAGACCCTCCTGAATGAGCTGACCAATGATGGTGTCACCCTGTCTAAGCATGAAATCAATGTTGGCTTTGTCAACAGTCTCCTTGAGAAGTGGTTAAACTTCTCTCAGGGCCTGAGAAATGCTAATCACCTTCAAACTCTTGAGCTTTCGGAGATTTATGGTAAATTCCTCTATGAGGATAACCTAATCTCAAGGAGATACCCAGACTCCAAGAAGGCTCAAGAGACTAAAAAGACCCTGACCTCTTCACCCATATCTACTGCTTTCTATTCCAATAGTGTTGTGCAGGATTTTCAAGTTGGATCAGATGATGAGGTTGATGAAAGAACAAGTGAGGAGTACCTAAATGATTTGCAAATTTAATTTCATGAAAGGGCACTTCTTGCTAACTCAAAAAGATTTGTCAAAAGAAACAAAATTTTGTAAACTCAAAAGCAAATGACAACACTGAATGTTTTAAATGTGGTAAAAAAGGTCATTTTGCAAAAGATTGTTTCTCAAAAACAACCTTAGAGCCATCTTACAAATTCTCAGGAAACAACTCATTCTCAAGAACAAGCAAGTTTCAACCAAAATTGCTTCAATCTAGTCAGTCTTTTCAAAATAAGATTGAAAAAATTTCTCAAAAAGATTTTGAAGCCAAATATAGAAAGGCCAAGGCCAAACTTGCTCTTCTGGAGTCATCCTCCTCAGTTACTTAGTCACCTCAGGCTCCTAAACCTGCTCAGGCTAAAAATAAGGGGCTATTTGCGAAAACATTTGATTGGGATGAGGAAGAAGTGTCCTCTGAGGATGAAGAAGTTCATATCAGTGTCCTGATGGCTTTCTCAAAAGACAACAAGCTTGCTGTGGGAAAAAGTCATGCAAGGAATGGAGAGTGGTTGAGCATCACCATGAGAAAGGTAAACATCTTACTATCTATGGATGATGATTCTGATTGGAAATCTTACTTAGATTATATAAATGTTGATCTTAAGTTTGTTGAAGAGCAAAGATTAAACTTGTTTTCAAAATTTAACAAACCTAGTTTTGAGTTAAAACAGTGTAGGGATGAACTCCTTACTTTAAAACAAGCTAAACTTGAAAGTGTTACACTTCAAATTCAAAATTCTGAATTTGTAAAACAAAATCAAGCTCTTCAGGAAGAACTTAAGAAAGAAAAGGCTGTCATTTGTAAATGGACTCAAAAGAACCCCAAACTCTTTGACACACTGAGTCTCACACCCAGTACCAAAAAGGCTACTTTGGGTGAAGATCAACTCACTGAAGTGTCTGGGGAGAGTAACCATGCAACAACCTTTCTATCAGCTAACAAACTCTCTAGCAAAGAACTTGCACCAAAATCCAGTGATTGGATTGAAAGAGTCAATCCTGACAGTAAAATGCCAAACTTCAACACTGGAAGAATTTTGGAGCCTAAAAGTCAGGCCATTAAGGAAATGCTAGGAGTCATTGATGAACCCAGTTGTACTGAGTCCATCACTAAGTCTAAGTCAGATTCACAATCACCACTCCCTCCATTGAAACAACTTCAGGGAGCTGCACCTAGTTCTGATCTTGCACCATCAGTCTATCAACCACATTCTCCCAAGGAGAAATCAAGTCCAGGAATAACTATCCTGAAAAGACCTACCTCAGTACCTTCTGAAACCCACACACCCTCAGTATCCACTGAAGTGAAACCTGAAAGCACTGATTCTAAGTATGATCAGTTAGCTGAACTTGTCAGGAAGTTGAGTGAAAAGATTGAGTCTACTGAAAAACTATCTGACTCAAAATCTAAACAACCAACAACTTCCTCAAGTTCCTCCAAACCAAAATCCACATCCAGACCTTCAGTGAGATGTGGACTTTGCAATCATCCAAACCACTCAACTGATAATTGCTACAGAATCCTGTTCTGCATGATTTGCAAACAAGAGGACCACAGGACTTCTGATCACAACTCTCACTATGCATCCCTGAAAACACAAGGTCTTTACAAAACACAAGGTTATCAGTATGCCTCTCCTTCCAAACAAAGACAGAGGGATAAACCTTTCTTACCATGTCCTCACTGTGGGTTCAATGATCATCTTCCTGATGATTGTATGATGAACAATTGTTGTAACATCTGTGGAGACCCCTCTCATGATGACAGAGGACATGACAAAAGTCATTCAGTCCAGAAGAAACACCACTTCCAACACTTTTCAGTCTACTGAGTCTTCATCTACCACAAAATGTAAAACGTGTGGAAGCTCAGTTCACTCTACTTCAGATCATGATTCTTTAGCTAAGTTCAAAAGTTCCTTGAGGACTAAGCCAACTAGGAGGTGGGTTAACAAGAAAAACTAACCCGGTTTACTATTTTTTGCAGAAACATACCAGGGATCCTGTTTGGCACCTCGATAGAGGATGCTCAAGGAGTATGACTGGTGTGAAGAGTTGTCTGCACAAATATGTGGAAGAACCAGGACCCAAGGTAGTATTTGGTGATACCTCATCAGCTTCCACTGAAGGTTATGGTTCAGTAAACTGCAATGGTATAGTTTTTACAAGAATAGCTTATGTCAATGGTCTCAAGTACAATCTTATCAATGTGAGTCAACTATGTGATACAAAATACATAGTTCAGTTTGATGACAAGAGAGGGACCATCTTCAATGCCAACAAGTAAGTTGTGTTGATTGCTCCCAGGAGGAATGATGTCTATGTCCTTGACATGTCAACCCTTACTCAAAATGGGACTTGCCTTTTCACTAAGGCAAGTGAGACAATCAACTGGCTATGGCATAGAAGACTCTCTCATCTTAACTTCAAATCTATCAACAACCTGGCCAAACATAACAAGGTTCTTGGCCTTCCATCCCTGGTGTATACCAAAGACAAGCCATGTTCTGCTTGTGAAAAGGGAAAACACCACAGGGCATCATTCAAAACCAAGCAAACCTTCTCCATCAAAAGCTGCCTTCACCTCCTTCACATGGATCTCTTTAGACCTGTTAGTCCAATGTCTATCAACCATGAGAAGTATACTCTGGTCATAGTGGATGAATACTCAAGATACACTTGGATTTACTTCCTGACCAAAAAGAGTCAGGCAGCTGATACAATCATGTCCTTTGTCAGGAACATTGAAAATCAAAATGATGTCAAGGTGAAACAGATAAGAACTGACAATGGTACATAATTCAGAAATCAGGACCTTGAGTGCTTTTGTGATGAGAAAGGTATATCTCAGAACTTCTCTTCTCCTTATACTCCTGAACAAAATGGAGTAGCTGAAAGGAAGAATAGGACACTCATTGAGGCTGCCAGGACAATGTTGAATGTCTCAGTCCTTTCAAAACACTTTTGGACTGAGGTAGCGAAAACAGCCTGCAATACTCAAAATAGGTCCATCATTGTGAAAAGGCGCAATAAGACCCATTATGAGATATTCAAAGGAAGGATTCCTGACATCAGCTACTTCCATGTATTTGGGTGCCCTATGTTTATTCATAATCACAATGATCACTTAGATAAATTTGATGCCAGAGTTGATGATGGATACTTCCTGGGATACTCTCTTGTCTCCAAAGCTTTCAGGGTGTTCAACACTAGCAGACAAAAAACTAAGGAAACCTATCACATTACTGTTGATGAGAGTACTGAATTCATCAGGTTCTCTAACTCCTCAGTTGAGGAAATTGGTATTGATGACTCATCAAGATACCCTCCTGATGAGTATCATCTTGAAAGCAATGCTTCTACTCAATACCAAGCTAATGCAGATATTTCATACTACATCATTCCTTTCAATCTACCTCAACCAACCATTAGTGAAGTCACTGATAGTCAACAAGTCTCCAATGAGACTACACCCACTGAACCAACTGCTCAGGAACCCTCTAATCAAATTGTTAACCTTGAGGTCACTGAAGATCAAAATCTTGAAACATCTCAGAATCCTATGACTGAACCCACTCCTCCAACAAATCAGGCTTCTACAAGTTCTAATTCCTATCCTAAACCTCAGGATAGCTGGACTAGGTCCAAAGCAATTGAACTTGTAAACATCATTGGTGAGCCCACTGAAGGCATGCTTACCAGAAGCATGGCTACTAAACTCAAGGCAGCCTCAGCTAATGTATGTCTCTATGTAGACTTTCTCTCTGACATAGAGCCTAATAATATCAAAGAAGCCCTGACATATGAAAGTTGGGTTCAGGCTATGAGAGATGAATTGGAACAATTTGACAAAAACAATGTCATGACCCTAGTTGAATGCCCTCAGGGTGTTTTAGTCATAGGAATGAAATGGGTCTTCAAAAACAAGACTGATGAGAATGGTACAGTCATAAAAAACAAAGCAAGACTTGTTGCTAAAGGATACAATCAACAAGAAGGCATTGATTATTAGGAAACCTTTGCACCTGTAGCTAGAATGGAAGCCATCAGGATCTTCCTAGCCTATACAACATACATGAACTTTAAAGTTTACCAAATGGATGTTAAAAGTGCCTTCCTGAATGGTAACATTAAAGAAGATGTCTATGTGCAACAACCTCTTGGCTTTGAAAGTAGTGAGTTTCCTAACCATGTCTGGAAGCTTAACAAGTCCCTTTATGGATTTAAACAAGCACCCAGGGCATGGTATGAAACACTTTCAGCCTTCCTGATCCAAAATAAGTTTGTCAGAAGAAGGATTGACAACACCCTATTCATCTATAGAACAAAAAGTGATGTCATCCTTGTTCAAGTATATGTTGATGACATCATCTTTGGCTCAACAAGCTACAAACTTTGCAAACAATTTGAAAATCTGATGAATACTAAGTTTGAAATGAGCATGATGGGTGAACTCACTTAATTTCTTGGTCTTCAAATCAAACAAACTGACAAGGGCATATTTATTTGTCAAGAAAAGTACCTTAGGAACCTACTGAAGAAGTATGAGCTCACTGACTGCTCCTCAGTAAAAACTCCTATGGTTCTACCAAACAACCTTGGTGCTGACCTCACTGGTAAATCAGTGAATCAAACCCTATATAGAGGAATGATTGGGTCCCTGATGTACTTACTTTCCTCAAGGCCTGATATCCAATTCTCAATCTGCCTATGTGCTAGATATTAGTCTGATCATAAAGTGTCTCATCTCACTGCCGTCAAGAGAATCATCAGATATCTGAAGGGTACACCAAATCTAGGTTTTTATTACCTAAAATGCTCAGGGTTTGATCTCAAAGGGTACACTGACTCAGACTATGCATGCTGCAATATGGATAGAAAGAGTACCTCATGATCCTGTCAATTTCTTGGTGGTAAACTTGTGTGTTAGAGTACAAAGAAGCAACAGTCAGTAGCCATGTCCTTAGCTGAAGCTAAAAATGTGGCTGCTGTAGGGTGTTGTGCAAATGTACTTTGGATGAAAAGCCAACTGAGTAACTATGGCATTCAGTACAAGATGGTACCCATCCTTTATGACAACACAAGTGCCATAGCCATCTCCAACAACCCTATGCTTCATCAAAGAACCAAACACATTGACATAAGATACCATTTCATTAGGGACCACATCATGAATGGAGAAATTGAATTACATTTCATCCCCACTGAGTATCAGCTAGCTGATATCTTTACAAAACCTTTGGATGAACCCACCTTCACCAGACTGAAAGCTGAGTTGGGCATGTTGGACATTAAATCAGGCAACTAATTAAAGTTGTTCCAACCTGATGTAAATTCTCTTAGGTCCCTGAACAAACCCATTTCTCAGTGATGTACACCTCATCATACTCACTGATCACCCATCCCTGAACAAACCCTTTCTTCAGTGATACAACAAATCACCTTTATCACTGATCATCAATACACTGAATGATAAATCATTTAGGGGCTCAAGATATCAAATGGCATTGAATACCTAACTAAATGCTCTAAGTACTTAGTTAGTAAATGTCCTAGGTTAGTAACTGATTTCTATTAAATATAAGAATATATGTTACCACAACTGGCATCCATATCTTGGGCCCCCACACCTACCTCACCAATTCCACTGAGCATTAAATTCTCTCACTCACATATGTGGTGACATCACTCTGCAAAAGTGTCTTTTGCAGAGACGCGCAACTGTTCATCTAATCATGTTGCGAAAAAAGAGGGGTTATGGGAAACGTGTCATTAATGCGGATATCAAACCAATTTTATATCACCATTCAAATTCTTTCAAAACCATTTGATATCCGCATCACTTTCAACCCTAATTCCAACCCCTATAAATACCCCCACAAAGAAAAACACACACACGCTTTTATAATTAAGAAAAACTCTTGCAAAATTTTTCCAATAATAAAACTTCTTTCAAAACCATGTGTGTTCAATCTTGTGATCAAAACCTTTTTCTAAAACCAGACCTAATCTTTATACATGGCTTCTTCTAAAGCTATTACATACGCCCCCAATGTGGAATTCCAGGTTAAGGGTGTTGACATGACCAAGAACAATGTAGTGGGGAACTTTTCCTACCCTGAAGGCTCTGGAATAAAGAAAAGTGCTCACCGGGAGACAACCCGGATTTATCATTTACTGTTTTTCTGTGTCGAGTCTGACAGATCTACAGTAGATGCGGCGCATCTCATCCTATAGATGCGGCGTATCAACTGAACATATCATATCTTTTATTTTCTGCGTTTTATTTTATTTTCAGACTTTAAAACATTCTGTCAGTTTATTTAATGCGGCGCATCCTTGGTTAAGGATGTGACACATCTGATTCTCTGATTCGCACTTATTCCCGGCTCCATACGGCGCATCCAATCTAATGGATGCGGCGTATCGTCTGACTTGATGATTTCCAAATTTTTAATTTTTTAATTTTTAGGTTTTGTTTTCGCTAACTACTAATGAATTACGTACACGTAGTTACTTTCTTAATACAGGTGTGTTATTTGAACAAAGGTATATATACGTTTCTGTACTTTCTGTGGAGGCGTCATTCATGGAGGGATGAACGTCTTTTCACCCACAAGAAAGTAGATTTTGCTTACAAACGCATAATGGAGGATCATACCGAGCAAATCTCACGGGAGTTTCCCGTTCTAATTCTTTTTATTTCCCGTTTTTAATCTTTATTAGAAACAACGAGGACGTTGTTCAACTTAAGTGGGGGAGATGGAGAATTAGAACGCTTACTTGTCCTAAAATTTTAAAAATATGCTTAATCTATACTTAATATATCAAAATGAAAAAAAAAAAAAATAGCATGTTTTTGTTAAATCTAAGTTGCATAACCGCACACATAACTTTATTTGCTAAAATATTTTTTGTGCGTGCGACTAGTAAACTTTAGAACTTGGCTCGCATACTATTTGAATCCACCATAATGAGCGTAATTGTTATAATTGGAATGACCTTTCTAACTCGGTAAATTTCTAGGATTACACCAAATAGCCTTTAATATGTTATGTTTATTAACTAACTACACTAGTTAGTTAACCCCCGTGTAAAACCCTTTGTTACTCTCATTTTTAGAGTAAGATTCCTCATAACCATTCCTTTCGTTTCATACACCCTTTGTTAATTGTTTCATTACACCTTAAACATTAGCCTACCCTATAGATTAATGTCCGTGGTTAGTTGCTTTAAGGCAAAGTGTGTTTTCTTTCGTTACCTCTGTTCGAGTACGTAAATTTATTCTATTTGGTTAGGTCGGGAAATTGCACAATGCAATGGAGTGAAAGTACATATTGTATAATTTTTGTGTTGTTTTATTTTTCGTGTGTTTACTACTTTCACTATTACCGTTATATCTGAAGTTATGAAAAGTATGAAAAAACAAATTATCCAGAATTATCGTTATAAGTGATGTGGTGAAATTTTACACATCGTGTTTATTTATATGTTGATGTCACAAAAAAATGAGAAAAGAAAAAGAAATAAGAAAGTTGGAAGTTTGTTAAACCAACTATTGTAAAGTTCTGTGTTAAGTGGTTGATATCGCCATTATTTGTTGTTGTATTATATTTATAGATTGATTGGGAGTTGGCCGTTATGGGAATGCCAACTAAGGTTTATTCTTTGATTAAGAGTTTATTGAGTATAACTTGTGTCTACCTAAAGCGTGAGTTACAAGTGTCAAAAGCGTGAGTTATTCAATGATATGAGTCTTATTCATGGGATGGTTGGGAAAGTGATTAACCACACTAGGACTTAATCTATCTGTTTGTTTATTTTTTATTTTACACCCATTTTTATATCCTAAATGTTATCCCTACCCAACCGTATTGTTGTATTCGTTATTAGCTCTCGAGCATCCGGATATAATGATGGCCAAGTGAGAATATTAAATGTGTGAATAAGGTAGTGACCATCCAAGTATTAGATTAATCAAATAACGTGCTAGCGATCTAGTGTATGAATTGGTGACCATCCGTTATGCAAATAACGCGCCTGCGATCCAAGGAGGACATTAGTGACCATTCGTTAGTTGAAGCGTCGAGGACTTGCGCTAGCGATCTACTAAGTTTATGCAGGAGATGTTTGAACGAAGCTAGGTTTAACCCTTAAGCCTCAAAAACCCTTTTTACTGATTTAGACTTGTCATTCCTTAGCTTTAGTGGAGGAGATGTGTATGATTGCCAAGCCTATGATAGAATATTCGTCACAACTAAACAATGAGACGATTAGATCGGTCTTAAATTGAAATTTTTAATTTTGTTTCTAATTCGTTAAGTGTTTGGTTATGTGATTATGATAAAACGAATACGTGCTTAATAATAAAAATAAATCCTAATACCATTTAAGATACATTTTCATAATTTATAATCTAGAGTTTACTTGGGGACAAGTAAAGTTCAAGTGGGGGGATATTTGATGAACTCAAATAAGTGTATTTTATTGTCATCATTTATCCTATTTATGTGACTTGTTTTATTATATTATTTATGAGAATCGATACTTAATTATTTACTTTAGTAATTCTCAGGTAAAAACAAGCAATTGGTGAAACTTAACGATTTTGGACGAAATATGGAGCAAAACCAGCAAGATGTCAAAAGTCTACTGAAACCCAGAAGATGCACCGTATCTCTCTCAACAGATACGCCGCAATATTATACTTAGATGAATTCAAAGACTATTGTCTGACTTTGAAAAATGCGCCGCATGCAATTCTAGCATGCGCCGCATATGAAACTTTGGTCAACGAAGAAGATCAAGCTTGTTCTACTCCAAATACGCCGCATCATATTTCTGACATATAGCGTATCACTATCAAGACTTCACAAGATATAATCCAAGACACTGAAGGACATGCGCCGCATACAAGAATCAAGTTACGCCGCATCTAAAGGCGGTGTACGAATATTCCAGAATATATTAATCTTGGACCCCACGCAAAGGTAAGTCAATGCACCGGCATCTCGTTACTCAATGCGCCGCATCGAACCCTCAGACAGAAAGTATAAATACCCCAAGACTGTTACGAATTTTGTATGCAACATAACCCTAAGGAGACGAATTCAGTCGAAGAAGCTTCACAAGACATACTCCAAACAAAGATATTAGAGCTATAAGAAGGTCCTGCATGTATTTAATTCATTAAGTAATTTTGTTTTATTGTAATAGTACGCTTTAATTCATCAGGATTGATGGGCTTGTGATATGTGAGTACGGGATATCGTACACTCCCCTTAATATTGCTTTCCCATTAATTAAAGTTTATATGTTGATGTCTTTGGTGACTTATATTAGTGCTTTGATAACCTCTGTGTCTAGCTAAGCCCGTGGACTACCATATCTGCCCCTCGCCTATTTAGTCTAATGTCTTTGGATAAGTAGGATAGACATAAGTGATCATTAAGGGTTTACTCGCCGATATATTGCGATCCAACGAGAGAGAATAGATTACGATACACTTCATATAAAACTAGCAATAAAACAAGTGATAAGCTACTTAATTATCAAGACAGGTCTCCTTGTAGTCTCTATTATCTATCTGTGTATGTGTTGCTATTTGCTGATTCGTTCTCATTAATTTAATCTACTGTTTAATAAAACCAATATTGTGCTAGTCTCTCAGACTAAACCCCCCTTGCGTTAGATTAGATTGTAAAACTAACTTAGGATATTAAAATACTGATAGACAAATTAAGCTTTACGTTCCACTCTTAGTGATTGACACTCTACTTACCACTATATACATATTGATCGGATACACTGTCCGTTAGTGTGTGTGTTATAGGATAAGTAGGCTAAATATAAATGTAAAACTTGAAATAGGCAATTACCCCTATACTGCATATGACACAACGCACGCATCAAATGCCACTCAAGCAATGATGGTATTCAGTCTCATGGAGGGTAGAAAAATTGACTTTGGAGAGATCATGTTCAAAGGCCTCATCACCAAACTGACCACAGGAAAATCTAGGCAAAAACTTATGTCTTATCCTAGGTTCATTTCCTGTGTGCTTCAGGATCTATTGGGCGTTGAGTATGTTAGGCCTGATGTCATGGGCTTTGCACCTGATGTCTTACATAAGGAAAACTACTCAAGAGACCCTAATGAGGTCACATAAGTCGCCCTGACAACGTATATGTTGACAACTATTCAGGGCGCAGATAAAATTTCACCCATTCCTTCTCCCTCTAAGAGAGAGAAGAAGAAGAAGAAGGGACAGGGGTCCAGGAAGGTGGCTCAACCCAAGTCACTCGCCACTGAAACCTCTGTCCCAAAGCCTGACAAAAGGGGGCAACAACAACAGACCTTGACTGCTGATACCCTCAGAGTTATAACCGATTCACTGACCCCAAAACAAAGGCCATCGGAGGGCACTGAGACAACACACTCAGTGTCCTCAGGCAAACCCATTCCCAAAGGCTCTACTGACATAAACAAGTCAGTGGAGTTGGAATCAACTCAACCTCCACATCCTGTTAAAGACTCTGGCAAATCACAACCAGGGTCTCAAGGAGCAAGGGGTCTTATATCCTCGGTGGGGCAGCACTACTCCACTGAGACGGGGACCCACACCCTTTCACTTCCTGCTAAAGGCTCGGGTAAATCACAACCCAAGCATCAGGGAGTAAATGTCCCTACACCTTCGACAGACCAGCACAAGCCTGTTGGAAAGGGGGCATAACCACTCACGTGCCTGATGAGGACATTCACAAATATAAGCTTTTGTCTGAGAGCACAACTACTCATCCCAAAGACTCAGAGGGAAACATACCCCCCACTGATAGGGAAATAACTTTCACGATTCCTAAGGATGGCACTGAAAAACACCTGTCAGTGTCTGAAGGGATCCTAGGGGACAAAGACTCAGAGGGAAAACCTACTGATATGGAACCTAAACCCACTCCTGGAGGTGCGCATCACTTGGGGACTGGCTTTAAGGACCCGGCAGATAAAACCCAATCTGCTGGATTAGAGGGGTCAAGACCTGGCCAAAACCAAGGCGAGTCTTCTTATGAAGAGGATCCGGCTAACCAATTTTTGCAGATTCAATCCATGGCTTATATTCATGCAGCCTTGTTCTTAAATGATGAATTCCACAGTGACGAGGAAGTGTTTGAACCTGGAAAGGACATGGACACTGAGGAGCAAATCACTGAACCAATTCCTCAGTCTCCAAAACATGAAGCTGTTGAATCACATACAGCTCCTCTCACTGAGAGATTCTTCACCAAGTTCATCAAGAAGGCCACCAATGCCTTGTTCCGAGGGGTCACTGATGAAGTTTTTGACATGCATACTAAGCAAGCTGTTCATTACTTCAATCTCAAAACTTGGTTGAAGAATTTCATGAAGATGTCAGGGAATAAAATTCATCCATTGACTTCTCACTGACGAAGCTGGTCTTATACCTCAACCAGTTTATTGAATCCCTCATCAAGCTGAATGCAGGGGTTAATTCTATTCAAGAGTGAGCCAAGGATGATCCTGAACTCACCAGGAAGCTTCTTCAGGCATCTAAGACCTATCAACTGAACTCAGTGAACCTCACTGAGCTACTTATCTTGATAAAGGCCTCAAATCTTCAAGCTCTCAGTACCATAGTGGATTCTTTCAAGTCCAGCAGTCTCTGGAAGCCAAAGTCTCCACCATTCAACAAGACACATCTGACATCAAGTCCATGATGACTGAGATTTATCAAGCTTTTAAGGGCACCGCTCCCTTAGCATCAGTCAGTACTCCAACTCTTGCCATCACCGCGGCTTCGGCAACAGTTGAGGGGGAGAATGTTACTGAAGCCCCTCACACTGAAGCGCAAGATGCTACTGATGCTGCTTCAAGAGAAGCTACTGATGTTGCTTCAAGAGGACAACCCTCTCACACTAAGGGGGAGCATGTCACTCAGGCCACTCCCATCTCATTTTATTAACCTCATGAAGAAACAGAATCCTCAACACACCTGCAGGATAAAGGCAAAAGCATTCTTACAACAACTGAGCCTGAAATCCCTCTGTTGGTGCCCGCTTCCTCCCTTATCAGGCCTGACCCTGATGAGCCCATCAAAGTTCCATTTGAAATCAATGGAGTGATACGTTACCTCACTGATGATGAAATACAACTTCATATGGAAATGGATGAGCTGCTAAGGAAAGTGGCTGAGGAAGAAAGGATGAGCAAGCCTGCTCTTATAAAGGTTGTGCATAAAGAAGCTGAAAAGATTGGGTTGGACACCAAGGCATTGGGTGGTGGGCAAGCTGGTGCAGCCTTCAAAAAGGCTCAGGAAGAGGAATTGACTGCCCTTTAGAAGGATAGGGAAGAAAAGCTCAGGAAGGATGCTCAGGTCAGGAAATACAGGATTGAAAGGTACACCTGGGTGATGAAAGAAAGACTCAGGCCAGAGACCATCACTGACATTCAGATCCATCGCAACACCAAACCTGCAATTGGCACTGTTTTCAGGGGACCTGACCAAAGAATACTTGATGTTCATAAACCATTCAAGTTTTCTGAATTTGGCATCACTGAGCTGGATGAGCTTCGACCTATCATTGCCAAGAAGCAAAATCTTGTGGTCCCTGATCTCCTAAAGTCACCCTGAAGCTCTTGACATCCCCTCTCTTCTTCCAGCTTCATCAATTCAGACTGCTCCCCAAAGGCCTCCAAAAGAAAAAGGAAGCAAATTGAATTGGAGCCTGAGATAAGAAAAAGGAAGCAAATTGAATTGGAGCCTGAGATCAAGGTCCCTGGGTTAGACTGTGACAGGTCACTTTTTGAAGGAATCAACTGGCTGAACAACGTAGTCCTTAAGGTTCCTGAAAGAGGTATTTGCGTCATTGAGGAATATGGGAACCCTGCCTTCCAAAGATGGTCTAACATGGATAAGGCTGGTATTAAGGCAATGCTTGGATATCTCATGATGGCGTCTCCTATTAAGAGTGCTGAGAATATGAAGCCTGGACCTAAAAGCTATGATTGAGGAGCATCCTGACAAGCATCTACTGATATCAAAGAAAGCAAAGCTTGAAGCCCTTGGTTATCATCTGAACATCTGAATCTGCAACAACTATCTTTGATGAGTGTGTAAATACTCATCATTTTTGTCTTATATGAACTGCCAAAACGTCCAAAAACACTCAGTAATGCATCAAAATACTAAAAATATTCCAAAATTGTGTTTTATACGTTTTATATGCAAAATGTTTAAAAACAAATGAAAAACGAACAAAGTTTGCATAATTGGCAGTTTCAGTCCCTCAAGTTTGGAATATTGACAAAACTAGTCCCTGGTCACTCAAAACTTGTACAAATGTCATAAAAGGCCCTTGGGATTCATAAGTTGTAAGGAAAAGTCCTTTGAAGTTAAAATTTACAAATTTACAACTTTGGTCCCTCAACTTTGAAAAATTGTCAAAATCAGTCCCTGGGTTATTTAAAATGGAAAATTTATCAAAATAACCCTTGAACTATTCCTAAATGACATGTTTGGTCCTTTTTGTTAATATTTGATATTTACAGGTTTAACCCTTCAAGTTTCAGAAAATTACAAGAATGGTCCCTGAAGTTTGGTGAATTTACAGAAAAGGTCCCCGGGTATTTAAAAAATTGAAAAACATCAAAAATACCCTTGTACTATGCATCCTTATCAAGTTTGGTCCCTATGAGAACTTTGGTGAACTTACAAAACCAGTCCCTCAAGTTTGCACTAATTACATAATTGGTCCTTGAATGAAATAAAACCAAATCCGGACTTTAACTAATAAAACCACACCAAAACCAAACACCAAGCCCAGTTATTTCCCCAGCCCACAAATTAAGCCCAATCCACCATTTTGTTTGACCCCGGTCAACCCAAAACCGAATACCACTCCCTCCCCTTTCCCTCTTCCTCAGCCAAACCACCTGGTTTCCACCCCCCCCCTTGCACCATCTCCACTTGCCCCACAACCTTATCCCTGCCATTTCCTCACCCCAATGCACCCATCACATCCCACCCCCTCCTAGTCTAAGCTCCTCAGTCCCAATTGCTTAAAAAAGTAATTTCCCGCCAATTTGAGTTAAGGCATAAGACTCATCCAATGGATGATTTGATTGCTGGGATTTGATGTGTGGGACCCACAAGACTCACTTGGATACTACAAAAAGGAAATGAAGCAGAATGGAAAGGGGAGTAGTGTAGTTTTAGTGTAATCCAATCGTAGTTAATTTAATCTTTATTTAAATTGTAATTTTCAGCTTAAACTTGTGGTATTCAGTGACCTTAGTATAATACAAGCTTCTTTGAATCTCTAATTACATTATTGTTCATTAAATTCGTATCTAGCAATTTTAAGTAAAATTGACAATTTTACTTAAAAGTGTTAGTTGTTGTTGTTACTGGAATCTTTTGCTCATATAAGCTCTTGACAAGGTCTTATAAGCTTTGAGAAACTTAAAACAGCTTTAGTTTTTAAAATAAGAAATCCAAAAAGAAATAAGAAAATCAAAGAAAAATCAAGAAAGAAAGAAGCAGAAGCAAGGAGAATGGTTGTTATTGGATTGTTATGGTACTAGTGTCTCATGGGAGACCTTAGGTGGTGATGTGATACCTTGCTTCTCATGTTTCAGCTGTTAATCATAAGTAAGTCTTTAATTCAGTTGTAAGCTTAAATTATCTTATTTTGTTGTTGGTAGTTGTATTGGCTAATTGTTGTTGGTATCTGTTTGTTTATGCTTATTTTAGTTTAGTATAAGTTATACATAAGTCTCATAAGCTCAGGTTCTTAAAATGTTTCTTTAAATTGCTATAATCAGTTTTTTAGTGGTGTTTGGTATAAGGGCCAATTCTGAGTTGTAGCTCAATTTAGAAGTTGTATCTGGTTTAGTTCACTCATATACACTGAATTGAGCCATTTCTAGCATTAAAACTCAGTCCTTGTTAACCCAATAGTCAAAATCAATCTCAATAGTCATATCAGCTCTCTGTGGTGTATTTCATAAGCCCAAATCAGTCAAATGTGTTCAAGGATTGTTAAAAATGCTTTAGTTAACCTTACTTTGTCATAATACATCCATATCAGTTAACTAATCAAGTCCAAAGTTCAAGAAAGTCAATTAGCAAAGTTTTTATCAAAAGTCAAAACTGCATGATCTCAGATTTCCCAAATCTGGTAGGATTTTTAATTAATTTAGTATTTAGAATTAGGCATTGAGTTTTTTAGATATTATAGTACCCCACCTAAACTTCATTTTCCCATTGTTAGTTTATTTTTAAGAATTTTTGTTGTGGGTCCTAACCTTGCTCAAAGACAACTGCAGGGCAAGGTATTGCCCTGCTCAGATCAGATTCAGGCCACACCACCACCTTTGGTGGTGGTTTGTGACCACCTCAGTGGGCACCATTAGTCATAATTAGTTTCTTTGAACCCCCTCCTACCAGGCTCTCCATTGCACCCAATCTTGTGCCCCCAATCAGCCTGGAGTGCCCTCTAGATCAGCTGCAAATGTGTCCCATTTTGTGCATTGGTTGAGTTTTGGATGTGCTTATTTTTAGCTTACTGGCTTATTCAAGGGTCTTGATTGGTTTAGTTAGCTTATTTTTCATCCATCAAACATGTATCCATCTTAATTCACCCTTGTGACTCAGTTGTGAGCTTATTAGAAGCTTATAGCTTGACAGTTGACCAAAGTCAACTGTCAAGGCAATAAGCACTTAAAGTGCTTATTCTCTGAGCCCCAATCAATGTCCCTTTGTTAAAGTTGTTCATTTTTAGGTATAATTTAGTTTTATAAAAGAAAAATCCAGAAAATCCAACATAAAAATAAGTGATAGTTTCTATTTAATTTTATTTAATTTTAATTTTCATTTTTATATTTTTATTAAGTACTTAGCTTTTTTATATTTTTATTAAATTCCTCATATATTAAAGTAGTTATAATAATTTTTTCAGATTTGTATCTTTTCATTTAGTATTTATTAGAATTAATTTTAGTTTTATTAATTATTAATTAATATTTAGTTTAAAATAGCATAATTAGTTTTTATTAATCAAAACCTTGTTTTTATATTTTTTATAACTTTTATATGTTATAAGGTAATTTTAGAAATTTTATTAGAATTTTTACTGTTCATCTAGTATTTTTCTTAATTTAAAATAGTTAATTAGATAATTAGTAATTAATTAATATAAAAATCACAAAAAGACAAAAATACTCATTTTTAATTTTAAAATTAGTTTTTAGTTATTTTATAATTTTAGAAATTTTATTTTCATTTTTTTAGTATTTAATGAGTATTAAATTATATTTAAGTGTTTTAAATATTAATAATTAGTAATAAATAGTAATTAATTAATATTAAATAATTAATTAGGGTTAAAATTTATTTTAATTTTCTAAAAATTTTCTTTTACCCTTAGGTTTGTAAAAAAGTCATTTTCACCCCCTGGGTGTTTTCAGATTTCCGTTTTTACTTTTTATTTCGTACGCTTACGTTTTATTTAAACGTGAACGTACGCGTTTTAAGTTTTAAACGTTTCTGGTTTTCCTGACTTTCCAGTATTGTTAATATAGTGTATTTAAGCTGTTTTCTTTCATATTCCAGTAGTGTAATCATCACAACTCACTTTAAACCTTTCCCTGTCCAAATTCACCCGATCACAAACCCGTTTTAATACCATCCACACCTCGTCGGGACATAACGACCCGGGGAAACCTTATACTTCCAAGGAGATTGATTCTAAGCTGTTTGACTTTTACGGTTGACCATTCACAAGTGGTTGACTAATAAGAGTTAACTAGTTCAGACCCAATCAATCTTCTTTTGTGTTTTGTAATTTTATTAGGATCTGTAATACCTATTAATGAACATTGATGTTTTTCTTAAGTTATTTGTGTCCTCGTAAATTACTGTAACATTCAATGACAGATGAAGACCCCTGCCCACTCACACTGACTCATGAAATACTTAGGCTATTTGTATATCTAAATAGGGGGAGACTGTTGGGTCACTGAATTCCCCAAACTTCTTCTAACTAGGATTTGAACATAAAATAACCTAAGTGTTTAATATCTGTAAACACTAACAAGTCACTGAGTGAACAGTAACTCAGTGAGTCATCTTCAGGATGCTTAGAACGAGCTTATGAAGAAAGGTTCTCCATTCAGTGAGGCGGAACTCAGCGAGTGGCATCTAAGCCAAGAAGAAGGTGATGGGTTCAGTGAGGATGACAATAACTCACCGAACCCCCCAGGACTCCTCAACAACTATTGAAGTATTGAAGACTGGAGACTGAAGACCTGAAGACTGAAGAATGAGCGGGACAAGGTGGGAAAAGTTTGAATGTATCAACAGGTGTCCTTATCAACCTGAAGTCAAACTTTCCCTGAATGGCATAACGTCAGGATGGTGTCATCACTGTGCATCAGAAAGGCACATTGTCCTTTACCCAATATAGTCCATTGTAACAGAGACAAAATATGTAAGTATTTTGTCTCTACTAGATTAGGTCATCAATTTGTCTTTATCAGTAAAGTTGTAATTTACTTGTGTATAAATAGGTAACATAAGTGAGGAGTAAAAGTTGACAAGTTTGTGCAATTAATGCTTAGACATTCATAAACAACTTTTACTCCTCCAAAGAACAACATAGTCCCTGAGATAGTTCAGTGTGACCTTTACTTTTCACTCAAACTTTGTTTGGGTTTAGAGAGGAGTCATACCATACTTGTCGTTTCAATCCCAAGTGTTATTCAACAAACACTTGGGGTATAATTCTTTTGATTAACTTCTAATAAAGAATTAAACGTTGAAAATATTGTCTCTTTATCTTTACATTTTATTTGCTGTTAATCAATTTCATCTTTGTTTAAAGTCATAGAACTTGGTTAGTTTAACTCGTTACTTATAATTAACCAAGTAAACGGGACCAACAATATATATATATATATATATATATATATATATATATATATATATATATATATATATATATATATATATACATACACACATATATATATACATATATATATAGATATATATATACATCTATATATATATATACATGTATGTTGATACAAAAGTTGGGCGTACCTGGTTATTGGGCTCTTGCTCTCGTACCAATTCTCTTCTTAGTACTTGTTACCTGCGTACTAAGAAAATAAAACAACACCGTTAGGTTTATCGAGGGATTGTCTCCCCCGATTAGACTCCGGCGTGAGAGTAAGTAATCGATTTAGGGTTCTCGTAGAGAGTTTAGGGTTTGTATATCGTACCTTTGAATGAGGGATGTCATTCCTTATATAGGGGCTGAAACCGCGTAGGTTTCTTGCTCCTTACTTTTCGCATACGTAATGCTTATCCGGGGTAAGGATATCTATTCCATGAATAGGTAATCCTTATCGTATACCCGGCTAAGTTTGGTTGGGCTTTGGGCTTCGTGAGCCCAGGCCGTGTTTATTATGGCCCATTATCCGTTATAATAGCCCACTCGTGGTGGGTTTGGGCAGAGTAATGTGTATCATTTAGGCTCGTGGCCCAAATATAGACTATACGTCATCATGTCCCCCCAGTCTAGTGTGCGCGGCTCGTAGCCGCGGATACTAGACTTAATATTATCAGCGGTAAGCGTGGCGGGAGATCAAGGAAATATTACCGCCTATTTTTTAAGTGCAATGCACCTAACCATAAGTATTTCAAACGGATACCTCGAAAATCGGGGGAGGTGTCCACGTAGCCCTCGGAAATCGGGAAAAAGTGCATGTACCCGTTCAGCTCCAGCCATACGTTTTTGTGAGTGGGTTCCACGTGGAGACAAACTAGGGTTTTTTTTTACTCCCTATATAAGAGTCACCGCCCCACTTTTTACAATCACACAGTAAAACACACACTATTCACTTTCTTTGAAAGATTTTTGCAAAGAAAATACTGCACTTTCGTAGGTAATTTTGTGTTCGTTTCACTTCGTCATTTAATGAAGATGGTTGCCCAGTTAGAGGATTTTCGCTCCGCGATGACCATTGAGGATGTTACTCAATTTTCGTCTGACTATTTCGTGCCTCTGGATGTCCATCCAGAGGCTCCAGATGTGGACGCGTGTATAGCTGATTTCCCCGAAGGGAAAATAGGGCTATACACGAAATTCTTTGAGTACGCGAATTACCGCGTACCCATATCTATTTTTCTGAGCGATTTGCTCAATCATTATCGCCTTCATATCTCTCAGCTGCACTGTATAGGTGCGGCTAAGGTGTCGAATTTTGAAGTAAACTGCCGTTTACTTGCGATAGAACCGACCGTGGCCTTGTTCCGCTCCTTTTACCACACGACGTGGTCAAATGGTTGGGTTTCTTTTGCGAAGCGTCAGGGGGCGCTTCAGTGTTGTACAGTGATAGTTGACGCCCTAAAGAATTGGAGGGAGTACTTCTTTTGGGTTGATGACGTGGTCTTTCCCTTTCCCTATGAGTTTTATACTCAGGATACATTGCCAAGGGATGGGCGCCCTGCACCCGGTTCCTACAGGCTGGTTGATGCGCAGATTCTAGATGCCAACCGACTGGCCATTAACCCCTATCCGGAGGAGTTTTTGGTACATATGGGGTTGAGCCGCGCTTATTTTGGTGCTGCGGATGAGGTGCCCACTTTCCTGAGTGAGGATGGCCGGGGTGGGTGTTCATCCCTTCTACTTCAAGCTTTGTAAGTCTTTTGTGTATGTGCGCTTTTAATAACTAATCCCTTTTTTCCTTTCTTGCTTTATTGATGTGCGCAGAGATGGATCTATTTGATGTGGTTAAGCTGGACAAGCCGAAGCTGGTAACTATAGGGGTGCGCCCTCTTAGGGAAGGTGGGCAGCCCCTACTGGAGGCGACAAAGGGTCGTTTGATCGCCTTGCCAGAAGCGGTTCCTGAGAACACACCACCGCTCCAAGTGACGCCTGTTTAGAGCGTGGCGCCCGATGTGGAGGTGGCGCCCACTGTGGAGGTGGCGCACAAGGAGGCGCGATCGGGGTCGTCTGACAGCATAAAAATCCTTAATCCTGAGGAGGTGCTGAAAGAGGAAGTTGCGCAGAATGTTAAGCGCAAGGGAGAGACTGGAGGCAGTGGCACCAGGAAGAGGCGTCGACACGTCATTAGGGACGCGGAGTCTAATGCGGAAGAGACATCTACTTCTGGCGCACAGTTGAAGGTTGATGAGGCTTCTCCGTTTCTGTAAGTGTCTGCGTTTTTATCATCTTTCTCCCTTTTTTTATCATATTACTTGTTGTAATATTTACTAATTGTCTTTTGTTGCGTAGGGATGATGCTGCGAAGAATGATGGAGTCTTTGTTGATGAGGTTTCCTCTCCACAGAATGAAAACAGGGAGGGGAAAGCCAAGGTTGCTGATGGTGGCGAGGCGCAGCAGCTGATGGATGAGCTGGCTGCGACCGCTGTGTGCCAAGCTGAGCTGGTGGTTCAGCTAAAAGAGAAGTATGTCGGGGAGAGCAGTGCTCTTGCCCAGAAGGATGAGGAGTTGGCGAGACTCCGTGCGCAGTTGGCTAATGCGCAAGTGGAGTTGGAGGCTTCGCGGGCGCATGCGGAAAAGATCGCTGGGGATAAGGTGAGTATGCTAGCCGACCTTAGGTATGCGAGGGCTAAGCTTAATCAGATAAAGGCTAAAGCGACCTGGTCGGTGGCATACCTTGAAGGGAAGAGGGCTGAGCATCATGCCAGCGTCCAGGAGTTCCAGGAGCGCATGGAGAAGATGATTGCGTTGCAAGAGGAGAAGCTGCGCGCCCTCAGTATAGTGTATGACGAGGAGCTGTATCCACACTTGATGTCCACTATTGCTGAGCGCAGGTATTTTTGTTTACTTGTCTTCATAATAACTTTATCGCCATGCTTTTTATTTACACAAATTGTCTTCGTGAATATAGGTGGTTGATTAGCCATGGACTGCGCCTGGCAGCTATGGGCGCGCTAGAGTCCCCAGAGGTAGTGGACGCCTTTGGGAAGGTGGTGTATTGCGCGATGGCGCGTGGCAGATCCCAGGCTATGGAGGATCTCCACGAGGCCAAGCTGCTGAAGAAGGACTTGGCGGAAGTTCCTGGGTACAGCCCTACAGCTTATGATGAATTGCTGCAAGCAATGGCGGGGTTGAAGGTTCTTGAGTTGCCGCACATTGGGAGGCTGGAGCGCGATCAAGATGACCCTATAGATGTACTGATGGCGGGTTTGACATTGCAGCGCCATCTTGGGGATAATGCGGAAGGGGAACCAGATTACTATCTGAAACCTGATGTTTCGCAGCTTCAAGTTCCTGTATTCGCGCGGCCTCGCGACATCCTCAAACCCTTTGCTCTTGAGAGAGAGATTCCTTTGAAGGAAGTGCTAGAGCGACATGAGTAGAGGGTTGCTGTGAAGAAGGGTATTAAGGGTAAGGCAGTGATGTGTGGCATTGGCGCTGCACACATCCCTAGGTCAGATGGTGTGTCTGTCAGCGTTCCAACTGTGTCTATGCGGGATGCCTTAATTTTGAGGAAGCTGCAGGAAGCGGGGAGTTCCGCCGCCCCGGAGGAGAGTCCTGAGCATCGCCATAACATATAGGCTTGTTGTACTTTTTGCCTTGTAATTTTTGTAAATAACTTATGAATAAGATAATATTTTTGTTTAAGTTCGTGACTTAAAATACTTGCATTGTTTGCCAGAAATTATTTAACCAAGTTTTTTAAGTGCGTGACTTTAAGAAATACTTGCATTGTTTGCGAAGTTTTTGGTGTTTGACCAAGTGTTTTGGCTCGTTATTTGCTAAGCTTGTACAGTGTACTTAGTATGTGCGCATCCGTCGTGGGGTGCGAACGCGAAACTTACCTTGACGTCTCAAGAGTAAGGCGCTTAGCAAGGATACGTGATCCTATGTTGATGGGTTTGCAACCCTCTTACTCAACAAGTGAATTAGTAGGTTAACTTATCCTTTATGCCTTCGTGGGTCTTTAAGTGGTGCATGCACGCCATGTAGGCAATAAAAATGTAAGATAACAATATTGACATTTATTATGTATGCAATAAAGTAAAATACGCTATGGAGTTAGCTAAAAACCATAACATTTTATTGATACTTGCAAGTTTTGAAAGAAAATAAGAAAAATACGATTCCTAGGAAAGAAAAAAGAACAAACACTTATTGGGCATCACGTAGGATGCGAGGGTGTCTGTGTAAGGGCCGTAGCCTAGAAGTAACATCTTTTAAGATTGCAGATGTTCCAGGTGCACGCTAGGTCTTGGCCTTCCATATCGCGCAGTCTGTATGCGCCGTTGCCGAGCGCGTCTGTGACCTCGTAAGGTCCTTCCCATTTAGGTCCGAGCTTGCCTGTGTCTTCTGCGTGGCTCGCGTCGTTGGCGCGGTAAACAAAGTCTCCTGGTCTAAATGAAGTGTGTTTGACCTTTGCATCATAATACTTCTTCATTTTTGCCTTAGCCTTTGCTTCGCGTATAGCTGCGCGTTCGCGTCTTTCTTCCAGTATGTTTAAGTCTATGCGCCGTTGCTCGTCGTTTTTCGTGATGTTGACCTCTGCTGTGCGTATAGTTGGCATTCCTATCTCAGCTGGTATGACGGCTTCTGTTCCATAGACTAGGGAAAATGGCGTGTCGCCAGTACTGGTTTTGATTGTTGTGCGATGTGCCCACAAGACATGCGAGAGCTCATCTACCCACCTTCCTTTGTGTCTGTCAAGAAGCGCTTTTATTCCTTCGCCTAGACTGCGATTCGCGCGCTCAACTAGGCCATTAGTTTGTGGGTGTTTGACTGAAGCAAAGTGTTGTGTAATGTTCAATTGTGCGTACCAATCTTTGAATGGGTTATCACAGAATTGTTTTCCGTTGTCTGATATGATCACACCCGTTAGTCCGAAGCGACAGACAATGTTGTCCCAGACAAAGCGTTTGACTTGGTTTCCCGTGATGTTTACCACCGCTTTTGCTTCGATCCACTTCGTAAAGTAGTCTATGGCTACGATGATGAACTTTACTCCTCCAGCTGCGACAGGGAAAGGTCCTGCGATGTCAATACCCCATTTGTAAAATGGCCATGGTGAGGTAATTGGTGTTAGCTCTTGTTGTGGTCGGCGCGGAATTGGCCTATGTACTTGGCAATTGCTGCATTTTCTTATCAGATCGCGTGCATCGCGATGCATTGTTGGCCAATAGTATCCTGACCTTAGAGCGCTTGCCACCACGGATCGTGGCCCTGAGTGCATACTACATGATCCAGCGTGAATTTCGTGGAGTACGTAGTCTGCTTGAAGGGGTCCAACACATCTGAGCCATGGCTGTAAGAAAGACCGTCGATAGAGTACGTTGTCGCGTAATTCAAATCGTTGCGCTGTGCGCCGTATTCTTCGAGCGTCTTTATGATCTTGGGGTAGGATTCCCTTGCTAATAAATTCGATGATAGGTGTCATCCATGTAGGATCTTGTTCCTCTATCACCGTCGATATCTCCATTTCCAAGATTGACTTGTTTTTTAGGGTTTCTACCAATACCTGTTTTGAGAGGTGTGCGAAGCTTGTGGATGCGATCTTGCTGAGTGCGTCCGCCTTCCTGTTATCTCCTCTAGGCACCTGTTTTATTGTGAACCTATCAAAGTTTTTGATCAAAGATTTTGTCTTTTCCAGGTATTGGATCATGTGTTCATCCTTGGCTTCATATTCACGTAGCACGTGGTTAGCAACTAGCCGCGAATCTACATTTGCTTCTAGGTTGCGAACGCCCATTTGGATTGCGATGCGTAGTCCGGCTAGTAGGGCTTCGTATTCTGCCTCATTGTTTGTGGCTGTGAACTCAAAGCGTAGCGCATATGTGAATTCCATACCTTCTGGATTTGTAAGAATAAGGCCTGCGCCTGATCCATCTACACATGAAGACCCATCTGTGAACAGAATCCAGGGTTCCTGTAAATCTGTTTTAGCTGCAGATGTCGGGCTGTCGCTGTCTGGCTTCTCCACGATAAAATCGGCTAAGACTTGTCCTTTGATTGCAGTGCGCGGTCTGTATGAGATGTTATACTCACTTAGCAGTACACTCCATTTTTATAAGCGTCCTGATGCGTCAGGCTTAGAGATAACTTGTTTAATTGGCTGATCAGTGATTACAGCTATTGGATGCGCTTGAAAGTATCTGCGCAGCCTTTTGGCTGCGAACACTAGAGCCAAGACCAGCTTTTCCATAGCACTGTAGTTAACCTCTGTTTTCTTTAGGGCTTTGCTTACAAAATATATGGGTGTCTGGACGGAGTCTCTGTCTGTCAATAGTACTGCGCTGACTGCTCCATGGGTTGCCGATAAGTACATGATTAGTTCTTCCCCTGGTCGCGGTGCGACGAGTTTGGGAAGAGATGCCAGATGGTTTTTAAGTTGTTGGAAAGCTTCCTCTGCTTCGTTAGTCCAGCGAAAGTCTCCCTTTTTTGTACACTTCGTGAGTGTTTTAAAGAGGGGAAGGGATTTGTCTGCTGACTTAGATAAGAAGCGGTTTAGCCCTGCTAACTTTCCATTCAGTGACTGGACTTCTTTGAGTGTGCGCGGGGAGGGGAGATCAATAACAGCCTTTGTCTTCTCTGGGCAAGGTTTGATTCCATCGGGTTCTATCAAATATCCGAGGAACATGCCTTCAGTTGCGCCAAAGGTGCTCTTCTTGGGATTCAACTTCATGTTTATCCGCCCCAACGTTCGGAATTTTCCTCGATGTCGCGCACCAATTCGTCCTCTATATGGCTTTTGATGACAAGGTCGTCAACATAGACTTCCAAGTTGCGGCCTACTTGTTTTTCGAAGGCTGTGTCCACCAGTCGTTGGTATGTCGCGCCTGCGTTCTTCAGGCCAAAAGGCATTTTTGTGTAGCAGTACACTCCTTGACTGGTGTGGAAAGCTGTTTTTTCTTCATCTTCCACTGCCATCTGGATCTGATGATACCCTTTGTATGCATCTAGGAAGCATTTGAAAGGGTATCCGCACAAGGATTCGACCTTCCAGTCTATCTCTGGCAGTGGATAGCAGTCCTGCGGACATGCTTTGTTGAGGTCCGTGAAGTCCACGCACATCCTCCAACTGCCATCGCTCTTCTTTACCATAACTGGGTTAGAAAGCCAGTCGTGATAGTATACTTCGCGCATGATGCCTGCATCCACTAGCTTATGTACTTCTTCCAGAATAGCCTTTGCACGATCTGGAGCCTGGCCGCGTTTCTTTTGTCGTATTGGAGGGTATCCTTGTCGGATTTGTAGCTTATGTTCTGTGATAGAGCGCGGTACTCCCGTCATATGCTTTGGTTCCCATGCAAAGATATCTAGGTTCTTCTGCAAGAGTGCGCATACAGCTGCTTTACCTTTGTCAGATAAAGATCCTCCAATCGAAACTTGTTGTTCCGGATAATCTGGATGAATGGCAACTTTTAAATTTGGCGTTTTTTCCGTGCGCTGTTCTGGAATAGTCTCTGCTTCAGTTGTTACTACGATGCATTCTCTTGGTGGTACTGTTGTGTTATAGAGGGTGACAACTCCTCCTTCCACTGGGAATTTAAGCATTCCGTGTGCTGTGGATGGTACAGCGCGCATGGATGATATTCCCGGTCTCCCAATGATAAGTTTATCCATGTTGCGGTTGAGTGTTGTTCATCTCCTACGACCACCAACAAGCGTAACTGCCCCATGGGCCAGATCTTTTCTCCTGTGAATCCTGTTAATGACATTGTTGCTGGTATCAATTGACTTTGAATCTCGGGTCGCAGTCTTTTGAAACAGTGATCGTACAGGATATCTGCGGATGCTCCTCCATCGATGTACCTGCGGTGGATATCATGTCCTCCTGTATGTATTTCAATAGTTAGAGGCTCTACGACTGCGTTGTCCGCAACTATAGTAGGGAAAGATATTTCTTTTTCTGGAGAGAATTTTTGGCTGACTTTTTGTTTTATCTTGCGTTGCCATGATTGTATCATGTATATAGTATCAGCTTTTTCCTTTGGGGGTTCTTTCTTACCCCCGTTTCTCTGTTTATCTTTTCCCTCTTTGATGTTTTTTACGAGGTGGTCCATCCTGCCTTCTCTTACTAGCTTTTCAATTAGTTGTTTTAGTTGGACGCACTCGTTAGTTGTATGGCCTTTCTGGCCGTGGTACGCGCAGTATCCACTACCTAAGCGCTTTTCTTCTGCAGTGCGCATTGGTGGTGGTTTTGGGAAGTTCTGTCACACCCCCAATTTACCTGACTTGCAGCGGAATGGAATGCCTGAGGGTGTAACTGTCATAGCACCATAACAAGGAAATATTGAACGACCTAAAGTGTCGTTTGGAAAATACATATCGTTTGATTTATTTAAAAGCATTCAGAATATATTACATAGGTCCCAAAAGTCATGAAAGGTTTGCAGAATACAAGTTCAGGAAATGTCAAACGATAGTTTACACATGTGCATGAAAAATCCAAAATGTAGTGCGTCATCCCTGGCACACCCTAATGTGACTCCATGCATGTAATATGATAATGCCTTAGTTACCTGAAAATACATTGCGAAAACGGTCAACACGAATGTTGGTGAATAATCATAGGTTTGTAAGTTAAATCGTATGTACATAAGCCACAAGTATAAAGTAAACCGACATAAATGTCAAAAATGCTACATTGTCTCTTAAGCTCATGGCCCCGAAGCTAGACTTTGTAATGCCCCAACAGAGTGTTTACCAGACACTCACTTGATAAGACATGAAATGCATTCGTCCCGTTGGAGCAACCCAACGCGAATGGAGGCGTCACCCTCGATAGATCTATCCACTCACTCTCGCTTAGTACTTGAAATTAACGGTCCATGAAATAAAGGGGACTTGTCGTGTCGTGGTAGTAAGGCAACTTAAGCAATGTAAGGAATTTGTAATACTTGGGCATGTACGAAAGTAATTGATGCAATGTATTCTCCCCCGTGGGATTTGAAATCAAATAAGTAATTGAAAAACGGGGCTATGAAAACTCACCTCAACTGATGGTACTTGAAATGAAATGAAGTGAACAATAATGATCGGTTAACTGCCGCAACCTATAATGAATGATGCATGATCTCGTTAAGATCACCAAATGATGTTTATGAATGTCCATGCTCATGTTTCTATACCACTCTACTCTTTGGAAAAGCACTTGTATTGTCAAAAATATATAATCCAAGACTTTGGAAAATATTGCTATTAGAAAATATAAATGGCTTGTTATAATATATATACTTATATATATATAACGTAAGTTCTCATGTAAGCGTTGAAATACTCGGGTTGTAAACCTTGAAATGATGAAAACATACTCATAATAACTAATACTACGTTAGTTATAAAGCTCGGTACTTGATATTATGTTTAGCTTGAAAATGCACTTCGTAGTTTTTGCGCCAAATTATATAAAAGCTGTCAATTAATAAAGGGTTTTAGCCGATATTCAAACGAGTATATCTTTGTCGTTACTTGTCCGTTTTACTTGTTCTTTATGTCCACGGTTTCGTCTTAGTATGTAGTAATACATTTTGGAAAGCTCGGCTCCTCCGGGTTACGTCTAAAGTCTCTTTTTGTCCAATGAAAAACGTCCAACAGCAAACATTTTCTGAAAAATACTTTTCGTCTACAATCTTGTAAAAATCATAACTCCTTCGTTATAGACTCTTTTTAATCCGTTCTTTCGCCTACGGATTCGTTTTTGAAAGTATTTTCTAAAAATTTTGCCAAAGTTTCCTTGGTGTTTACTGATTTTCCAGATTTTTACAAAACGGGACAGCATGTCTAAAATGAGTTCCAAATCAAGTTTCCAAGGTTAAAAACCAATTTCTACCATCACCAATCCTCTTGTAATCACCACATGACTAATCTAATCTTACCATACACCTTCTTAGGGTGCCATGGACTCCTAACCAAGTTATTAGAGCTAGGGGATTCATAACAAGAAAGTTAGGGTTTGTATGTTACTTTTTAGCCAAAATAAAGTGTAGTATAGCTACTTATACATGGTTTTTAGCATGATTCTTATGTAATACATGTAAAAATAGGATGATTCATGAAAAAATAAAGATGAAAACTTACTTGACCAAAAGAGATGATTATTGGATGATTATGCTTGATGTTCTTGTGTTTTTGTTGCTTGTATCTTGATTAGACTTGTAAAATGAACAACTTTTGTGTTTTACTTCATGAAAAATGATCACTTGATCAATGGGAGTGATTTGGGTCGTGGGTTTCAAGATGGAGTGGAAGAGATGAGCAAGTTTGATCTTAGCTAGAAAAGTATGTATTATGATTTTTAGAAATTTGGTAAAGTATGTAATAATAGGTTTATTAGTTAAATAATTAGGATAGTTAATGCTAGGGGTTAAAGGGGTGGTCTTGGGCTGGTTTTCAAAGGGTAGGAGGGGGGGGGGGGGGGGGTTAGGGTACTTGGGATTTAATTAGGAAACCTTGAAAGAATTTGCACTAGTTAGCGTTTTTAGTTACGATCGGGTATCGGTTTTATTAGAAATAAATATTCACGAAGTATACCGGGATGAAATTAGTTATAAAAATGTTAAAAACATATTAAAAATATGTTGGGTACATTTACTGAGTGATCGGGTGATTAATGTTTAGTTTTAACGAAAACCGACTTTATATTCATACGCGTACGTTAAAAATAAAATAAATTTCCAAAATACTGGGTAACTGAATGTTATAACTTTTATGATGTTAAAATGGATATAAAAATATGTCGGGACCATTGTGGGAATATTTAGATATATTCGTCGTGTATAAACCGGGTGTTAACGTTTATTATAATTACGTATACGTAAAAACGTTAAATGTACTGAATATAGAAATTTGAAAATCCTGAGAGTGGTATAACATGAAAATGCTGTTATGATGATATGCAGACTATCCCCAGTCCGTATGCAGTGTACTCAACACTAATGAAATGAATTCGCACCTAAACCAATCCGGTTACGCGAATTTGAATACCCGTAAACTAAATTTACGATGAAATGATTAATGCAAGCGAATGGTGAAAACTTTTCCGGAAATGAATAGTGTTCGGTGAATAGTAATTTTTCAAAAAGTTTCTCAGAACATCAAACTGACCTCGAAAACGATGAATAGTAAAACGATGAATAGTGTTTTGATGAATAGTGATTTATGAATAGTAAAAAGTCGAAGTTTGGGAAAATGACCTGAAATGGTAAATGACGTGAAATGGTGAGTTGTGACATCCGCCCACCCAAATAGGAATTCAGTCCCTGAATTCAGCTAGTGTTGGTTTCTGGAATAGGTTTGGTGAAAAGGTGTGGATACTTGCGTTGCATTTGGTCCTCTCGTTCCTAAGTAAACTCGGTTCCTCTTCGAGAATTCCAGCGAACCTTAACGATCGGAATTCTACTATGCTTTAACTGTTTGACCTCTCGGTCCATGGTTTCAAATGGTTCCTCTACAAAGTTAAGTTTGTCATATAACTGAATCTCTTCTAATGGTATAACGGATGACTCATCTGAAAGGCATTTCTTAAGGTTTGAGACAACTCATCCATACTGATAACAACGTCAAAACTTCCAAGTTCTACGGGCATAAGGTCTATATTGTATGGGTGATTTAGGAAATTGATGGTGCAACCACGGATAACTGTGTTTGTGTTAACTAAAGACCTATCGGCTAATCCAACAATATAGGGAATGTCTAAAGTAGTTGGTTCTATGTTAAGTAAAGGTGCAAATGTAATAGATATAAAACTTCTATCCGCTCCTGAATCAAATAAAATGGATGCATAACGATTATTAACGAAGAACGTACCCGTAACAACATTCGGGTCCTCACGGGCATCTTCTCCTCCCATAACATAAGCCCTTCCTCGAGCTACTCCTCCTTGATTTCCAGCTCCTTGGTTCTTCCTCTTTGGGCACTCACTCCTATAGTGTCCAATTTCTCCGCAGTCGAAACATGTTACTGGTGGTTTCTGATTTCCACCCAAGTTTGGAATCCTGCAATCATTGGTGTGGTGACCAACCTTCTTACAGTTGCCACATGTATCAGGGCAACGTCCTGGGTTATGGTGTTTCTGACACCTATCACACTTGGGTAGAATTCCAGCATACCCTCTCCCTTCAGTAGGTCCTGCAGCATAGGCCCTTGCCATTTCTTGCCTCTTATTTCCACCTTGGTTACCGTCAAACCTCCTTTTGTTGTTGTTATTGTTGTTTGGGTTGTTGTTTCGGTTGTTGTTGTAGTTGGTGTTGTTGGAACGGTTATTGTTGTTACTTGCAGCAGACTTTCCTTTCAACACTTGGACCATAAGTTTCTGAGTTATACGAATGGCCTCCTCCATTGTTTGTGGGTCGAAAGACATCACATCCCCTCGGATGCTTTCGGGTAGTCCTCCAGTAAAATTCTCCATCTTTTTCTCATCGTCCGGAACCATAGTTGGACACAGTGTAGCCAACTCCTGAAACTTCCTGATATAAGTTTCAATATCATCTCCTTGAGTTACCAACTGGTAGAACTCTGTTTCTAGCTTTTGCACCTCAGTACGAGGGCAAAACTTCTTGGTCATCAGCTTTTTGAATTCAGCCCATGTGAGTTTGTAAGCATTCTCCATGCCAATGGGCTGAGCATACGAATTCCACCAAGACATGGCTTCATCCAGCAGCGTACCTGTAGCGAACTTAACCTTGTGAACATCCTGACAACCACACATGAGAAAAACGTTCTCAGTCTTCTCAAACCAGCGGATTAAAGCAACCGCTCCCTCATTTCCCTTATACTTGATAGGATCACTAGTCTTGAAATCCTTCCAAGTACATTCACGCCTAGTAGTGGGTTGAACCACTTCAGCAGTAGGTGGAACCTCAGCAGTCCTAGCAGCAACTTCAGCTCTTTCAATCTCTAGAGCTTCTGCTATACTATCCCTGACCAACTTGCGGATAGCTGCTTGTGTCATAACGGGTGTTTCCGATGTAGCCTTTGCCTTCTTTGGCGCCATACTTCTGATAAATAATAATCGACAACAACCATGAGAAAACTATAATAGAAATAGTCATCGTACAAAAATATACGCCCACAACATGTATATATACAACCACAACAAGTATAAATACAACCATGACATGTACGAGTACAACCACAACCTGTAATAAATACATTAACCATAAAGAGCAACCATGAAACATCATAAATATAATTATGAAAATTTCGGCCTACATGGACCGATATATATATATAGCACAACATTTCCAACATAGTAGAGTCGCACTTGATATATTTGTTTGTACAACAACAAAAGACTACAAGTTCTTGAACTACGTCCCACACCTCGGGACTAGGAAATAGTAAAAGCTAATATAATACTAGTCTATGTCTATGCTCCTCCAGGTGCTCTAGACGGTCCAGGAGCTCCAGATGCTCCAGGCTCTCCCCTCAAGCGGCGAATCTCACGATCCATCGCAACCACGATCTCCTCCAGATGCTAAACTCGTAACTGAGAAGAAACATCCCTGCCCTCCAAAATGACCAACCTCTCTCGAAGCAATGCTAACTGATCTACCTGCTCCCACTGAGTCTCCTGTGTCGCCTGAGCTCTATCTCTAATCTCAGGTAACTCATCCCTAAGCAGATTGAGCTGCTCCTGATGCCTCAACTGCCGGGCCTCAAGTCCATGGTATGTCACATCGATACCAACCCTGCCCTGCACCAAATCCTCAACCTGCTCCTCGACAGTCTCAAGTCGAGTAGTAATGATCTCATCAACTCTATACCCCAACCTATCTACTTGCTCCTGCTGAGCACCCATCTGATCCTCTAATGTGATGGGTGTAGGGCTCCTAGCCGCAGCCGCTCTAGAACTCTCACCTACGTGGTATACTGGTGGTGGTTCTGCTGATTCTGACTCTGTAGTGGTAGGTGAATCTGGAGTGGTAAACCTAACACGCTTCCTAAGTGGCAAGAGTGAGGTGGATATAGGGGTAGCAGTGGGTATGGCTGGTGGTGGTGTAGGCACAGTGGGACTAGGTAGGGTCCTATAAGTAGATGTGGCATAACGAACCTTCTTACTAGCAACCTGGATAGTCTTTTCCCTACGAAACATAAGTCTCGGCTCAGACTGGATAGTGGTGGTAGGGGATGGTGTGTCTGTGGGTACACGGGTGAGGATGTCACATGGTACAATAGGATAGACATGAGGAGTAGGAGCCGTCTCCTCCTCCTCGAAAGGCTCTGTGTCATCATCTGATGCCAAACGTGGCAACTCAGGTACAATAGGGCTAGGTGGTGGTGAACGGACTATAGAAGACATAGTGTCTTCAATAGGTGGTGGTGAACGGGCAGTAGAAGACGTAGAGTCTTCAGTATCGGAGTCTGTGATGGTGTACAGTACAACAACATTTGGGTTTGCAGACATGGTTCTGTGATAATCAAGGTGAAATAAAATGAATAACTCGAAATGAAATCACCATAAACAATGAACAAGCACATATGATGAAATGATGAGATGCTATGATAATGTGGTTATAGTCTAGGGTCAATGATACATCCTAGTTCTCTATAACCTTAGCTCTGGTACCAATCTGTCACACCCCCAATTTACCTGACTTGCAGCGGAATGGAATGCCTGAGGGTGTAACTGTCATAGCACCATAACAAGGAAATATTGAACGACCTAAAGTGTCGTTTGGAAAATACATATCGTTTGATTTATTTAAAAGCATTCAGAATATATTACATAGGTCCCAAAAGTCATGAAAGGTTTGCAGAATACAAGTTCAGGAAATGTCAAACGATAGTTTACACATGTGCATGAAAAATCCAAAATGTAGTGCGTCATCCCTGGCACACCCTAATGTGACTCCATGCATGTAATATGATAATGCCTTAGTTACCTGAAAATACATTGCGAAAACGGTCAACACGAATGTTGGTGAATAATCATAGGTTTGTAAGTTAAATCGTATGTACATAAGCCACAAGTATAAAGTAAACCGACATAAATGTAAAAAATGCTACATTGTCTCTTAAGCTCATGGCCCCGAAGCTAGACTTTGTAATGCCCCAACAGAGTGTTTACCAGACACTCACTTGATAAGACATGAAATGCATTCGTCCCGTTGGAGCAACCCAACGCGAATGGAGGCGTCACCCTCGATAGATCTATCCACTCACTCTCGCTTAGTACTTGAAATTAACGGTCCATGAAATAAAGGGGACTTGTCGTGTCGTGGTAGTAAGGCAACTTAAGCAATGTAAGGAATTTGTAATACTTGGGCATGTACGAAAGTAATTGATGCAATGTATTCTCCCCCATGGGATTTGAAATCAAATAAGTAATTGAAAAACGGGGCTATGAAAACTCACCTCAACTGATGGTACTTGAAATGAAATGAAGTGAACAATAATGATCGGTTAACTGCCGCAACCTATAATGAATGATGCATGATCTCGTTAAGATCACCAAATGATGTTTATGAATGTCCATGCTCATGTTTCTATACCACTCTACTCTTTGGAAAAGCACTTGTATTGTCAAAAATATATAATCCAAGACTTTGGAAAATATTGCTATTAGAAAATATAAATGGCTTGTTATAATATATATACTTATATATATATAACGTAAGTTCTCATGTAAGCGTTGAAATACTCGGGTTGTAAACCTTGAAATGATGAAAACATACTCATAATAACTAATACTACGTTAGTTATAAAGCTCGGTACTTGATATTATGTTTAGCTTGAAAATGCACTTCGTAGTTTTTGCGCCAAATTATATAAAAGCTGTCAATTAATAAAGGGTTTTAGCCGATATTCAAACGAGTATATCTTTGTCGTTACTTGTCCGTTTTACTTGTTCTTTATGTCCACGGTTTCGTCTTAGTATGTAGTAATACATTTTGGAAAGCTCGGCTCCTCCGGGTTACGTCTAAAGTCTCTTTTTGTCCAATGAAAAACGTCCAACAGCAAACATTTTCTGAAAAATACTTTTCGTCTACAATCTTGTAAAAATCATAACTCCTTCGTTATAGACTCTTTTTAATCCGTTCTTTCGCCTACGGATTCGTTTTTGAAAGTATTTTCTAAAAATTTTGCCAAAGTTTCCTTGGTGTTTACTGATTTTCCAGATTTTTACAAAACGGGACAGCATGTCTAAAATGAGTTCCAAATCAAGTTTCCAAGGTTAAAAACCAATTTCTACCATCACCAATCCTCTTGTAATCACCACATGACTAATCTAATCTTACCATACACCTTCTTAGGGTGCCATGGACTCCTAACCAAGTTATTAGAGCTAGGGGATTCATAACAAGAAAGTTAGGGTTTGTATGTTACTTTTTAGCCAAAATAAAGTGTAGTATAGCTACTTATACATGGTTTTTAGCATGATTCTTATGTAATACATGTAAAAATAGGATGATTCATGAAAAAATAAAGATGAAAACTTACTTGACCAAAAGAGATGATTATTGGATGATTATGCTTGATGTTCTTGTGTTTTTGTTGCTTGTATCTTGATTAGACTTGTAAAATGAACAACTTTTGTGTTTTACTTCATGAAAAATGATCACTTGATCAATGGGAGTGATTTGGGTCGTGGGTTTCAAGATGGAGTGGAAGAGATGAGCAAGTTTGATCTTAGCTAGAAAAGTATGTATTATGATTTTTAGAAATTTGGTAAAGTATGTAATAATAGGTTTATTAGTTAAATAATTAGGATAGTTAATGCTAGGGGTTAAAGGGGTGGTCTTGGGCTGGTTTTCAAAGGGTAGGAGGGGGGGGGGGGGTTAGGGTACTTGGGATTTAATTAGGAAACCTTGAAAGAATTTGCACTAGTTAGCGTTTTTAGTTACGATCGGGTATCGGTTTTATTAGAAATAAATATTCACGAAGTATACCGGGATGAAATTAGTTATAAAAATGTTAAAAACATATTAAAAATATGTTGGGTACATTTACTGAGTGATCGGGTGATTAATGTTTAGTTTTAACGAAAACCGACTTTATATTCATACGCGTACGTTAAAAATAAAATAAATTTCCAAAATACTGGGTAACTGAATGTTATAACTTTTATGATGTTAAAATGGATATAAAAATATGTCGGGACCATTGTGGGAATATTTAGATATATTCGTCGTGTATAAACCGGGTGTTAACGTTTATTATAATTACGTATACGTAAAAACGTTAAATGTACTGAATATAGAAATTTGAAAATCCTGAGAGTGGTATAACATGAAAATGCTGTTATGATGATATGCAGACTATCCCCAGTCCGTATGCAGTGTACTCAACACTAATGAAATGAATTCGCACCTAAACCAATCCGGTTACGCGAATTTGAATACCCGTAAACTAAATTTACGATGAAATGATTAATGCAAGCGAATGGTGAAAACTTTTCCGGAAATGAATAGTGTTCGGTGAATAGTAATTTTTCAAAAAGTTTCTCAGAACATCAAACTGACCTCGAAAACGATGAATAGTAAAACGATGAATAGTGTTTTGATGAATAGTGATTTATGAATAGTAAAAAGTCGAAGTTTGGGAAAATGACCTGAAATGGTAAATGACGTGAAATGGTGAGTTGTGACAAGTTCGCACCTTCTGTTACAAATATTTCTCTCGGAGTTTTTGTGAGAGGAGTATATTTGTCGTTGTCTCTTCCACTGCGATAACTCCTGCTGCGGTTGTTATTCTGATCATTGGATTGTCTCCGTGGCTGTTCTTGTTGCCTATAGTTTGAATAACCTTTTTTGCTATCCGCAGCAGCTGCTTCTCCTTGTATAAAGGATCTAGTGCGCTTTGTTAACTCATCAAAGGTCTGTGGAACTTTGTCGTTCAGCTTCCGGATGAGTTCTGGGTTATTGATCCCATTCATGAACCCTGAAATTTTTAGGATTTCAGGACATGCTTTGACTTGTATGCACTCATCCTTGAAACGCTCCATAAAAGCGCTGGTTGATTCCCCTTGACGCTGTTTCACTCTTGTTAGCTCCACAGGATTTTTAGCGCACTTCTTTCGCTGGGTGAAGTTGAGGCGGAATGCTTTCCGTAATTCCTCAAACCCACCGATGCTCCTACGTGGGAGTTTGCTAAACCATGTGCGCGCGTTTCCTACTAATGTGGAATTAAACATGTGGCACCACACAGGCTGTGGCCAGTTTTCGATGGTTGCGGCTGATTCGAAAATTTTTAGGTGATCGTCTGGATCACCTGTTCCATCATATGTTTTCACGTTAGCGGGCATGCGCCTGCGTTTGCGGTCTGAGTAATCGCTGATGCGCCGTGTAAACGCATCAATTTTCTGGCGTCGCCATGGGAGAGACATATCTTCATTCTCTTCCTCGCGACGTCTTCCTCTTGACTTCCAGTGTCCTGTTTCTTTATCCTCGTTGTCCGAGGAGTCGCTGGAAGAAGGGTAGTCTCTTTTTCGGCGCTTGCGCCGGCTTCTTTCAGAAGAAGAGCTTGAGGAATCTCTGCTTGGGGATCTTCTTCTCCCCAATCTATCTTGAATCCTCCTACTCCCAGGTTTGGAAGATCCTTGGCTTGGCGAATGTTGAGGCCCTAATCGATCTTGTATTCCCCGACTGCCAAGTCTGGAGTGCACATTGGTGCGCCTCTCGCTGTCTCCTGAATATTGTGAATCAGATATCGTACCCAACCTATCATGGATAGTGGTACGTTCTGCGCGCCTTCCTCGTGGGTGACGCAATGGTGATGGTTCGCGTTCAGGACCAAAATTGAGCCGGGCTTGTAGACCCGCGCTTGCCCTTCTTGTTGCTTCTTCTTGCATGAGGGCAGTTAGGGTTTCATAATTTTGGGATACGAAGTTCCCCCAAGTTAGATCGGGTGCGTCCTCAGTTGTTGCAAGAATTTCTGCCTCAGTATTAGGCGCCCTGTTTCGTTCAGGCGTGCCTGGCGGCGCAGTGTTGTTCACTGCGGGTGTAGCTTGATGAGGAGTGGTGAAGAGGGTGCGTTGGAGTTCCTCAACGCTTGGGATCACTGGTGTGACTTGGGTAGTTCTTATAGGTAGTTCTACTGCTAGACGAGGTGGGGTTGTTCCTGCCTCGTGGTGACCAGGTGTGCTGGTTGTCCCAGCGATTTGTCTGGAGGTTGGATCTTGTTGATTCTTCCTCTGATGGTCACGTTTTTCTGACTGCGGAGTCCGCTGGCTCGAATTCTTATGTTTCGTCATTCTAGTTCTTAGTATGGTCCCACGGATGGCGCCACTTGTTGATACAAAAGTTGGGCGTACCTGGTTATTGGGCTCTTGCTCTCGTACCAATTCTCTTCTTAGTACTTGTTACCTGCGTACTAAGAAAATAAAACAACACCGTTAGGCTTATCGAGGGATTGTCTCCCCCGATTAGACTCCGGCGTGAGAGTAAGTAATCGATTTAGGGTTCTTGTAGAGAGTTTAGGGTTTGTATATCGTACCTTTGAATGAGGGATGTCATTCCTTATATAGGGGCTGAAACCGCGTAGGTTTCTTGCTCCTTACTTTTCGCATACGTAATGCTTATCCGGGGTAAGGATATCTATTCCATGAACAGGTAATCCTTATCGTATACCCGGCTAAGTTTGGTTGGGCTTTGGGCTTCGTGAGCCCAGGCCGTGTTTATTATGGCCCATTATCCGTTATAATAGCCCACTCGTGGTGGGTTTGGGCCGGGAAAAAGTACACACATATATATATATATATATATATATGCATATATATATGTATATATATATGTATATATATATATATGTATATATATATATATATATATATATATATATATATATATATATATATATATATATATATATATATATATATATATAACAGGAGGGTTATGACGTCATTAATGCCACCTCATTGCCCAGTAATTCATTATGAGCCATGTCATCAGCCATGTCGCCATGTAAGCAATTTTTTAATTTTATTTTATTTGCATTTTCCATGTCATCACAAATTAATTGTGCCATGTTGGCAGTAGTATTTTTAAAATTCCAAATTTAATTTTTAATAAGCAATAATTCGGCTGTAATTTTTTTTTTTACAAAAATTCAAGTGCATGGATTCGAACTCAAGACCTTACAGATATTATGTAGTATCTTAACCACTGAACCACCTTATTTTTTTTGTTAGATTCTGTAGCCAAAACTCTTTATAGGATAACAAGCAGGTTAGACAATTTAAATTTAGAATATCTAATACGTATTTAGAGTTTCAACCCTAATTAAACAATATAGTTTTTCTCAAAACCCTAATATGTAACAAACAAGTTCTTTTCTACTTCTGATTCTCTTGGTTTATGTGTGTTCACACTTATGATGTTTTACGCTTTTTATAAAATTTTACATATGGGATAGCATATCATGCTATGTGGAACGGATGAGTGCTTCATGCCATCTTTTTAACACAGGTGAGAAATATTTGATATCATTAGTATTCAAAAAGTTTACTGAGTTGGATGTACTGTGAATTATAAATTTGCACCTTCACCAAAGATAAATAGAAGATAAATTATCTTCAGGTAAATATTATTTGTGTTTTTCATATACTAATACAAAGTTAAAATTTGTGTAAAGAATTAATTGTTTTATTGTAGGATGTTGCTGTTAAGGTTTTGACAGCCCAAGACCTTTTTTTGGTGTAATTTAGTTGTGATGAAACCAGGAACAAAGCTTTCTTCTTTTTATTTTCTTTGAAGCTCCTTTGTGGATTCTACGAGGCCGACCCACAAGGACAGATGGGAGTCGAGGAACTTGCAAACGACTGTATATGGTGGAAGGTTTTTGCCGTAGGTATGCCTTATTATTTATTTAGAATTATGTCAAGGTCGTATGATAATGTTAATTATCGAGAACAAGAGAAACAAATGAAAGATTGAAACACTTTCAATATAGATAAGTTTTTATAAAAGATGTTTCGTATTTTAAAAGCATAATTAGTTTTTAGATTAATTATGATATTTACGAGGTGTTTATAATGGATTACTAAGTATGTTAATTTGTTTATTTCACTTCCAACTTGCTCGGATAAATAGTTTGGATTAAACAATCTCAGATGCCTTCTAAATTTATGGTATGTTACAGGAATGTGAAATGGTAAAATTAGAGAGTGTTTGTATAAGCTTATCGCATTCAGGTACGTATTACTAATAGGAGAGCCATAATATCTGTTTATAAATTCATAGGAACAAAATAACTAAAACTATGAAGATTTTCTTTGAAATGGCTAAAACATTTATATTCTTATTATAAGAGATTTCATGTTTTCTTGGAACTGATCTTGGTTGGAATATGGGGTACTAATATAAATAAAATTATGCAGTTACAAGGTGATGCATGGTGCTCTTCCCGAAACTTGTGGCCAAATGGTAACCTAATGGCTACGGGAGGTACCTTCAGTGGTGATAAAGCTGTTCGAGTTGTCGCTAACGATGATCCTAACGGAGACTTTACCACCAAAATTGGTGCTCTTGCTGATACTAGATGGTATGTTACTAATACAATAATTAGTATCATGTTTTAAATAATATCATGTACCGAAATAAAATGCACTACAGATACTCATCAAACCAGGTCTTGGCAGACGGAAGTTTAGTCGTATTGAATAGTAGGTTACTATGTAAAGAAAATACATTATATGAGGTGTTTTGGACTATTCTGGTTGAAATGTAGTCTAAAAAATATGATCTTATTTTTGCTAAATCGTTGGTAACACTTGTATCTTTTTGACCCTCTACGCAAAATAAGTGGCTTGGTAACATCTATATTTACAACGGCGTTATACATGTAGGAATTATCAGGTATTTATCACCGTTGCTGTTAGTCGGTTAGTTATATCAAAGGATTTGAAACACCTTACCACAAGCACAAATTATGATTATACTATTCACTAATTAATGGCATAAATATGTAATAATGGCTGGAATTGCTTGGTTTCTAATTAGGAATCCTTAAAATGAGCCGCTTATTTCAAAGATTAAGGGTTAATGAACCGGAATCACTTTGATATGAATCATATAAACATTGGACATTTGAGGTATATAGCTCCTATTTAGATGCAATTGCTAAGCATTTGATTAATTATGTCATCACCATAAAATCACTGGTATAGCTCTTTTCAGTTTTTGTTAATACTACTGTTATTTTATACAATTAGGGAGTGTTTGGTAACTGTGTTTGGATATAATTACTTCCCAAAGACTCACTTTATGTTACTATCTATATACACAATATTTCCTATACGCCTTATTTATAATATGCAGGGGTGTTTGTTTAACCTTATTTGATTTCGGCTTAAGCGCTTGCTAATTTTCAAACCTATCGACTTATGTACACATTTTATACAGCTTTCAGGAATGATGACAAATAGAGGCTGCAATTAGAAGCAGAAGTTGAGCATTTGGCTGGACAAGTACAACCTTCTCTACTTGGATTATGTTAAGATAATATAGTAGGAATAGGTTTAGGATAACGCGTTTCATTAGCTTTTTCGATAAGGACAAATGGATATCATTTGGAACTGCATACATATATTTCACTTTCCATGTATCAGTAAGTTTAAAAAATGTACAATCAGAGCAGCGTGCAGTCAAGTGTTTGAATGCAGTAGGTGGAAAGCAATAGTTTGTGGTACGGCTTGAATATCGAGCTAATAATTTTATATAACTATGCTAAGTATTGTCAGCTACATTTGAATGATGAATGTATATATTGGTGTTTTCAGACAAGATCCGGAAAACAAATTGAAGAAATCAATATTAAAGTTTATCTAAGTCTTGAGCTAGATGAGGCAGTCCCATCAGACTCGAGTTTTTTTCTTGCTAGCCTAAAGAATTACAGGGTGTGCTACACTTTTTAATGAAACAGGCCCTATAGCTAGATGTCATAGAACATTTGCACATGCCCATGACTACCATATAAATTCCATCTCAAATAACAGGTGCACTCCCTACTTTTATGATCAGCTCTTTAACTATCTATATTGCACTTATGTATCAGTTTTCACTCATAATATTGCATTTGGGACATGCTAATTTTAATGATATAAACAAAATGGGCCTTGATATTGTATATTTATTAAATAGCATCAATTTTTACTAAACGGGTCAGTTCGATTTCTGTTTCATCTAGATACGGGTCGAATGAATCAGTAGCCCCAATATGTATTTTATACTGTATGCATCATGGTATATAAATATATTGTATTATTAAAAAGATTATATAATTATTGAAAAAATATACGTTAGTCGTTTTGAGCTACACGGTGACAACTAATTATTTCTAAAGATGCATGATTTTCTGGACAAAAGGTGTGTCGGGTCAAGGCAATCGACTACCGCAAAATAATGAATACATTTTGGCCACTTAGATTGTGATCCACATCAGCTTCATATTTGTTTTTTATTTTAATATTGTTTGTATATTGTAAACTTTGATTTCATAGTCTTCTTATTCTCATTTCTAAATTCGGCATTACCATTTTTTTGTCTTCCCTAATCTTTTATCCCTTTGTTTCATCTTCTTTATTTCAAATGTCATGTTCTTCTTTATTTGAGCAGGAGCTTGCGTTTGCATCCACTACACCATCGAGTCCTTTTGGAAGGCAACAGAGTTGGAACTTCTATTTTCTGTTAAGACAGCTTATTTTCTTAGTTGTCATTGATACTCATGACGTCAAATTTGATAATAATTTATGGATAGAAGAGACGTTTAGGAAACATAAGGATATAAGCCATCTGAACAGGAGTGTGTAAATATTTCATAGGTTTTAATAAAGATTAGTTACTGACTATTACAATAATAAAAAGAAATAGTGCATCCGAACACTATCTCTACGGCCTCCTGGTGGTATTATTAACATTCTGAAGTCACAAAATGACTTTCAAAAAAACAGTTACGCGGATCCAAATAACCCCCCGAACTACTTTGAATATTATGTACTCCATATCTGATTCATCACTTTATGCATAGTTCTGAATCTTTTGCAAAGGATGCTAAGCATGTGCTTTCTAATGAAAGGTACTGGCACTTGATTTATGTTTTATGTTCTAATAATAAATATAAACAAATAAATAAAATAAGATTTATGCACTTAATATTTGTTTTAACAGAAAGCTCAAAAATGTCATGAGCTTATGGATTAAATCAATCTAAAAGTCCATACTTTCAACAAGCGTCTTATAGTCATAAGCGATCAAATTATCTTCAAATTGTAGTGTATAATCGATCAAATATAAGTGCAAGTTATCCTTTGGCCAAGAAGTTGCAGTTCTACATAATAAGGTATGCCCTTAAACTTGTGTAATCCAATTCTGTTATCATGACATACAACCTTCTAGGTGGGTGCTTTTGAAGAGTGGCCAGGGACCCGAGCTAACCATTTCTCACAAAGATCATTGCAGATCCATTACTCGTCAGATGTGTAGTTCTCACCGCATGAACCACATAATGTGTCCGCATGCTCCTCCTCCTCGTCTTCTTCGTCCAAACCCTCTTCATCATCATCCTTAGGTGTCGATACTTTTAATAGTTTAGGCTGTGATTCAGGGCCTTTTGCCTTTTAAGAAAACAATGATAAAAAGAAAGTAAACAACTTGCAAGTGATCTTGACAAAGGGTCAATACAGGTAAGTTTTATAAATGGGTAAACGGAAAAAGATCACTGTTTAGGTTACCCAAGGAAGAGCCTTTTTGGCTATAATGTACGCAGCCTAACTGGTACTGCCGTGGCCGTTTCCAGACTTATCCACGGGGTATCATGAGAAGTCGTATGATTATGGTCAGGGGTGTTTACAGGTTGGGTTGGTTAGGTTATGGGCCTGGGATTCATGACTTAAGTTGCCTATAAGGAGTTACAAACTTAAGATACTTCAATGTAGTAGAGGTCACGAAGGCCTGTATTTCGGATATTTACCATTTACTTGAGTAACATCAGAAAGAGTTGGCTTCACTTCTCGAAAGTATACCCTATCACGTAGAGTTTACTTATCTTTAGAATTAGATGTGTCTTATGTTCGTCAATGTGTTCTTATAATTTTATTTGATTTTCTTTCATTTTCTGCTATGTCATTTCTTTTTTTTTCTGTATTTAATGTATTTTCTATCAATTCATGCAGGTTCATATATGAGGAAAGCCTGTTGGGAGCCTTTTCGATTTAGCACATTTGAGTCCTTATGAGGATTTACTTGAAAAAATAGAAAGGATCTTTCAGATTACCTTCTGGTCCTAAAGAAATGGCAGGCTGTCTACAATCCTGTTGAAGATGACATCATATAGTTAAGCACATATTAACATCCTTATAACCTTATTATTTATGTTGTACCTTGGGAGCTAATAGTATTGATACAGATAACAAGGAAAATAATTTATTATATCTTAGAATTCTCAATAAAAAGTAGCAATATTCGGTTTAAGAGGTGTTTGTAATCATTTATTTAATAGTCTTATTGTGTTCTTTTAATCATAAAACTAGGCTAGATGTTTATAGGGATGCTATCGGGTCGGACTATTGGGTTTAGTCCAACTTTTGCAACCATTCATTGGTTGTTACAGAAAGTACACCTGGAGCAATTCTGGCAAATGGATGCGACGTGCATTTAATTATATGAAACCTGCTTTGGGGTACTTACAATGTGACTTTGCAAATGCTTTCACACAGCTCGGGACATCGGTCGTGTGCCATTACTGTTTTCCTTCGACAGCTTTTGAAAGCCTTTTATTTTTCCTGAAAAGGTACTTTAGATCTCAGTTCATGGTCCAGCCAATCAGTGTTCTCAGTCATTATCATGTGGTGAGTTGTTTCAATAATATTTATTTTCAAACACCCTGTAAGAGAACAGAAACAACATTATTTTTTGTGGTATTTTCTACATTTAGTTCCTAAAGTTTACATGACTGTCTCAACAATACTGATTGGACAACTCAAAAAGCGGCTGCTGATGCGTTGAATGCGCTAGCTTTGCATTCTAGAAATTTGATCACTGGAACAATAACCGCTCTTGAAGCTTGCCAATTTGATAAGGTTAGTTCACACATTTTACTTTAAAAGCTCAAAGAAGTTAAAGTGATCCCCCTTTTGAAGTCTTTTATCATGCATTTATTATTTCGTACTGCGCAGGATACCGTATCATTAAGTTTATAATTTTTTGGGTTTCCCTGACTTACTAAACCCTTTTTTTTTGCTTGGGAAGCTAATTCCCTGTGGTCAAAAGATGAACACGGCTGAGATGTTTCAAGCTGCTTTTAAGTACGTCAAGTCCTTACAGACTCAAATTGGTGTTCTCAAACATATGGCCTTACTTCCGGTAATCATCCATGCATGAAACACTTTTTCATACACAAAAGACATACATATTTCATGCACATTTAGCATATGAAAATTTTAGCATATGCATTTTATCTATTTTTATAATGATTATTGTTTATTAAAATGTAGGTTATCTTTATTTACAATACTATTTATAGTACTAGCTAAAGAAGCTTCTAATGGCAATGTACATCGAAAGTGATTAGATAGGATATCCTGAATGTCTGAGATTGAGGACCTAAAGGCACCACGTGAGCCTCCGGTCGCGCCACTTTGTATAAAGGTTTGAATTTTAGTATTTTAATTACTAATGTATTAATGTATTTAATCTCAGTGTGTCTTATAGTCTAATCTTATAGAGGATCCTCGGGATTACTCAGTATTTAGTGTCTTGGTTTGGTTCTCAGCTACAACCCAAAGAGGGTGTGTCTTGGATTTAATTCGGTTCAGTACCCAAAAGGGTACATTTTGTTGGCCTATTTTCCTGCACAAAGGGTGTATATAGAGCTGCTGATTTCAGCCCCTAAAGAGTGAGTTTCGTTGCTTATTTTTCTGCACTAAATGGGGTGCGTTTGCTGCTGCAAAATAGCCCCATCAGCGGCCGTTTGTTGGCTGCAAAACAACCCCAACATAGGGTGTGTTTATCCGCTTATTTTCTACACAAATAGGGTGCGCTTGCCTGCTTATTTTCTGCACCAGAAGGGTCTGTTTTGTTTGCTAAGGGTCTGTTGTGTTTGCTTATTTTTCTTCGCAACAAGGGGTGTTAGTTGTTTAAGCGGAAGCCCTTTAACAACATATAGGGTGCTTTGGGATTTATTCGGGATGAGAGGCCCAACTGAGGCCATAAGAGGTGTTAGTTTTGATAGATTGGGCAGCAAGCTCAATGTGAATTATCGTTAGAGAGTGTAATAATTTTGTCTAGATTCATTACTTCATTTTTAGAGTAAAAGTGAAATATATTTATCACTTATGGATATCAGACTATACTAAATCAACGGACTAAATACATTGAACCGAGGTTAATACCTAATTACTATTTCCACCTTATTTACAGGTACGGAGAATGCATAACAAAGGAAGCCATTTAAGTATTAATCTATCTAAATATTTAAGATCAATTGAGGTTGGGTTATTATGCGTTAAAACTATAATTATTTTTACTATAAGTTAAACATGAAAAAGACATGTAAAGATGTCGACGAACTGATAAGTAATGGGTATAGAACAAATAATTTTTTTTTGGGACCAGATACAACTCACCAATATATGAAATGGGTATGCAGGTGATGTGACTCAACATTTTTCTTCTGATTGGCAATCGGGCTCTTAAAAACTTTCGGACCCATTAACTATTCGGCTCGACTTAGGGTGAACCAAATTCATTATTCGGCCACACTTTAGGTGTTGCTATGTGTGCCATTTTCAACTATACTATTGTTTTAGGCTTATTTAAGATCTATTTTTAACACGATCTTTATTTGGGTTGTACAGGCTCAGAGATTCTTCACCATACCACCTATATAATGAGTCCTTTATACGGGAAGATGGACTACGGGAAGATGGACTACTGGATTAGCGAATGAACACATTGGTTATAAGCAATTGACAGATGGTCAAAGAGTGCTACCTCTGAGTTTCATACATTCTTGAGCTTTTCAAGACATTAGCTCATAAAAAGCTCAGAAGTGACCAGCTTCCGCATCTGCTGCCAATATAGTCCATATGGCGCAAGTCCAAAACCAGCATGGTCATAGGCCACGTAACGGCTCACAGCCATATTATTAATTAGTATTCTATCTATATTAAGAATAAAAGAGCAATAAGGTCAAGGTCTTAATCAGTCCCACACCGCGAAAATAATGCATAATATCGTTGATGCATAAAGTTACAATTTGCTGAAGGTTTTGGAGAAGTGCGTTTATGCAATCCTGATTATCTACGGTTCACACTACTTCATATTTTGTTATCAGGAGGATTTCTATTAAGTATTGTACAATATCTTGATAGAAATGGAGGAAGTTACTGAACGTTAGCCAATTCCCGATGCTCATGTACTGGTTATGAAGTTTAAGTTTGAAGGGAATCAATTGCTTTTATATGCGCCTTTTCGGTCGTTTATCATTTTCTATGGTTTATTTGTATTATAAATTTTAGTCGAAACAATTTAGTACCATGAAGCAATGTTACTCTTTAGTCTGATGTTTCAAGATTCACACTGATCTTATGTGGTTTTTGCAAATTCCAAGTGGGTTTGCTGCTACTTCTTTAGGTTCTACATAGTGACATATTGGCATGAGCAACTTTTCTTATGTTTATATCAACCTTATGGCAACAAAAAGTGTTCAATAGAATGTTTGAACTTCACCGCCATTTTTTTAGGAAATAGGCACAGACAATGTTCAATAGAATGTTTGAACTTCATCGCCATTTTTTTTAAAATTTTTTTGTAAATGCTAAAGCTTTTGAACTTTTAAAGGCAATATGACCATCGGGTTCCATTGTACTCACTCTTGCATCCCTACTTATTGTTCCAGATAGGCGTGATAATACCTGGATGGTCTGTTCCATTATCTAACAGTATGTAACTGCCATCATCATATCACATGTTTATATGTTTTGGGCTTTTTTTTTGAAGACATTGTTTCCTGGTGTATGGTTGTGTTCTATTACAAGCATGAGTGATCACCACAATTATTCAGGTATATATTCATTGTATTGCCTAAACACAAGCTGATACTCAATATATTATCAATTTAATTCTATGTTTTTGTTTAAAAGTAGAAACTGCATCAGGAAGAGAATAAGAATAACCATTTTTTTTTTGTATTTTTGTTTTAGTAATTTGTTAACAAGACGATGTAGTCGATTTTAATTCATCATCAAGTTCACATGATGATTATAAGATAAGAAGTTAGTTCTTATGAATAAAGTAAATGGTACCTCAAGAGAAGAAATCGAAGATGATATAAATGTATATTATATATAACATGCAAGAATCAGGCAAAGCTTCAGAGAAGCTTGACGTACCTTTACAATTGATGATTTGCAACCCAAATACCCGTTGTTCATTTTAGGAATGTGTGTATAACAATATATTTAATTATAAGTTATCTTGATTGTATTACAATTTGCACAATCATCTGTTTACCTATATCATTTTTTATATTTATATGTCATAGGCTGTTGTTTTTTATAATTGTTTTTTTTTAACGGCGAGTTATTAGTTAGTGATTCGAGCCTAAAGTGACATCCGATTAGGCAGTATGAAAGCATCGAACCTTTCTCTTTAGGGGATAAACCCCACTCCTGCTTCTATTCTTTCGGGCCCCTGAAGGTCCATGGTGAGATGTAATACCCCAGTCAAATCCCACATTGGCTGTGACTTGGAGTGATGCTGGGACATATATGTTAACATTCGCCTTATATGACACAACGCGTTTTGTGGTGGAACGGTTAATCGGCCATACGGTTAAGCGTGCTCATGTGAGAGTAGTACTGGCTTGGGTGACCTGCCGGAAAGTCTTCACATGAGGGCCACAAAAGCAAAGCCGTGAGCCTTCGGGCAAAGCGGACAATATTGTGGTCTATAAGGCGGGGTGTTAAAGATGGTATCAAAGCCACTCCAAGCCGTTCGGGATGTGGGGCAAACTTTATTGGGGATGATGAATCCCTACGGGGGGTGAATGTAATACCCCAGTCAAATCCCATATTGGCTGTGACTTGGAGTGATGCTGGGACATATATGTTAACATTCGCCTTATATGACACAACGCGTTTTGTGGTGGAACGGTTAATCGGCCATACGGTTAAGCGTGCTCATGTGAGAGTAGTACTGGCTTGGGTGACCTGCCGGGAAGTCTTCACATGAGGGCCACAAAAGCAAAGCCGTGAGCCTTCGGGCAAAGCGGACAATATTGTGGTCTATAAGGCGGGGTGTTACATGAGACTCGAACCTAAGACCTCTCCAAGGATACCTCTCCAAGGTTACCCTTGGTGGCCAACTGAGCTAGCCCAGTTGGTTATTGAATTCTATAATTGTTAACATTCATTTATTTTTCATTGTTAATGCATTTAATATAAAAATTGGTACGTTTGTATTTTATTTTTCGTTAACTTATAAATTTCAACAATATTTATGAGTCATGCCCGCCCATTGGGCAGGCTTAGAAATCTAGTATATATATATATATATATATATATATATATATATATATATATATATATATATATATATATATATGGGATAATTACCAAAATAGATCGTTGACTTTTTGACTAGTCACTATTTAGACTTTGGAATTTCACTTTCCAAAATTAGATCGGGCAACTAAAAAATTAAGCAACTCAATAAGAGTTTGACACGTGTCCAATATTTAATTATTAAAGTACAAAAATTAGAATGTATTTGTAAGGTATGTGTAAGTATTGTGTAAGGTATTTTAAAGTTTTTTACATGGGCAACTACCTATATATTGGGCGACTTGTATTGGGCAACTGTTTTTTTTTTTTTTTTTTTTGTACTTTCACCACTTTTAACAATCATACGGTACAAAAATTAAGTTGATAATTTAGCCTTAATGATACTTAACGTTTATAAAACAAATTAATATAGTCCTAAACACTTCAAAGCACACTATATATATAGTATATACCCCATCAATCTCATAGCTTCTTCAACCATCACCACAACTACCAGCAAGCATATTTGAATACCACATGACTTCTCCACCACCACCACCGTATCTGAATACCACCTGACTACACCACCATCTGCCATTGCCGTCTCAGCTGAATGTTTCTCTCGCCTCCACTCTGTCGCTCTTAGGTTGTTGTTTCCTCCAGTCTTATCTTTAATGAAACTAGGCTGTTGTAGGATGTAATATGCAAAAGCATACATAAATAATTTGTTATTTTTTAATGTTTATGAACAAAACATTTTTACAACTATAAACAATGAATGATTATCTAGTTTCAATTCATCAGTGTTGTTTGAATAGAATGCTTTTTTTTAACAAACAGAAGCATGTAATCAGCAGGTTGACTTTCGAAAGTCAAAATGCAATTGGAATAACAAAATTTGACTATTAAAGTCAACACATTTTTCTTTGATTGCCTTTGTCCCACCTAGAAATGTTGATGTTGATTAAACTTTGAAGTTCATTGCTACTTACTTTCTAGTTTGACAAATTTAATGAAACAGAACATAAACATTTGAATTCAAATTTGATAAAAAAGAACACAAAAATAAAGATTTCATTGAAAATAAAATAAACATTACATTAAACAATTAACAATGAAACTTTAGACATTTTTCGGGATCAAATGACAAATGTAGGTTGTCATAATCCAAATACTCATCATCTGATGAGTCTTCCTCTTCCTGATCCGGCATGTTTCTGCTTTTTCTGTTTGCCAACATATTCTTCCAAGTGTATTTACACTTGGTTGGTTTTTCTTTTGCAGCTTTTTCTCTTTTTTCAAATTGTATCAAATTTTTTTGCTGAAATTTAAACTTTTCTTTCATATACCAATCCACCGCTTCTTCAAATGTTCCCTCTTCCTCTATTTCTTCTTCTTCAAACAACCCTTCTCTTCAGTAATTTCATTGTTGAAATAGAACTTGAATGCTGTTGCCAAATTATAAGACCCAGATGATGCTTTGATTTCATTGATGTTGTTGGAAGATGTAGAAGCCGTGGATAATGGATGACGGAGTAGGGTGGCTGATATGATAAGTTAGGTTAGAAATATTATTTAGTAACTAAACCAGGAATATAAATAGGGGATGACATAACTACTGTAGTAACCAACGCAGGAAGTTCATCTTCCCCATGCAAAACTATCAATTCACCATTGAAAATAACAAAAGTTTTATATATAACAAAATAAACCCTTGCACATAACATTTTAGTTAAAAAAAAGCCCATGACATACACAAGTTCAACGTATAAAATAAAAGACCCTAAATAAGTACCTAATAAACCAATGAGTGTCGTATCTTATAACATATTTTGGGAACTCAAAATTCTTGGGTAGACTCAATCAATATGGGATGATAAGAAGGAAAAAGAGGATATGGCAAAAAATTGTATTTGCACCAAAGACACTTCTACGACATCCTCTCTTTCCTTCTTATCATTCTATATTAATTGAGTATGGTTAGTGAATGATGGTCTCATTGCTTCGATCCTCAAAACAATGTTAAATGTCTATTGCAGCATACTTTGTACAACTGTAATAGGCTAAAATCAACATACTTAACCCTTATGAGTCCCCCCAACAATTCCTTTTGTTTTTTCATCACTCTTTGACCAAAAGGTTGCGCCAAGTAAATTGCTACTACAAATAAAAGTTAAACATATTATATTTGTTTTGGTTACATAATGGTTACACTCTGTATTACAGTTATATTAGTGCAGTTATTTTTAACATTTAATTGCACCTTTTAACATTAAACTGAATTAAACTATTTATTACATTGAACTTCCAATAAATAAAGTATACTTAATTTAAATGGTGCATCTTGGTTTGCCCTCTTATTCATCTATATAGGCGGGGTTCTATTCAGCCAATTTACATCATCCAATCTTAAACACTAGTAAAACCAAATACTGTTTGTGAATCCTAATCTAAAACATAACCAAGAATGTCTTCATCCAAAACAGTTTCATCATCCAAGAAAAGACCAGCAACTGATACAAATATTGAGTTGCAGACAGAGAAACCCCCAAAGTATGCAATTTTATTGTGTAACATGCTTGAACGTCTTAAGAAACATGAACCGATGTGTACTAGGTTTTATTGGTTGTATTTAATGCATAAGAAAATTCTAGTGATCCCATGTTAGGAGCTTCTTAGCTGGCTCGACATAGGAGTGAAGTAGGCGCTTATAGGATTGGGGAAGTAAGTACGCCACCCCATGAATGGTATTAAGGAATACAACCCGTCATCCACGCAACTATAACAAGTAATTAACCTGTAAAGGATATCTAGGGAGTAGTGAAACCTAAGTAAACACAATTCTCCCATATATTGCTCACACCATTAGTATAATTTAGTTTATTTTTATTTTTAGCATTTTATTTTGATTGCATCTTAGTAATTGGGTTAGTTGACTAGCAACTAATTCCGCCCAACTCCTTCAAACCCGATATTTTTATTTGCTTTTCATAATATATAAAAATACAAAAAAGAATCATCCCTCATCTCTAGACCTAGTCTTTAGGTTTTCTAATCCTAGCGACACTATTCCTAGCTGAACGATCAATCCCCCGGTACTTGTCATTATACTATACTACATCGATCAGGTACACTGCCTGGTGGGGGTTGTAAGCTTCTTGAGATCCTTCGAGAGGTAAAGCCTGGTGCAATCCCTACGCATCAGAAACCAAAATTAAGGGGGAAAACATAGTTAAACTTTTGCATACCTCTAGAAATGGCACCCATTGTGGTAGTTCCAAAGGATCGTCAAATTCAGGAGGTATAGGAGGGGATATGGTTTCTGGATTGATTATCAATGAACGGCTTCGCAATCCTCTTGGGGTACTGTCTGGCGGTTTGGTACCACGGACGGACGGCCTCGTCATTTCTTGTTACCAGTTTTATTAACGGTTTCAAAGCCTAGGGAAAGAAGGAAACAACCAAACAAACTTTATGTCAAGAATGCAATAGAACAAACACAACACAAGTAATTATGTAGTTTATTAAACTGCATCACGTTATTCATTTCTCAATATTGACACACGATGTTACATGTCTATTACAACTTACTTTGTGCAACTGAAATAGGCTAAAATCAACATACTTAACCCTTCTGAGTGCCCCCACCACTCCCTTTTGCTTTTTCATCACTCTTTGAGCAAAAGCTTGCACCAAGCAAATTGCTAGATTGATGAAATAACAAAAGGAACTATTGTGGACACTAAGAATGGCTAATTATGTTGTAACATCGTTTGTCAATATTAAAAAATGAATAACGTGATGGACTTTAAAGTAAAAATATTTTAGTTAATAAAGCAACACGCATAACACAACAACGTTGGGCTATTAAGCTAACTAAGATTACATAAAGTATGATACAATTGTAGATTCTAGATAAAAGTGAGTATTAGGACTCGTGTTGAATGGGATAATGAAGGAGTGTGGCCTATCATGAACAATACACACTATATCATAATCGCAATCAACACCCCTCAATGATAAAGATACGTCTTTACAGCGTTGTTGTTGATGTTCGAGAGTTTTTTTGAACACCGTCCATAAAGATACGACTACAAAAAAGGCACTAACTTGTGATCAAGATCAACCACACAAATGATACTAGGGACGGTGTTCAAATTAACTCTTGAACACCATCAAAAACGCTGGAAATACGTATCTTTATAATTGAGGTTTTACAGATGAAGTTCAATGTAACAAGCTGTGTATGGCCGCATTACTTGGTAGATGGATGATTTTAGATGATATGTAAATTCCATATCAAAGCATTCAGCCATCAAGTAATTCGGGGACCTATTACATACCTTGATACATTCAACTTCAAATTCAAACACTTTCATAGAATCCACAAGTACATCAAACTGCAGCTTTACTTTCTTAAATATACCCTTTAACAAATATAAACTCAAAGTATTGCCTCATTGTGTTAAAACCATATGTGTTACCACATATGTCAAATTATATGTAAGTAATATGTAAATTTTGGGTCCATAATTAAAACATATGTCCATATAAATATTACGTTTCTTTTGGTACTTAATTAACACATATGTCAAACCATATTACTCAATCAAAGGTGTTAATTTACTCATGAAAATGTAATCTTATCTGTAAAAACTTTACTCCGCTTCTGCCGCCACAGCTGTAGCCAAGTCCGATTATCCTTCATGGTGGCCGTCTCTTATCTTTAATAACAATAAAAAAAATCGTAAGCTCATGTGGATCTAAAGAATAACACATCTATCTGAAAACAAAAGAATAAACATAACTTTATCAACATTCACCGATACAGTACCGGCAACGGCAACTTTCCGGCGACAAGCCAGTTGCTGCGGAGAGGCAGCTGTAAAAAAAAACTATTTTCAGATATTGAAATAAAATACAGCTCAGATCTACAATTAAGATGTAAAAATCTATGAAAAATAACATCTAACACTTGATTAGTAGTAACATGTTAATACTTTTGTTGTTGTCTTCTTTAAATATTTTCCTCAGCTACGGTGGTTATGAGGTTCGGTGGTGGTTGGAAATTTTGAGAAGAAGAGAGTGTGAGGATTGGTGGTGTAAATAAATGATGGTTGTGGATTGTGTATGTGTAAATAAGTAAGAGAGTGTGTGTAAATAAATGAGGTGAATATGTGGTTAATGAGGATTAGGTGATAAGATTGTATAAAATTAAATTAAAGCACAAAAAGTTGCCCAATACAAGTTGCTCAAAAAGTACGAGTTGCCCTATACATTATACCTTACACATACATGTACTATAATATAAAATAATAGGACACGTGTCAGACCCTTGTTGAGTCGCTCAGTCGCCAAGTTGCCTTGATCCGCTGGAGGAAAGTGATTTAAAAACATCTATTCAAAGAATGTGCTTTTGGCGACTGCCGTTTTGGTAATTATCCCTATATATATATATATATATATATATATATATATATTTTGCCTCCACACTTAAGATTTACAGTGTAAATCAAAGTGTTAATTAAATAAGCCAAGTGCTAATTTCAGAGTCTATAGCTCGACTCATATGATTATGATGATTTAGTCTTTTGGGAAGAAGGGTGTTGATTCTTCCCTTATATCGTTGAAACTTTCTTCCTCATGGTATAATTTAAGTCTGTGACCATTGACTATAAAGCTTTTATCGTCAAGTCCGTACAGTTCAACATATCCGGATGGATATCGGTGTTTAACAATATAAGGTCCAATCCATCGACTTGTAAGTTTTGGTTGTTTGATTTTGAACTTTGACTGGAAAAAGAGGACTTTGTCTCCTTTCTTAAATTCTTTTCTCATTTTTTATTTTCTATCATGCCAAACTTTAGTTTTTTCTTTATAAAGATGAGAGTTTTCATAAGCATAAAAGCGGAGTTCGTCTAATTCATGAAGTTGAAACATTCGTTTTTCACCTGCTGCAATTAAATCTAGGTTACAATTTTTAAATGCCCGATATGCACGGTGTTCTCATTCAAATGGGAGATGGCATACTTTACCATAAATTAGTTTGTACGGTGTTGTTCCAGTTAGAGTTTTATAAGCAGTTCTAAAGACCCATAGAGCATCATCTAATTTACTTGAACAAATAGCGGGATTTTCTTTAACTGTTTTTTCAAGTGTTCTTTAAGAGCTCTATTAGTATTTTCAACTTGACCACTAGTTTGAGGGTGATATGATGTAAAGAATCGATGGTTAACTCCATATCTTTTCATAGCTTTTTCCATTAATTTGTTGCAAAAATGAGTGTCTCTGTCGCTAATTAGAGCTTTTGGTATTCCAAAACGACAGAATAGTTTTTTAAGAAATGTTATAACAACTTTGGCATCATTTGTTTGAAGAGCTTGGGCCTCTGCCCATTTTGAGACATAGTCGACATCGACTAGGATGTATTCGAATTTTGATGATTTAGGAAAGGGTCCCATAAAGTCTATACCCCATATGTCAAAAATTTCACAAACTTGAATGTAATTCATGGGCATTTCATCCTTTTTAGAAATGTTTCCAATTTTCTGATATGCTTCACAAAGGCGAACTAGAGTATGTGCTTCTTTCAGAATTGTTGGCCAATAGAATCCGGATTCAAATACTTTTTTAGCAGTAATGGTAGCACCATAATGTCCACCGGTAGGTCCATGGTGACATTTATCAAGTATAGCACGAGTTTCAGGTCCAGAGACACATCTGCGGATTATTCCGTCAGGACCTATTTTGAATAAGTATGGTTCATCCCAAAAATAATTCTTTACGTCTGAGAATAATTTTCTTTTCTCTTGGTGAGTCATTCCCTTTCGTAATATATCCCCCGCCAGATAGTTTGCAAGGCCTGCGAACCAAGGCGTGTCTGGAGAACTAATTGCATTAAGAGTTTCATCGGGAAAATAGATGATTTCTATTTCTTCGTCTTCATTTTCTAAACGAGACAAATGATCGGCGGCTACATTTTCAACACTCTTTTTGTCATTGATTTCTATATCAAACTCTTGTAAAAGCAAAACCCAACGAATGAGACGTAGTTTAGCATCTTACTTTTTAAATAAATATTTGAGAGCGGAATGATCTGTATAGACCACAATTTTAGATAGAACTAGATATGCGAGGAATTTATCGAATGCAAATACAACAACCATGAGTTCTTTTTCAGTGACCGTATAGTTCTGTTGAGCAGCGTTGAGCATTTTGCTAGCAAAGTAAATAGGATGGAAATGATTACCATCTTTTTGTCCTAAAATAGCTCCGACTGCAAAGTCGCTTGCATCGCACATTAATTCAAATGGTAAATTCCAATTTGGACTTATCATGATTGGTGTACATGTGAGTTTTTCTTTAAGATCTTCGAAAGCTTTTTTACATTCTTCATCAAATTCAAAGGTAACGTCCTATTCTAGAAGTTTAGTTAAAGGTCGAGCGATTTTTGAGAAATCTTTAATAAATCGTCGATAGAATCCTGCATGTCCTAAAAAGCTTCTAATGCCTTTCACATTAGTAGGAGGTGGAAGTTTTGAGATTACATCAATTTTTGCTTTGTCAACTTCAAGTCCTGCTCCTGTCACTTTATGTCCGAGCACAATACCTTCTTTGACCATGAAGTGGCATTTTTTCCAATTAAGCACAAGATTTGCATCCTCGCAACGTTGAAGCATCTTATCTAAATTACTTAGGAATTTATCGAAAGAATTTCCAAAGACTCAAAAATCATCCATGAAAACTTCCACGGATTCTTCAATCATATCATGAAAAATTGCTATCATACACCTTTGAAAAGTAGCAGGTGCATTACATAAGCTAAAGGGCATACGTCGATAGGTAAAGGTTCTGAAAGGACATGTAAATGTTGTTTTTTTCTTGATCCATTCGATCGATTGGTATTTGGAAATAACCGGAGAATCCGTCTAGAAAACAGAAATATTCATTTCCTGCTAGTCTTTCTAACATTTGTTCATTGAATGGTAGAGGAAAGTGATCTTTTGCGGTAGCTTCATTTAGTTTTCTATAGTCAGTAACTACGCGCCAACCAGTGACAGTTCTAGTTGTGACAAGTTCGTCATTTTCATTTGTAACTACTGTTATACCACATTTCTTAGGTACACAGTGAATAGGACTTACCCATGGGCTGTCTGCTATAGGGTAGATGATTCCTGAGTCAAGGATTTTAACAACTTCCTTTTTCACAACTTCTTTCATATTCAGATTGAGTCTTCTTTGCTTTTGAATCACTGGTTTCTTATCATCCACTAACTGAATTTTGTGTTTACAGAAAGATGAACAAATTACAGGTATGTCACTAGTTTTCCAGGCAAAGGCTCTTTTGTGGTTTTTGAGAACTGAAATCAATTTTACTTTTTTCTTATCAGAGAGTTTAGATGAAATTATGACTGGTAGTAATGATTCTCCTTCTAAGAAAGCATAATCCAAATGGTCTGGTAGTGGTTTGAGAATGAGATAAGTTGGTGGTTCTTCAATAGAATATCTAACTTTATATTCAGTGTCAAAGTTTATTTTCTCGAATGATGGTTCTTCTTCATTATTATCCTTGTCATCGGAACTTTCATTTTTATCTTCGACAGTTATAGCCATGAATTGATCATATTCGGCCAGAACTTCGTCTTCAAGAATTGTTCCATCGACGGAGTATAGTAACTGGTCAAATTCATTTAGTAGTTCATCAAAATCTTCCTCAAGAATTTCATCCATAACATCAATTCTAAAGCATGTGTCATCATTAGAGTAAGAGTGTTTCATAGCCTTATCTATGGAGAAAATCATTCTTTCTTTACCAACTCCTAAATTGAGTTGTTTTTGTTTAAGAATCATTGCATCTACTGTATGGAGAAAAGGTCTTCCTAAGATTAAGGGTACTTTTCTATCTTCTTCCATTTCTAGGATAACGAAATCAAATGGAAAGGTGAATTTTCCAACTTTAACTAACATATTTTCAGTGATTCCAATAGGATATTGGAAAGATCGGTCAGCTAACCTAACACTCATCGGTTTAAGTGCTTCTATGGATAATTTAGCATAGAGAGAATATGGCATCAAATTAATGCTAGCACCAAGATCGGCTAAAGCATTGCATGAGAATGTTTTACTGAAAGTACAAGGGATCAGGAAACTTCCTGGGTCTCCAAGTTTTGGTGGAATTTTGTTCTGAACATTTTTCATTAAGGAAAGTGGTTGAAATTTGTTCAAGCTTGCTTTTGTTACTAACAAGTTCTTTAAGAAATTTCCTATAGTTGGGCATTCCGGCTAAAACATCAACAAGAGGTACATTAATTCGAACAGCTCGAATTACGTCAAGAAATTTTTCATACCGAGCTTCCATTTTTTCTTTTCTTAAGCATTGAGGGTATGGAATTCTAGGTTTGTAGGGTTTAGGTCCTGGTATTTCTGGAGTTATAGTTTCCTTTCGAGGAACAAGTTCATCCTCTTCTTCATCATCAGTGAAAACTTCATCAGGTTGTTGAGTTTGACTAGGATCGTGTGGTGGATCGTAAGAAGTACCATTTCTTGTGGTAATAGCATTCACATGCTCATGTCGAGCTTGTGGTGGTTGATAAGCTTTGTTTTTAGGATTGGGTTGAGTGTTACTAGGAAGAGATCCAGAAGCTCGACCGGATTGCTTTTCAGCAAATCTGTCAAATTTGGCTTCCAAATTTTGAATTGAGGCTTGGTGATTTCGAGTAGAGAATTCAAATTTATCTTTTAGTTCCATGAATGTGTCTATCACAAATAGGTTTGTTGATTTTTGTGATTTAATAAAATCATCCAATTGTTTTTGAACGTCTAGTTTTTCATCAGTGTTTGTTCGTTTGTAAGGTTCTCGATTATATTCGTTTTTCGCACGAGGTCTCCATCGTTCATAATCACGATTGCGATCATGATAGTTCTCGTAGTAACGGGTGCGTCTAAATGTATTCATAAATTTATCTTCTTCTTCACGTGACATAGGTGTGTCATCATCACTGCAATTTGCGATAGCATGGTTTCCGCCACAATGATTACAACTTTCACATTGGTTTTTTATCTCATTGTATTGAGCATCCATTTTAATTGCCATGGCATCCATTCTTGCCATAATTTTATCAGTATCAGAATTACTACTGCTTTCATCAGTGAAAGCAACAGTTTTACGAAGAGAAGTTTTTGGTTTTTGTTCTTTTGCCCAATCTAATTTAAGTAGGACTTTGTCTTCAAGGAGTTGATACGCTTGATTTGGTGTTTTATAGAGGAATATACCACCGGCTGCAGCGTTTAAAGCTTATTGAGTTATTTCATCAAGACCGTGGTAAAAGATTTTGATTATATTCCTTTTTGTCAAACCGTGTCCATGACAATTTCTTAGCAAATCTTTCATTCGAAGCCAAGATTCGGTGAGAGTTTCTCGTTCATGTTGTGAGAATCCTCGGATTTCTCCGAGAAGTTTATCGAATAAAGCTGGTGGAAAATATCTACTAACGAAAGCAGTACGAAGTTCGTCCCATGATTCAATGGTTCCTTCGTTGAGTTCGTCAAGCCAAGTTTTAGCTTCTCCCGTTAAAGATAGAGGAAACATCATGAGTCTTACCGCTTCGGTTTCGGTAGCTCCGTATTTGAACATATCACATATGCTTTGAAATTCATGAATGTGTTTGTGAGGATCAGTTTTAATTCGGCCATCAAATTGGTTTCCTTTGACAAGAGTCAAGTGATTTCCTTTGATTGCAAATTCATTTGCAGTTTCAGGAATGGTAATAGCTGGTCCAGGGGTAGGTGAAACGATACGATCGTTGGCTCACATTGGTTCATTGTCAGCGTCATCCATTGGATCGTGAATTTGAATTAATTTGATGAAAAATCTGAAGTGTGAGATATCGTCAACAGGTGTGTGGTGAACACGAGGTTGTTCGGGTCTTTCGTCTTTTTTAGAAAAAGGAACTCTTTTGTTATTACATTTTCTTTTGTTTAAAGTCCTTTCAGGTTCTGATAGAGGTAAAATGGGCTCAGTTTCAGTTGAACGAGTGTACATTCAAAGATAGAGAGCAAAATTTAAATCAGTGTGACAAAATTCGTTTTCTGAGTAAATGAGTGCGGCGTACACAGAATAGTGTGCGGCGTACTTGTGTGAAATTGCTAAGTGCAGCGTACTTGGTGACAAGTACGGCGGTGTTATTTTTATCGAGAGGATTAATCTTAAAAGATAGTGAAAAAGATGATTCTTTTTGGTTTTTTTTTGAAAAGGTTTTTGAATTTTAAGAAAAACGTTACAGATTGAAGTAAGTGCGTCGTACTTGGTGACAAGTACGGCGGTATGTGTGTGTATTGTGTATAAGTGCGGCGCACAAGTGTATTTGTGCGGCGAGCTTTCTGTAACAGAAGAACATAGTGATTTGGTTTTTGAAGAAATTTTTGGTTTTGTTTGCTAATTTTACTTCACAAAAACTTAAGGAACAGATTTAAGTCCTCGACAGCGGCGCAAAAAACTTTGATGTGTAAGGAAAGCTTTAAATTTATAATACTAGTTTCACCGATTTTAATAAACCAAACACACGGGTAAAGTATAACCCTCGTTGGTAGTATTAGATTAAGGTAAGACCAGGTTGTATCCACAGGGACTTAGTTCGTTCGGATTAAGTATAAATAATTAGTAAAACAAAACAAATAACGATAATGGTAATATGAGGAATTCAAATATCTATACTATTTATAATGGAAAAATGGTCAAAAGTAAATGTTGAGTTTCAACAATGGTCAAATGAGAGAGATAGTGAAATGTAATTAATACTCTTATTAAAACACCCCAATACTTAGAAGTACAATTATTTATTCACATTGTACAACCAAATTAAAGCATATCTACCAAATTTAATACAACCAATCAAACACAAATCGGGTTGACCCGGGACGCTTCAAACCCGGCGGGTTGACCCAGTTTAATTTGACCCGTTTTCGACTCAACATAGCAAGTTGACCCGGTTTAACTCGACCCATTTTTCGACTGGAACGGTTCAACCGGTTGAACCAACCGGGTCGAACCGGGTTTCAAAACATTATCCATTACTTAAAAAAGTACAATGATTTATTCACATTGTACAACTAATTAAAAACATATCTACCAAATTAAATACAACCAATTAAAACACAAACCGGTTTGACCCGGGACGCTTCAAACCCGGCGGGTTGACCCAGTTTAATTTGACCCGTTTTCGACCCAACCTAGCAAGTTGGCTTGGTTTAAATCGACCCATTTTTCGACCGGAACGGTTCAACCGGTTGAACCACCCGGGTCGAACCGGGTTTCAAAACATTATCTATTACTTAAAAGTACAATGATTTATTCACATTGTACAACCAATTAAAACATATCTACCAAATTAAATACAACCAATTAAAACACAAACCGGGTTGACCTGAGACGCTTCAAACCCGGCGGGTTGACCCAGTTTAATTTGACTCGTTTTCGACCCAACCTAGCAAGTTGACCCGGTTTAAATCGACCCATTTTTCGACTGGAAAGGTTCAACCGGTTGAACCACCCTGGTTGAACCGGGTTTCAAAACATTATTTTTAATTCCCAAATCTTTAAACTTTTTTTATTTTTCGTTTATAAACCTATAAACTTTTTTTATCAATAAACTATTTGTCGCTATAAAATCCCGTTGCTATGCACGGGTACTCGTCTAGTTAAAATAAATGGTTGCTTGGATAGCTAAGATAGTCAAGTAACAATGCTTATGTTTGATCTCAGTTTGATAAAGGAGCACAACTTATAAGAAAGCTATTTTCGTCAAAAGAGCAATTTCATAACTCGTAGGTTCAATTCAAGATTCATATCTACCCATTAAGTGATTTCTCTCGAAATAGTACTTCATATCAAGTCTAGATTATTATTGATTCTTCTAAGTGGATTTCTCCTTTCAAAGACTAGAAACGCAGACAAGTTCCTAGAATTGCGTTTAACAAGTTGGTTCTTTCGACCTATCCCAACATATTATATTCAACCAGTTTCAACAAATAAACATAATAAGACTAGAGATGAAATAGTTCACAATATAAACTTGAAATTGGTAGAGATCAAAACATAATCATAAGTCGCTTAATTATATTATCATGTCCAAGCAATCACAAGAGGTTTAGCCTCTCATGGCTAATGAGTTCATAACAACAGAAGTGAATAAATAGTAAACAAGAGACATACAGGTTGGATTGATCAAATGATTACACAAGTGTCACAAGTAACCAAGAATTCGACACCAACAAGTATATAACACCGTCTGTTCTGATTCGTTCACCCCTGCAAATGGCTCTGGATCACGTATTACTTTAGACCTTAACTTAGTGAAATTTGTTATAGAGTGGAGAGTTCAAATGCTTGCAAATGATCTCTATTTATAGGCATTCTGATAGGCGAAGTATGGCGCACTTGCTTTGTGAGTGCGGCACACTTTCTTATTTTCTTGGCGCCAAAGTTTCATTAACGCAGAGGAAGTACGACGCACTTTATTTGTAAGACCGGCGCACTTTTATAAAATATTATATCTTGACTTCCTTTGACCGAGAGGTAAGTGCGGCGCACATGACTGGAAAACCGGCGCACTTGGCTTGCATGAAAAGCTAATCATGGAAGACTTCTTATTTATTTACTTGAAGTGGCGAAATAGTAGGTTTTGAGATGTATCATGCTCAGATCATCCGAGAGTGAACCTGCATTCATTTTATGCTATTAAGTACCAAAAGTTCATATCAAATAATCATAAAACATATAGTATAATGCTCAAGGAATATATAATTAGAGCGTTATCATCCCCCGTTACCAATCTTTTGCAAATTTAGTCCTTAATAAGATTTTTTTTTTATTTTTTTTATACAATCGTTTTATTTCGAGTTTAGATTATAAACAACATTCCCGCAGCAATGCTCGAGTGCCCCCGCTCGTTTGGTCTTATTATTTAAACAATGTTGAAGTGATCTTGTATTTTCTTTATCAAATAGAACATTGATATATGTACTTAAAATACATGACTAAAAACGTGTCTATGATACACCTAGCCCCAGCCAATGGGCTATTTTGGTCTTAGGGTTTTACCCTACTTTGTTTTATAAATACTCTTGTAATCATTTATTATAATCAATCAATCAAAGTTTAAGATAAACAAACCTCTAGTTTTTCTCTCTATTTTCTTAAGGAGCTCGCACATGCTAAAAGTGGTGCCTTATCTCGATACAACCCCTAACCGGGTCATATCAATTGGTGCTTTCATTGAGAGCTCTCGTTGAGAGGGGTTACGATTAGGGTTCCAAAAAAAAGTTACAGTTCATCGGATACTATTCATCAGGTAATGTTCATCGCGGGTACTGTTCATCGAAATTTTTTTTGAGTTATTAATCGCTTGAGTATTATTCATGGCACCAGGCGGCAACGATCAGGACGCGAAATACACACTCTCTAAGCTCTTGCAAATGGGTACGGTGGCCGAATATGAGAGTGAGTTTGTGATACTTGCAAATCGAGTAACAGAGATCTCTGAATATTTACTTACATCGTATTATATCTCTGGACTTAAACTGGATCTACAATGTTTACTCGTACGGTCAAATCCCAAAACTCTAGATGAAGCTTTTTCATTGACCCGCGCGGCAGAAACACGCTTTGCTAACCTAGATATTTGGGAATTTTTGAGGTCCAATCCTTTAACTTTGGGAGAATATTTCTTCAAAGCTCATATCACCAAGGTTCATTTTGAGGTAATTGCAAAGGAAAAGAAAGAGCACATCGTTGAAAAGAAAATAGATGTCATTCTACCATTAGAGGATGAATTTGCTTCACCTAAGGCTGAAGGGTCATTGAATGCTGATGAGTATATTGGAGTTGAAGAGGTTGTGGGTGGTAGCGAAGCGTTTAAGGTTGGCGAGGATGAGTTGAATAGAGTGATATCGACACTTTAGGATGGAGGTGGTGAATTTGATAGTCGTTTGGATGAAATAAGTTTGAATTTAAGCGAGGAATTAGCAGATGAGGGCAAGGTGATTTTTGAAGGAGTGGAGAGTGTTATGGCATGGGTAGCGGAAGATGGAAGAATGGTGTTGTGTTATGTTTAAGGCAAAGGAATGCGAAAGAAGAAAAAGGCGAAGGTTGCAATTCAAAGAAGATTATGAGATCCCGGATTACGCTAATGTGGCAGGAGGACGGACTGCCCAAATGACTCAAGAAGTCCAAACGTATGGCATGAAGATTATATCATATAATCTATCTTTATTTACGTGTCTTTGTTTAGGACTGTTTTCATGTTTATTTAGGATAGTCATTAAGAATGTTTTAAGACAACACCGGAATGATACGCCTGGGCCCGAGCCAATGGGCTATTTAGGTCTTAGGGTTTTACCATACTTTGTCTTATAAATACTCTTGTGATCATTTATTATAATCAATCAATCAAAGTTTAAGATAAACAAATGTCTAGTTCTTCTCTCTATTTTCTTAAGGAGCTCGCACACGCTAAAAGTGATGCCTTATCCCGATACAACTCCTAACCGAGTCGTATCACTTTGATACCACTCCGCAGCCGCGCCTTCGAGGCTAAAACCCACAATTCGCAAATGTTGATCCGCGGGTATATTAAGTAAAGTCAAGTACTCTGTTTTCTTAAGGAGCTCGCACACGCTAAAAGTGATGCCTTATCCCGATACAACTCCTAACCGAGTCGTATCACTTTGATACCACTCCGCAGCCGCGCCTTCGAAGCTAAAACCCACAATTCGCAAACGTTGATCCGCGGGTATATTAAGTAAAGTCAAGTACTCTGTAATCGCAAAAAAGCCAGCTATCCGAACCATCCCCTGTAAATTTGGGAATATCCAAACGCATTGAACGAGGCAATAATGACCCCTGATCACCACCACCTCCTAGACGACTCTGAAGTAAGCCACGCATTGCTTGTAGTTCAGCACGCAAGGCATCAAATTGAAGTTGAAACGCAGCAGCCTGTTGTTGTGCTAATGTATCTGCACGATCTTGTTGATCCTTAAGCCATGCTCGCACAATATGTTCCTCCATGTTCGACCAAATTGAACAATGAAATTAATGAAAGCAATGAAAGCACCAATGATATAACCTACTTGTATCGATAGTAGCACCATTATAGTAGGTGTGGACTCCTTAAGAAAAAAAGAGAAGAGAAGTAGATATTGATTTGACGAAACTATGACTTTTATTGATAATCTATTCGGTCTATATATAGCCGAATAATAACTTGTAACCCAAGGCAAATCCTAAACATTCTGGAACAATGATTCTTTGACACAAATAAAAAACAATGAGTTAAATATGGAGATAAATCCTAGCCCATAACAAAAGAATCTTGCTACTTCGGTGCTTTCTTGGTCTGTTTGCCACGACCCAATTGGCCTGATAAGGGCGTAACATAATTCCTCTATTAAATTCAAGGTTATAAATAGCGCGAGAGGTGGCGTGACGGCATGACTAAGCCTCGCATTTTGGCGGCCAATGTGAAGCTTTTGCGTTTTTAACGCGTGACATAAGGTGACACGAAATAAGAAAATATTTATATATTTATCTCACATTTCATATATATCGAGTTTACAAAAAGCGATATAAATGAATAAGGTTAAAAAAACTATACTTACATGTAATATATTTCCTTTTATTTTTATTTTATCTTTATCGGAGTTGAATCAAAAAAACATGCCACGCCTCACGTCTTAGCACGCCATATCGTGCCTTTCCCCGCCTCATCTCACGCCTTTTTCTTTTCTTCAAAGTCCGGAACTTCTACATGCATCAATTTAAGAGATTTTTTAAAACCTCCCATGCATGAAGAAGTGTAAACGGTACTCCGTTTTCTGCTTGATATTCCATAAGTGCCCTTTGGGTGTAATTCCCGTCTCCGGCTCCACTCTTCGGTGCCCTTCATATGACGTTAGCGTACACTCCAAAGAATTGAGTCACTTTAGGACGCACAATCTTTCATTTCTCGTTTACCATATCGTAGGTTCGACGACAGGTTACCTTCAATTTGCTCTCCACGTATTCTAAAACTGCAATCCAAAACCCTTTCTTCCTCATCGTGTTACCAAGGACTCTATTTCGGATACATGAACCCAATCTTTGCACACACAACTTCTTCCTTAGTGGTCCATAGAACACACTGGAGTTCGTCCTCATTTCGAACCGTCCTATTTTGGTTTTGAGGTCTTCTTTGGGGCTGGGGCCGTGACTTCGACGGGAGAGTCTTCACGAGCGGTGTTTTGCATACAGTGTGAAAATTGAAGTTCGTACATTTCTTCAAATGGAAATTTATGAACGAGAGACATAAGTTGGTTCGTATTGGGTTGTGATGACGAACCGCCAATATTAGGTTGTGATGACGAATCGCCGTGTCTTTAGGTATGGGTTAAACATCTTTTGTCGTGGGCATTGGTTAAACATGGTTTATTGTGGAGATATCATCTCAATTGCGGGGTTCCAGTTAAACATTTTTTTTTTTTTTTTTTTTTTTTTTTTCAAACAAAACTTTTGAACATTATTAAAACATTGACAAAAAGACACTCTGTCCTACTAGGTGCTGATATACTAGAAATTTGGGTGATCTGAAACATAGATTTGATCAATCAGAGGCGATGGATGACAATGATGATTCATTATTCGATGGTATGGTCCTCTTCAATCCTATTTCTTCTTCTTCAACTCAATCACCACCTGAAATACCATTACCAGTAGACAATAACTACAACAATCATAATAAACCTGATATTAATAGTAACAATACAATTGAAGTACCTACTCAATCCAATGAGCCCTTAGATGAAAACTTATTCTCCGATCTAACCCTAATTATCCACCTAAACGACGACGATCCACCCCTTTCACCTACTTCCTCCACGTCATCACGCTCCACTACTATCGACTCCATTGCCACGTCATCACCTTCTCAAACTCTTAACCGATCGGTTTCGTCTACTAGGAAGAAGAAGAAAGGTGGATTGAGGATAGGTTATGGCAGGACAGCTCAGTCGCATGATTCCGGTGAGGAATCGCGGGCTGCATCACCGCTTTTGTCGGGTCCTGTGGCTGTTAGTGAAGAAAATCGCGGACATGAGATTGTTTCGGTGAATAGGATTAGTAGCGAAATTGAACTAGTTACCGATGCTAGAATTAGTACTGAATCGTCTGTAACGGAAAAGCAAGAAAATGAGACTGTTTCGGATGATAGGATTAGTACTGAGTCGACTTTAGTAGAAAAACGCGAAAATGATATTGTGACTGATCCTACCGTTAGTTTGGAGTTGAATGTAGCGGAAGTGGAAGAACATATTATGGTAGATGCTGTTGTTTCGAATTCGGAAGCTGAAAGTCAATATGATTTGAATGATTCGATAGAGTTGAGATACGAACAGATTAAGAAACGGATAGAGGAGAAGCTAAAGTTGGCTCAGGAAGAAGTGGCTTCTGTGTCGGTTAAGCGTAAGGAGTTTATTAAGAAGAGAAGGAAAGCGGTTGAAGAGTTGGGCGTTGTGAGTGACAAGTATAAGGAAATGGAGAAGGAGTTGGAGGAGGCGGTTGAGACTGAGGATTTTGAGATGGCGGAACGGGTTAGTGATGGCCTTGCGTCGGCCGAGAGGGACAGGGAGAGATTATTGGTTGTGGTGAGGGAAGTTGAAGCGGATTTTGATGCGGTTGAGCTTAAGATGCAGGAGGCGTTGGAGATGCAAATTGTTGCTGAAGAGGAATGTGCGGGTTTGCTAGAGAGATTTGCAGTGGTGAGTTTGCTATATTTTAAATACGTATTTGCTTCTTTATGTGCTGATTTTGATTTACCTGATATAATTGTGCCCTTTAACATTCGGGATTCATTGCTTGATCCATCAACGACTAGATAAGTGGCTGCGTAATGTTAGTAATTTCATAGATTTTAAATTAGAAACCTGATCACAGTAGGAAAGTAGTAATTTTAAAAATAATGGGGTTCATAAATCTAATATTTTTATCTCTTAAATGACATTTTTAAAGTTGAACTACAGAAGTACAGAACTATAGATGCCCCCTATCGCAAAATTGGCAAGCAAAACAAGAGATTCAAATACTTGGGTGAGCATGCTGGTTTCACATGCAATATGATCGTCTTTAGGATAGGGAGATAAGTACTGTGTGTAGGATCATTACATGATAAGTATTATAGATGCGACTTTTAAAGGTATAAAACCTCAATATGTATTGTATTGAATTGTATTGTAATTGTGAATTGTATTTGAACACAGAGGAGCTCCTCTATTTATACTAATGAGGCAGCTTAGACAATAAGCAACTATAATCCTAACCTAAACCTAATAGGTACGGCCAGGAGCGGATCTAGCTTGTAGAGAGGGTATGCACGTAAATTCTTAGTAGTGTAATCTTCTTTTGATTTTTTCGGAAGTTAGAACAAAATGCACTAAAAAATCATGAGTGCACACCCTCTAAAATAATCTAAAATTATCAGTGCATACCCTCAAATTCAAAAAGAAGAAAGAAAGAACAGAAAAAGAATGACGACTGGTAAGAGCAGGTTGTTGGTTGTATATTAAAGAAGAAGAAGGAGGTTGAAAGGTCACGATATTATATCTTTTCTCCTAGCCCAATTTTCTTGGCCCAATTGATGTGTAAAGCTAATATTTGTCCACTCATTTCCCTTCTCTGAGCCACTTAAACTACAAATTATGGATATTAATTTTTCATTTCACTATTATTGCCGAGTATTTAATCATTTCATCTACAATTGGATAACTAGGATATTTTCATTTCAATATTTATTTTGTCCTCTTTGGTAAATCTGCCTAAAGATTTTTATCTACATATTTCTAAAGCTTGTTGTTTATAGGATTTTTAGATGCAGAGTCTGTTATATTAAAAAAAGGTACCAGGTTAGCACTTGTTTAGGCTTTCCATACTTTTATCGATGCTAATTATTGACGTATTAAGACACAATCAGACAAGTATCTAACATTATATGTTATTCCAAAATATTAGTTAAAATTTATTTTTATCTTATTAGATTAAGACCAAAACGACTAACTTTAGTTAAAACTCTTGAATCCGAAAACAAATTTAATCTTGTATAACCTAGACTTGAATAACCAAGTCAGCTATAATAAATCGAATCCGAAAATGGAAACAATCACTCCAAACTCGACCACCTAAAAAACCCGACCCGAAAAATGCAATCCGAAAAATGGAATTTATTAATAACTCTAGTAAAATAGTGCATACCATAATCCAAATTCTTGGATCCGCCACTGGGTACGGCCCATAGGAATGTAAAGGAAGAAAATATAATGGCCACCTCTCTGTTTCCAATGATGTTAAGCATATTATATACTCGAAGCCTGTGTCAATTTAAGATTAGTCATTGCATTTCCATAAAAAAATAATTTCAGATTAGTCATTTGGTGCCTCTTTACAAAATACAACTTCAAGATACATGACTACAAAAAGATTGTTGCAAATCCTTATTTCTTGTTCTCTAAAAAAAAAATAAAATAAATAAACATAGGCCAACTTTCATTAATGGAGGGGAGATGATTAGGTTTCTATCATTATGCCAAGACAAAGTTACATGAGAAAATATGCAAGGATTTTATTACGGTAACTGTTATTGCTCTTTTGTTATTATCTTTAGTCTACATAATGTTAGTTGACATCCATCTTGGCTAACGGTTATTCTTAGATGGTGATGCTATCTTAGGTTAAACGTGTTAGCTTTGTTAGCATCTCTAGTAAGTTAAGTGATGTGGACTGACGGTTTTTCTCAGGATGCTGATCATGATGCAGATGCTGTCATCTCAAATGCCGAAACTAAGACATCAGAAGAAATGGAAAAGTGGTTTTCCTTATCTGAAGCCTTAGAGGTGAAGAAAATGGAAGCAGATATTGAATCACATGTTTTAGCAGGAGCACGCCAAGTGTTAGATGATTCCATTGAAGATGTAGTCAAGGATGACAAAGAAGAAAGTGGTCTCCTTCATAAGAAAAAAAATGTGTTGGCGGAGGAACTGCAGGAATTACTTGCGTTGGTGAAACAGAAAGAAGCAGAAATAGCAGAAAATGATTTAAAGATCGAAAAGGTTGAAAAAAGGATGGCTGATGCAGTCTGTACCTTCCAGAAGGCACAATCAAACATTCATTCTAATACTGATACTCTTCAATCCAGCCTTTCCAAACTGGAATCGGAGAATGATTCTTTAACAAATAAAAAGAAGGAAATTGACGATTTTCTCCTTCAGGAAGAAGCCAGAGGTTCAAAAATCAGGGAACTTGGCCGACTTTCTGCAGATGAAGCAGGCATGTACAAAGAAGTCATGCAGATGCGTAGAAGTCTTATAGAATTCATCTCAAGATCACGGGAAGATAAAAGAAGGCTAGCTAAGACTGAGCAGAAGTTATTTGATGATGTCCAAATGCTCAAACAAGATATTTCTGCTGTTAGAGCTTCTCTTCAGGTTAGTCCAAACATCCAAACAATATTTTCAGTTTAAATCTCAAATCAGTCCAATCAAGGTTCACAATTTGCACAACCTCAGGCTTGAAAATGTATGCACCACTGGAACATTGTAATACGGGTTATAAAATGCACACAACATTTGGAAATTGGAACAATGTAATATATTTATAAAATGTGTGATGTAGGGGTGGCAAGATGGACATGTTAAGGGGTCAAAAACAGGTTTGAGTTAAAACATGTCATCTTTAGTATGGATTAGGTTGACCCACCACATATTAAATGTAATTATTTAATTTACAGAAAAATTTAGTACTCACTATTTAAATCTATAATAAAACAGATATAAGGGGTTGTATGCACTAAAATAAGAGTTCGGGCAACTTTCAACATGCTTAACTTAGTTTGACCCGTCTGGCCCATTTCCCTTTTAGTTTAAAATATATATTCCACCCTTCTCAGATTTAAGACGGCACAAATTGAGCCATTACTATATAAATGGGTCAAATTTATCACATATAGTACCGAGTGATTGTAGATCTCACACAAGATAAAATATACAACCACAGATTATAGTTGCTTATTTAATAAAATTGTTGTTTTGCCACAATACAATACTTATAGATGTTTTGGTGACATTCCAGGATTTATCGTCAACGAAATCAGGAACCCAGCAAAAAATTGAATCTTCTAAACAGAGGCTTCTCTTCTTAGAAAAAAGAGTCCCAGAAATAGAATCTGAAAAGAGGGTTGCTGCTACCGCAAGAAATTTCAAGGAAGCAGCACGAATAGCCAATGAGGCAAAGGCACTGTATGCTGAAAAGGAAACTTTGCAAATTAAAATAGATGAAGCCATGGCTGAACTCAAGAAGATAGAAGACGATATTAACCAAAACGTGGATAAATTACAAGAAAAAGAAGAAAATATGTCAGCTATGGAGAAAGAATTGGAAACAGTTAGATACCAACGGTTAATTCTTATTGCTGGTGCTGCAACAGCTGAAAGATCAGCTGCTTTACAGTTGGGTGATCATGAAGAAGCTGATATTTTACTGAAAGAAGCTCAGGCTGCAGATTCAGAAGCCAGAAAGATTCAACCAACTTCAAATGAGGAAGAGTTTGATAGTCTCCGGAAATCGTTCGTCTCTATGGAACTTGTTTCAACTTTGGATAAGAAGCAGCTGGCTGAACTGGCAGCATCTACTCAGATTACCGCACCATGATATCACCCAATAGTGGTGTATTCATGGTTTTCAATCAGGGTATGTAATGTTATACAAAGTTTACAAAAGATGTTTTAGGGTATACATGTGCATCCTAAACTCCTCCTAGATCCGCCCGTGGTAATCAATACCAAAGCACATACTGTTTTTTGTCGATTTTGGCTAGAAGAGAATTTCACGTATGTGGTACATTAGTTGAATGGCAAATTTGACCACAAGAAAGTCTTCGATGTTAAAATGTTCGGGCTCTGCTCCAAGGATATCTATGATGGTGGCCTTTACATATTCTTTCCATTTTATTGTCATCTGCCCGCGTTTTTGTTGGGATTTTGATTGATTTTACTGAACCTGTTTGTTTGTGGTTTTTATACAGTGTTGTATAAACAATTGAACTTGATGTCATTTTCTATCATTTTGTACTTTCAATGTTGTGGAGGGAATTCACCTACGTCAGATCTTTCATGTGATTTGTGACTGTCAACTGTTTGAAGGCGTTGTCAGGTCATATAATACCGGGCAATTGGACATTGTTTACTCTTCTGCAAGAAACTTGGTCAACTTGCAGGGAGGACTATAGTAGGATTACAAACAGCTCTAGCTTTTATCAAGTAACTCAAGTTCGGTTAAGCCGCCTTCTATTGAGTTCGAGCAATGAAGCACATACATAGCATAATAAGATTTTGAGTTGATTGCTAAAGACTTTAAGATGTGCAATTATACGTGGTTTGGTGACTTGGTATGTCGTATTTTTATGTGATTGCATGTGCAAGAAAATTCTAGGACGCGTCGAATATGTAACAGTCTGTGCCTTTGGTACAAAGTTTAAGATTTCGCCCTGAGAGTAAAAATGCCAAAGATATTGAAAATTGTTTCATTGCAAAGTGCATTTAGACCTTTTGTTAAGCTTGACAGAAACAAGTAGTGAATAACGTATCCAAAAACCAGATCAGCCTAGTTGCGTCCAGTTTCAAAATAGAATTGGTTGGTCACAAACCATTGAATAGCATTCAAACACGATTTTCTAATTTAAATTTAAATAATAATAATAAGGGCTAATTACTTAAAAATCATCAAACTTGACACTTTTTACCATTGTATGTAGTTATATATATATTTTTTTCGAATGTGTGACTAAACTTTCAAATTTGATACATTATGTGTATCTTGTGACCATTTTACCCTTACATTTTCAAAATTTCGAAAGGTAAAATGGTCATTTTACAAGGCTAAATAGTCACAAAAATACACACAATGTACCAAATTCGAAAGTTTAGTCACACATCAAGAAAAAAAAAAGATGGCTACATACAATGGTAAAAAATGTCAAGTTTGATGCATTTTTAAGTAATTTGCCCTAATAATAATGGACAAGGAATCCAACCTCTTTCTATAGATAAGACAAGTCTGTAACTTCAATAATTATAATGATAATGATAATAATAAAAAATAATAATAATAATAATAACAAACCGGATGGCTACTACAGTCTTGGCATGGTTTGGTAGGACCAGATTTTTTGGACACTTGCAGAGGCATACTGATACAAGCTGAATTAAGAAGTCAACATAAGTCAAAGATAGAAAGTCAAAGGCCAAAAGTCAAATAATGGTTTGGGCGCCAAAGTCAGTTACAGCCTAACAAGCCTTCTAGTTAAATACTTCACATTGTAATCATTTTTAGTAATCAATTTCTGTTGTAAAAACACATCTCTCTCAAATTCATTGTAACAAATTCATAACAATCACAATAACAAATCATTGCGAATTCTGTTTCTAAGTTCTTGAATTCCTAGTGATATTGTTGCAATTGATCACATATTTTCCAGTTCTTAATTGATTTCAAAATATGTATGTTTCAATTGGTATCAAGAGCCTTTTCTCTGGTACCATATTAAGAATATTACACTGATATTCTTGATTCTCCGGTTGTCTTCTTCGGTCAAATTCTGGCCACAAAACAGAGATTTTTCGGTATAGAAATCAGTTACCACTGATTTCACTTGCTCTATTACATTAGATCAGTGCCAAACATCGGTATGATCACGAGGCTAGCCCGTTAGTGGTTAAATTCTCTAGCTTCGAACAAAGCTGATCAGAAGCATTTGGTTTGGGTGATCAAGAGCAAGTTCAGTAGTTGTTATCCATTGTTGATGAGTAATAACAATAGTGTTGGGATGGTGAACACAAGAGCCACAATTGGTAATCAAGAAGTTACCATGGATTCTGTTCAAGATTCTTTAACAAGAATGATGGAAATGCTTAACAATGTAACCAATAAACTAACTAATCATGATCGACAATTCACAGCTTTTCAGAATGAATTGGCTAGTATTAGGAGTGGAGAGGGTCCTAGTAACCGTATTAATGGTATTCCAATGGTTACTAGGAAACATGAAACACAAAATAGACAGTTTGGGAGAATGTCCAAAATGGAGTTTCCAAGATTCAATGGTGATGATGTTAAAGGTTGGATATTCAAGTATAGGCAGTTCTTTGTCTTGATAATGTGGAGGATGAATTGAAAGTGAGTATTGCTGCTATGCATGTGTATGATAAGGCACTAGTGTGGCATCAACAATTCATTAAGAGGTATGGTGAAAACAGTCCATGGGAAGTGTATGAACAACAAGTTTTGAAGAGATTTGGATCAGTTTTTGAAGATCCAATGATGGATTTGAAATTTTTGAAGCAAATAGGAAGTGTACAAAATTATCAAGATTTGTTTGAAGACTTGGTGAATAAGGTGGAGTTGAGTGAAGAGCATGCAATTAGTTTGTTCATTGGTGGGTTGAAGGATGAAGTTGGAATGCCTATTAGAATGTTTAAGATGCCAACACTGATGGATGTGTATTGTCAGGCAAAGAAACAAGAAGCCACCAATGCTGTTTTAAAGCCAAGGTATACACAATCACTTAATAAACCTTCAAGTTTTGGTTATGGCAATAGGTATAATGGAGTTTCACCAAAACCAGTTAACACTTTGGCTTTACCTGTACCTAAAACACCTACTAATAATACCATGCCATATAGAAAACAACTGACTCAAAGAGAATTGGAGGACAAAAGGGCCAAGAACCAATGCTTTTATTGTGGCCAAAAGTATTTTCCTGGTCATAAGTGTAGTGGTCAGTTACATTCTCTAGAAGTGGTGGGTGATTCTGAATAGGAGTGTTGGGAAGAAGAAAATGAGGAGGTTTTTTTTTTTTTTATCAAAGTAATGAAGTTGTTTGCCAAGAATCTGAACCTGTGTCCTTAGATAATGGTCCACACATCTCACTAAATGCATTGTCTGGTGTTAATTCTTATCAAACTATGAGGGTGAAGGGTCAAGTGGGAAAACAGACTTTGCATATTTTGGTAGATTGTGGAAGTACTCATAATTTCTTAGATGTTCAAACTGCTAAGAATTTGGGTTGCACTTTGCAAAGAACTTCACCATTGCAAGTGTCTGTGGAAAATGGTCAAAATATGTTGAGTAACTATGAGTGCAAAGGTTTTCAATGGAGTTTGCAGGGTGAGAAATTCACTAGTTGTAAAACCCAAAAATCTTAAACATGTGAAATACCCAAAATACCCCTAAAATTAAAATTTGAAGAACGAATGGCAATTATAACCTAAGTATCTAACCGTTAATATTTGAACCATGTATGTTATATGAATAAATTAAAAGCTTATGATAAAATTGGTATGCACGCTTTAATAAACCCTCACACGATTTACATTGTTTCCTATAGTCAAAAATTCATTTGTCACAAATATATATGGACTTGTTTTATGTCTACATTCCTGATTGAAGAAGGCTCCCTTTAATTGCTCCTAAATTTCTGTACTTTCCATTTAAAAGCCCATGTTACACGTTTCTTTTATATAACAGAATCAATGCACCTCTTTTGTTTTAATAAAAACTTAAAACGCTCTCCACAAAACCCTAAAAAGCTAACAACCAAAAAGCGGCGGCTACCACTCCTTTTCCTCCATTTCCAGTTCGGATAAAAGGCAACCAAGAAGGCTCGTGTGTGGGATGAAGGTGTCTTGTTTGTGACTCGTTACCGCCGATCGACAAACGTGTAGACGCGACACGATTCTGGTTGGAAGGGTCCTTGTACGTGGGTTGTGTTTGTTGTTCGAAGGGTGGCTCGTTGTTCGACATAGTGGTGTGAACGTGGGTATTGTTTCTGATTCGAGGATGTATAGGTTCTGTTCGATGGGGTTTGATGTGGTGTTCGATCACCGTTTTCTTTCTCTTATTCGACACGACTACGAGGGTACGTATGACACAACCTTGTTCAATTCTTTTCTCTTTTATCAGATTTCGTAGTGCTTATTTGATCTCTAATAATCGGCTGCTATACATAAAATCATCACATACAATAATGGTAAAACTATATAAATCAGCCATGCATGCTTAATTATTTTTTTCACATGTGAAACTTTCATAAAATCATAAAAGTTGCGCCTAGAATAAAACATGCTCTAAGGTTATACGTTAAGTGGTTATAAGATATATTAGACGTAAATAAATCATGGGTCGAATGTTGTCTTTCTTCTCTTTTCAATCAGCCTTTGATACAGCCTAATGAATCTTTGAAAATATCATATTAATACGAGAACATGTGATACGATTTAATCTAATACATAAAACTCTTTAAGGATTCTTTTTAATAAAGTTGTCGTGTATAGTTTTCTTTTTCTTTTCGATCGGACCTTGTTTCAGCCTAAAGTGGTGCGATATAATATGATGTGTTTATAAATGTGTGCAATGTATTATGGTATCTCGTAATATATGTATTGGTTCGAAGGGTTCTAATTGGCAAATCATGTACACTCAGGTGTGATATCGGTTGGTTAGTAGGTGTCGAAAACATGATTTCGAAATGGATAATATGAACTAAGCCATGGTGTCGGTTTGGTTAAACTTGGGACGTTTTGAACTCGTTTGTCTCGTACACCGAGAGTGGGTTTTGTTTAGTTCAGTCTTGGCATGGTTTCGTGGTGCGAATACGTTACGTTTTCCGGTTCGATAAAGATAAAAATTACAAACAAACTAAATACGCTACATTTGGTTTGAAGAAATTTTGAGACATGCATGCATGTATATGTAATACGTATTCAAAGGAGACTACTAATAAACATTAATTCACACTATTAACCCTAAACTTTGGTGGTTTTCACGTTTAAACCCTAGACTTTGCTAAATGACATATTAGACACTAATCTTTTGAAAATTTTCTTAATCAACTCTAAACTATCATATTGGTAATATTAAGCTTTAAGTTTAATAAATTGTCATTGTAATTCGGAAAGTGACTAATTCGGAAAATTACTTAAATATTGAAAGTTAATAAAAATGAAAAGCCGACAAAAATGAGCAATCTGATTTAGAATAAGTATTAGTAATAAGCCGATCATGATTACGTGTAGATTCGCTGAAGAAGGAGTGACTTCCTATTCTTATGTTACGATATGGTTTCGTTGGCGGTTTAAGGTACAGATATTCTACCCTTTCTCAGTAAGGGTTCCGATCTCATGACTTTTTAATCCTTTGACTTTGCTTCATTTTCTATGATATGATTCAGTTGATATAAGCCTTTGCTATGATCCCTTTTGATATGATTCATTGATGTGATTCGATTGATATTATCCTTTGATTGGATTCTGTTTGCTATCCATTCTGTTATGATGATCTGATTACTATCTCACTGATATGAGATTCTGTTGATATATTCTGATTGATATGCTATGATTGCTTTGTTTATGGATAGCCTTACTTGTTGTTATGATATGTTCTGTTCTGATGCCCGAGTTTTTAGTCTACTCATGGAGGTACCATGGGCGTGTCATTGAGGCACCAATGGCATGACACTATCTGGGGCGGTGTGATTAGTCCCCGGCGTCCCCGTCTGATTATGATATGATATGAGATCTCTTGGCCACTTTGTATATGATTTGTTTGTGGGGGGCGTATGGATGCATCCTAGGATTTGTTCTGATATGATATGATACGATTTGGTTTGGTGACTGGCTGTACGTGCCTTGTACCCCTTTCACGTCTGGTACATTGGAGTTAGCTACTCTATGTACACCCTATGAATTGACGGATATGTGATTACGTGATTTTGAGACCTATTCGAGTATCTCGTTAGGTCGGCTCGTGGCTTTCCTATGTTTCTTATGTCTATTCGAGTATCTCGTTAGACGCGCCTTTGTTGATACGTGCTCTTGATTCTCTTATGATTTGTTTATGCTTGATATATCTATGATGCTTCATTTCATTTGACTTATGATATTCGTTCAGTTATTCGTTGATCTCTTATGCATTTGACAGATGATATTTCGTTTAGCAAAAACTTATGATTTCCTACTTCTTATACTTATATACATTTCATTCATTCGTTTGCTTTGTTATATATCTGTTCACTGGGCTTTTTAAGCTCAGCCGCATTTCCTTTCCTGCGGCAGGTTTTAGGTTGGAAGCTGGGTTTGGGTGAAGAGAGAGCATAGGAGCTTTAGTGGACTACCCCATGGACTAGAAGCCCATTACATCTGGACTAGTTTTGGACTTTGATTCGATTAGATTTTTGTTTAGTTTGTATTTTCTTTTCTTTTATAGTTTTAGTATTTCTTTTGTACTTTTAGATTTTTCCCTTGAAATCTTTTGTTTTAAGTCTTCCGCTTGCGTTGTATGCTTTGTATGCTTTGATATGTCACCATACTGTAGCGCTCCGGACCCATGTCGGGTTGGGGTGTTACAATTATGGTATCAGAGCTAAGGCTGCGACTTGTAGTACCTAAGTTATGACCTGTGAGTTTTGGACCCTTAGGTTTGCACCTTAGAAGCTTTAGGAATAACTTTGGAAGGTTTCACCTTAAGTTTCTCCCCTTAAGAGCTTTATTATGACCGGTGAGGATTGGGTAGATATATGATCAGACACTGGTTTTCTTGCTTCCGTTTTACTCTGATTTATGCTTTTTCTTTTCGTTAAGCTCTTATAAGATCATTCGTTTCGGAGACTTAGAAGACTTATCAGGATTCGCGACATGTGTTTAGGATGCCTTTAGACTTCGTAGTATGCCTTATAGGTTTCTTTCTCTGGAGTTATCCTTTTGAACATCAATTTTTGATTCGTTTGACATTCGTTTAGATGCGTTTCGTTCATTTGGAGAATCGCGTATGTATGAATCCTACGTGTTCGACACACTCTATGATTTCTCCTTGCTTTAAATTCTTTCTTCATTGTTGATTTTGACCTTACCTATTCTACCCCTATGAATGTTTTGTGACTTTTCATCGTGTATATTCAATTCATCCGATGCGTTCTGGAGATATTTGGAGATGATCTTGTTATGCTAATCTATTTACGTTGGAAATGTTCGATTCGATGTTATTCTGGATTTTGATTTGTCGCCTGAGTATTATGATGATGACGACCGTCACTTTATGTTTGTCACCTTTGACGTTTTGTGAAGTTCATATTCTACACCATGATTCTTAAGCTGATAATCGTTTATGACCACCTTGTTCTGAAACTCGTGCGTTGATTTCCCTACTGTTGTGAAGATACTTCTCTGATGAAACTCGCCTCGAGAGTTATTTGATTTATTTGAAACGTTCGTTGTGTATCCTTGTGTGTTTTTGTTTTATTCGTGGAGGAGAATGATGATGGTATTTATTGTTGGAAGCCGAATCGTATCTTATTTTGTGGAAGGTTCGAGACATTCTTAGTATTTCCCTTCGTATTTGTGTGTGTAATGCCAATTGTATTGGTTACCATTCCGACTATTCCCATGGATTTGATAAATCGTGTCTTTCATGAATACTTAGACAAATTGTCATGGTACGACATTTTAGTATCTTCAGAGACGAAAGAGAAACACGAGAATCATCTTCGTTTTTGGTGTTGAATTTCTACGATGGATGGAAGCAGTTTGAATTAAAGCACACAATTCTATCAACTCTATTCATCTTAGTTGTACTAATATGTATAGAGTCTCGAAGCAGGAGCTGGACGGGATGGCATGAAGACGGTGGTGACTACATATGTGATTTCCACAAACAGAAGGAAGGACAACACAAGTATAGTTGCAATGGAGCATCGATTAGGACGGCTTGCTTAGAATATTGGTGGGGATTTCTCTCGACAGGAGATTATTCAAGCTACATGATGCGCCTACAATGATCGTGACAGAGAATCGCATTCTGGTTCACGCTTCCGGAAGAAGGATAGAAGAATTAGACGTTTCGGAAATTGAGGAAGTTTTGTTCGCGACGCGTTAGTTTTTGGATTCATTCTTATCCTTACGATTGATTCTACCTATCTTGTTATGCCTTCTGATACATTTTGATACTCCGATTTGTGATTGTGATCGTCAGTACGAATTTATTATCCATCTCTTTATGAGACTCTTGATACGCGTGATGATTCGATTTATGCTTCGTTGTTTATTAGCAAATTCCTTTGTTCGTTCAGAATTCGGTAGGAGTGATGAAGATCTATCATTTAGTACTATCTTTGTGCTTCTATTAGTACTATCTCTGTGCTTGCCTCGTAGGCATATGTGTTTCATGTATCTCCTTGTGAGATTTCAACTATCATCTGTCATCTGTCATCTGCTACACATTTGTTTCGCATTCGTTGGATCAGATTTGTTACGATTTGTGGAAAGCCTACGGCTCTCCTTGTTGTCGGGATCGAGTCATGAGAAAATATTCTATTTGTGAAGATTCTGTTGGAAGGATCCCCCGAGAGTGAGGTTAACTATGACGTTCTTTTGTGATTCGCTATGACTTTGCCTAACTTTGCGACTTCAATTTTTGAGGACAAAAATTTTCTTTTAGAGGGGAAGAATTGTAAAACCCAAAAATCTTAAACATGTGAAATACCCAAAATACCCCTAAAATTAAAATTTGAAGAACGAATGGCAATTATAACCTAAGTATCTAACCGTTAATATTTGAACCATGTATGTTATATGAATAAATTAAAAGCTTATGATAAAATTGGTATGCACGCTTTAATAAACCCTCACACGATTTACATTGTTTCCTATAGTCAAAAATTCATTTGTCACAAATATATATGGACTTGTTTTATGTCTACATTCCTGATTGAAGAAGGCTCCCTTTAATTGCTCCTAAATTTCTGTACTTTCCATTTAAAAGCCCATGTTACACGTTTCTTTTATATAACAGAATCAATGCACCTCTTTTGTTTTAATAAAAACTTAAAACGCTCTCCACAAAACCCTAAAAAGCTAACAACCAAAAAGCGGCGGCTACCACTCCTTTTCCTCCATTTCCAGTTCGGATAAAAGGCAACCAAGAAGGCTCGTGTGTGGGATGAAGGTGTCTTGTTTGTGACTCGTTACCGCCGATCGACAAACGTGTAGACGCGACACGATTCTGGTTGGAAGGGTCCTTGTACGTGGGTTGTGTTTGTTGTTCGAAGGGTGGCTCGTTGTTCGACATAGTGGTGTGAACGTGGGTATTGTTTCTGATTCGAGGATGTATAGGTTCTGTTCGATGGGGTTTGATGTGGTGTTCGATCACCGTTTTCTTTCTCTTATTCGACACGACTACGAGGGTACGTATGACACAACCTTGTTCAATTCTTTTCTCTTTTATCAGATTTCGTAGTGCTTATTTGATCTCTAATAATCGGCTGCTATACATAAAATCATCACATACAATAATGGTAAAACTATATAAATCAGCCATGCATGCTTAATTATTTTTTTCACATGTGAAACTTTCATAAAATCATAAAAGTTGCGCCTAGAATAAAACATGCTCTAAGGTTATACGTTAAGTGGTTATAAGATATATTAGACGTAAATAAATCATGGGTCGAATGTTGTCTTTCTTCTCTTTTCAATCAGCCTTTGATACAGCCTAATGAATCTTTGAAAATATCATATTAATACGAGAACATGTGATACGATTTAATCTAATACATAAAACTCTTTAAGGATTCTTTTTAATAAAGTTGTCGTGTATAGTTTTCTTTTTCTTTTCGATCGGACCTTGTTTCAGCCTAAAGTGGTGCGATATAATATGATGTGTTTATAAATGTGTGCAATGTATTATGGTATCTCGTAATATATGTATTGGTTCGAAGGGTTCTAATTGGCAAATCATGTACACTCAGGTGTGATATCGGTTGGTTAGTAGGTGTCGAAAACATGATTTCGAAATGGATAATATGAACTAAGCCATGGTGTCGGTTTGGTTAAACTTGGGACGTTTTGAACTCGTTTGTCTCGTACACCGAGAGTGGGTTTTGTTTAGTTCAGTCTTGGCATGGTTTCGTGGTGCGAATACGTTACGTTTTCCGGTTCGATAAAGATAAAAATTACAAACAAACTAAATACGCTACATTTGGTTTGAAGAAATTTTGAGACATGCATGCATGTATATGTAATACGTATTCAAAGGAGACTACTAATAAACATTAATTCACACTATTAACCCTAAACTTTGGTGGTTTTCACGTTTAAACCCTAGACTTTGCTAAATGACATATTAGACACTAATCTTTTGAAAATTTTCTTAATCAACTCTAAACTATCATATTGGTAATATTAAGCTTTAAGTTTAATAAATTGTCATTGTAATTCGGAAAGTGACTAATTCGGAAAATTACTTAAATATTGAAAGTTAATAAAAATGAAAAGCCGACAAAAATGAGCAATCTGATTTAGAATAAGTATTAGTAATAAGCCGATCATGATTACGTGTAGATTCGCTGAAGAAGGAGTGACTTCCTATTCTTATGTTACGATATGGTTTCGTTGGCGGTTTAAGGTACAGATATTCTACCCTTTCTCAGTAAGGGTTCCGATCTCATGACTTTTTAATCCTTTGACTTTGCTTCATTTTCTATGATATGATTCAGTTGATATAAGCCTTTGCTATGATCCCTTTTGATATGATTCATTGATGTGATTCGTTTGATATTATCCTTTGATTGGATTCTGTTTGCTATCCATTCTGTTATGATGATCTGATTACTATCTCACTGATATGAGATTCTGTTGATATATTCTGATTGATATGCTATGATTGCTTTGTTTATGGATAGCCTTACTTGTTGTTATGATATGTTCTGTTCTGATGCCCGAGTTTTTAGTCTACTCATGGAGGTACCATGGGCGTGTCATTGAGGCACCAATGGCATGACACTATCTGGGGCGGTGTGATTAGTCCCCGGCGTCCCCGTCTGATTATGATATGATATGAGATCTCTTGGCCACTTTGTATATGATTTGTTTGTGGGGGGCGTATGGATGCATCCTAGGATTTGTTCTGATATGATATGATACGATTTGGTTTGGTGACTGGCTGTACGTGCCTTGTACCCCTTTCACGTCTGGTACATTGGAGTTAGCTACTCTATGTACACCCTATGAATTGACGGATATGTGATTACGTGATTTTGAGACCTATTCGAGTATCTCGTTAGGTCGGCTCGTGGCTTTCCTATGTTTCTTATGTCTATTCGAGTATCTCGTTAGACGCGCCTTTGTTGATACGTGCTCTTGATTCTCTTATGATTTGTTTATGCTTGATATATCTATGATGCTTCATTTCATTTGACTTATGATATTCGTTCAGTTATTCGTTGATCTCTTATGCATTTGACAGATGATATTCCGTTTAGCAAAAACTTATGATTTCCTACTTCTTATACTTATATACATTTCATTCATTCGTTTGCTTTGTTATATATTTGTTCACTGGGCTTTTTAAGCTCAGCCGCATTTCCTTTCCTGCGGCAGGTTTTAGGTTGGAAGCTGGGTTTGGGTGAAGAGAGAGCATAGGAGCTTTAGTGGACTACCCCATGGACTAGAAGCCCATTACATCTGCACTAGTTTTGGACTTTGATTCGATTAGATTTTTGTTTAGTTTGTATTTTCTTTTCTTTTATAGTTTTAGTATTTCTTTTGTACTTTTAGATTTTTCCCTTGAAATCTTTTGTTTTAAGTCTTCCGCTTGCGTTGTATGCTTTGTATGCTTTGATATGTCACCATACTGTAGCGCTCCGGACCCATGTCGGGTTGGGGTGTTACACTAGTGATGTGATGTTATTACCACTAGGTGGATGTGAAATGGTATCAGGTATCCAATGGTTAGCTACTTTGGGTGAAATGATGTGTAACTTTGGAAACTTGACTATGAAGTTTATGCATAATGGTGGAAAGTTGGTGTTAAGAGGAACTAAAAATTCGGTTGTACAATGGATGCAAGGTAAAGCTGTGATTAAGGAAGGAGTTATCAAACAGGCTGAGTTGTGTTCTATGGCTTTGTGTGTGTATCCCATGAGTATGTGGCAAATGGAGGAAACAAAAGTGGTCAATCCTGAAATTGAGAAAGTGTTGAATAGGTTTGAAAAGGTATTTGAGATGCCTACTAAGTTGCCACCTCATAGAAGCCATGATCACCAAATACCTCTTATACCAAACACTCCTCCAATCAATGTAAGACCATATAGACACCCTCCAAATCAGAAGGATGCAATTGAAGCAATGGTGAAAGAACTGTTAGAATCAGGAGTGATCAGGCCAAGTCAAAGCTCATTTTCATCACCTATAGTAATGGTCAAGAAAAAGGATGGTTCATGGAGAATGTGTGTGGACTATAGAGAGTTGAATAAGCATACAGTTAAAGATAAGTTCCCTATTCCAGTGACAGAGGAGCTAATTGATGAGTTAAATGGTTGTGTGGTGTTTACTAAGTTGGATCTAAGGTCTGGTTATCACCAAATAAGAATAAAGGACAGTGACATCTGCAAGACAGCTTTTAGAACTCATGAAGGACACTATGAGTTTCTAGTTATGCCTTTTGGTCTCACAAATGCTCCATCAACATTTCAGTCATTGATGAATACTGTGTTCAAGCCTTTTTCAAGGAAGTTTGTACTAGTATTTTTTGATGATATCTTGGTATACAGCAGATCTATGGAAGAACATTGTGGTCATTTACAACAAGTGCTACAAGTGATGTATGACAATATCCTATTTGCCAAGAAAAGTAAGCGTTCTTTTGCTATTTCACAAGTTAAGTATTTAGGCCATATTTTATCTTCAAAAGGGGTGGCCACAGATCCTTCCAAAGTTGAAGCTATGCAGAAATGGCCCATTCCTAAGAACATTAAGCAACTATGAGGCTTTCTTGGGTTAACTGGATATTACAGAAGATTCATTAAGAACTATGCACTCATTAGTCAACTGATAACGTATAGTCTATATTCGGGTCACGAACCCAAATGATAAACATTACTAACGCCCAAGCCCACCACGAGTAGGCTATCATGACAATGATTTGGGCCAGCATGCTAAACGGTTTGGGCTCACGAAAGCCCAAACCCAAGTTATTTATGGTTTGGATATAGACATCTCCTATTTAAGGGATATATATCAAACCGGATATATATCGAAGAGTAAAGAGCACGTATCCAATAAGGATTACGTGCCTATATAAACAAAACCATAACTCTCGTTAAAGGTATGACTTTACAACCCTAACTCTTCTACATACCCTAAAACCGATTACTTACTCTCACGCCGGAGGATAATCGTGGGAGACAATCCCACGATAAGCCTAATGGTGTTTGTTTGCTTTCTTAGTGCGCAAGTCTCAAGCATTAAGGTCTGATTGGTACGAGGACAGGGATCTAAACAAGGAACTCCCAACTTTTGTATCAACAAGTGGTGCCATCCGTGGGACCCTACACTAAGAACTAGAATGACGAAGCACAAAAACTCAAACCAGCGAAGTCCGCAATTGGAAAAAACACGTGGTGACCCCCAGAGAAAGAACCATCAAGATTCGACTTCTAGGCAGGCTTCTGGGACAACCAATGCACCTGGTCACCAATAAACGGGAACAACCCTACCTCTCCCAACGGTAGAATTTCCCACAGGGGCTGCCCATATCACCACGGTGGTCCCATGCACTGAAGAACTTCAGCGCACTCTCTTCAATACTCCTCATCAAACATCACCCATTGTAGACAACACTGTGCCGCCAGGAGAGCCTAATCGAGATAGGGGACCTGACCCAGAAGCAGATATTGTTGCACTGGAAGAGGACGCGCCTGAATTAACACTAAGTAATTTTGTGTCACAAAATTACGAAGCTTTAACTAGCCTCATGCAAGAGGAGGCAAGGAGAAGATCAAGCCAGAGCCTACAAGCCCGGCTTAACTTTAACCCAGAAACATCCCCACCGCGCTAACAGAGGGGGGGGGGGGCGAAAATAATGAAAGACGTACCAATGTCCATGATAGACTTGGTACAACATATGATTCACAATACTCGGAGGAATACGAAGACGGTGAGAGGCGTACCAATGTTCACTCCAGACTTGGTAGTCGCAGGATACAAGATAGACTTGGACGGCAGCGCTCACCGAGCGAGAGCTCCTCAAGGTCTGGAAGCAGAAGAATTTACGACAGGTTGGGAAGACGAACTTCCCCAAGTGAAAGCCTCTCAAGCTCTTCCTCTGAGGAAAAACGGCGCAAGCGCCGCAAAAGGGATGACTTCTCCTCAAGTGACTCCTCAGACAACGAGGATAAAGAGACAGGACATTGGAAGTCCAGATGAAGACATCACGAGGAAGAAGATGAAGACATATCTCTTCCTTGGCATCGCCAAAAAGTTGATGCATTCACACAGCACATCAGCGACTATTCTGATCACAAGAAAAGGCGCATACCCACCAATATTAAAACATATGATGGAACAGGTGATCCTGATGACCACCTAAAAATTTTCGAATCCGCTGCTACTATCGAAAATTGGCCACAACCTGTGTGGTGTCATATGTTTAACTCTACATTAGTGGGGAATGCGCGAACTTGGTTTAGTAAGCTTCCACGGAGGAGCATAGACGGGTTTGAAGAGTTGCGAAAAGCATTCCGCTTAAACTTCACTCAGAGAAGGAAGTGCGCTAAGAACCCTGTTGAACTGGCCAGAGTGAAACAGCGCCAAAGGGAATCAACCAGTGCTTATGTGGAGCGCTTCAAGGATGAATGTATACACGTCAAGGCGTGTCCTGAAGTGCTAAAAATTTTAAGGTTCATGAATGGGATTAATAACCCAGAACTCATTAGGAAATTAAATGATAAGGTTCCCCAAACCTTCGATGAACTAATGAAGCGCACAAGGTCCTTCATCCAAGGAGAAGCAGCTGTTGCGGACAGTAAAAAAGGCTACTCAAATTATAGGCATCAAGACCATCCTAGGAGACAATCCAATGATCAGAGCAGCAATCGCAGCAAGAATTATCGCAGTCAGGGAAGTGGACGAGATAATGACAAGTATACCCCCCCTCACAAAGACTCCGAGGGAGATATTTGCAACAGAAGGCGCAAACTTCCCAAAACCCCTACCAATGCGCACTCTAGAGGACCGGCGTGTAGGGAATGGATACTGCGAATACCATGGACAAAAGGGCCATACCACTAATGAGTGTGTCCAACTACGACAACTAATTGACAAATTAGTAAAGGAGGGTAGAATGGATCATCTCGTTAAGAATATTAAAGAAGGGAAGGATAAACAAAAGAATGGAGGTAAGAAAGAGCCATCCAAAGATAAGGCTGACATTATTTACATGATACAGTCATGGCAGCACAAGACGAAGCAAAAGGTCAGTCAAAAATTCTCTTTTGGGAATGAGATATCCTTCCCCACTCTAGCTGCGGACAACGCAGTAGTAGAGCCACTAACCATTGAGATACATACTGGGGGACACGATATCCGCCACATGTATATTGATGGAGGAGCATCCGCAGACATTCTGTATGAACTTTGCTTCAAAAGGCTGCGACCTGAGATACAAAGTCAGTTAATACCGGCCACGACGTCGCTGACTGGCTTCACAGGAGAAAAGATATGGCTATGGGGCAATTACGCTTACTTGTAGTCGTTGGTGATGAACAACACTCTACAGCAACATGGATAAACTTCATGATAATCAAGTCTCCTTCACCGTACAACGGCATCATTGGGAGACCTGGAATATCATCCATGCGCGCTGTACCATCCACAGCACATGGGATGCTCAAATTCCCAGTAGAAGGAGGCATTGTCACCCTCTACAATACCACTGTGCCGCCTAAAGAATGCAACATGGTAACCAGCGAAGTGGGGAGTGTTCCAGAACAGCGCGAAGCTAAAATACCAAACCTAAAGGTTGCCATTCACCCTGATTACCCAGATCAACAAATATCAATTGGAGGGTCTCTATCTGACAAAGGCAAAGCAGATGTGTGCGCACTCTTGCAAAAGAACCTAGATATCTTTGCATGGGAACCAAAGCACATGACTGGAGTGCCACGATCTATCACGGAGCACAAGCTACAAATCCGACAAGGATTTCCTCCAGTACGACAGAAAAAGCGCGGCCAAGCTCCAGATCGCGCAAAAGCCATCTTGGAAGAAGTACACAAACTGGTAGACGCAGGCATCATGCGGGAAGTCTACTACCATGACTGGCTTTCCAATCCAGTAATGGTAAAAAAGAGTGATGGCAGTTGGAGAATGTGCGTAGACTTTACTGATCTTAATAAAGCATGTCCACAGGACTGCTACCCGCTACCAGAAATAGACTGGAAGATAGAATTTCTGTGTGGATATCCCTTTAAATGTTTCCTAGACGCATACAAAGGGTACCATCAAATTCAAATGGCTGAGGAGGATGAAGAAAAAACAGCCTTCCACACAAGCCAAGGGGTCTATTGCTACACAAAAATGCCCTTTGGTCTAAAGAACGCGGGAGCAACATACCAGAGATTGGTGGACATGGCCTTTGAAAAGCAAGTTGGTCGCAACCTGGAAGTTTATGTCGATGACCTTGTTATAAAGAGTCATACCGAGGAGGAATTGGTGCGCGACATCGAGGAGACGTTCAAAACACTGGGAAAGATAAACATGAAGTTAAATCCTAAAAAGTGCACCTTTGGCGCGACAGAAGGCATGTTCCTTGGATATTTAATAGAACCTGACGGCATCAAACCTTTCCCGGAAAAGACAAAAGCTGTCATAGATCTCCCTTCACCGCGCACATTGAAAGAAGTCCAGTCATTAAACGGAAAGCTAGCCGGGCTAAACCGTTTTTTGTCCAAATCAGCAGACAAGTCACTCCCTGTCTTTAAGACACTCACAAAGTGCACAAAAGGGAGACTTTCATTGGACTGAGGAGGCGGAGGAAGCCTTCCAACAACTTAAGCAACATCTTGCAGCGCTTCCCAAACTTGTCGCACCCCGACCAGGGGAAGAATTGATCATGTACTTATCTGCAACTCTTGGAGCAGTCAGCGCGGTATTATTGACAAATAGGAATTCCGTTCAAACACCCATATACTTTGTGAGCAAAGCACTTAAGAAGACATAGACTAACTCTACTGCTATGGAAAAGTTGGTATTAGCTTTAGTATTTGCAGTTAAAAGACTGCGCAGATACTTTCAGGCACACCCAATTGCTGTAATAACGGACCAGCCTATCAAACAAGTTATCTCTAAACCTGACGCATCAGGACGGCTACAAAAATGGAGTGTGTTATTGAGCAAGTATAACATCTCGTATTGACCACGCACTGCAATCAAGGGGCAGATATTAGCTGACTTTATTGTTGAGAAGCCAGATACCGATACTCCACCTTCAACAAGCAAAGTAGAATTACAAGAACCATGGGTTCTATTCACAGACGGATCCTCGTGCGTGGATGGATCCGGCAGGCCTTATCCTCACTAATCCAGAGGGAGTGGAATTCACTTACGCACTGCGTTTCGAATTCATAGCCACAAATAATGAGGCAGAATATGAAGCCCTACTTGTTGGACTACGCATTGCAACTCAAATGGGTGTACGTAACCTAGAGGCAAATGTAGATTCCAGGCTAGTAGCCAACCACGTGCTAGGCGAATATAAAGCCAAGGATGAACACATGGTCCAGTACCTCGAAAAAACCAAGTCTCTAATCAAGAATTTTGATAGGTTCACCATCAAACAAGTCCCTAGAGGAGAAAACAGGAAAGCTGACGCGCTTAGAAAGATCGCATCTACAAGCTTTGCGCACCTCTCAAAACAGGTATTGGTGGAGACTCTAAAAAGCAAATCAATCTCGGAGATGGAAATATCCACGGTGATAGAGGAACAGGATCCTACGTGGATGACACCTACATTGAATTTATAAGCAAAGGAATCTTACCACAAGATCAGAAGGACACTCGCAGGGTACGGCACACAGCGCAGAGATTTGAACTCCGAGATGGCGTCCTATATCGACGTTCATTCCTACAACCATGGCTCCGGTGCGTTGGACCTCTTCAGGTAGATTACGTACTCCGAGAGATTCACGCTGGCTCATGTAGTATGCACTCAGGACCACGGTCTGTAGTGGCGCGCGCCCTGCGGTCAGGATACTATTGGCCTACTATGCACCGCGACGCGCGGGGCATGATAAAGAAATGCAGCGATTGCAAAGTCCACAGGCCAATTCCGCGCCGACCACAACAAGAGCTAACCCCCATCACCTCACCATGGCGATTCTATAAATGCGGCATTAACATTGCAGGCCCTTTTCCGATTGCAGCGGGAGGGCTAAAATTCCTCATCGTAGCTATAGATTATTTTACTAAGTAGATTGAGGCAAAAGCTTCGTATGGGACAACATTGTGTGTCGCTTTGGACTACCTGGAGAGATTATTTCAGAGAACGGAAAACAATTCTGTGACAACCCGTTCAAAGACTGGTGCGCGCAATTAAACATTACACAATACTTTGCTTCAGTTAAGCACCCACAAACCAATGGCTTAGTTGAACGCGCGAATCGCAGTCTGGGCGAAGGAATAAAAGCGTGCCTTGACAGGCATAAAGGAAGGTGGGTGGATGAATTATCACATGTTTTATGGGCGCACCGCACGACAATTAAAACCAGTACCGGAGATACACCATTCTCTCTTGTCTATGGGACAAAGGCTGTCATACCAGCCGAGATTGGCATGCCAACTATCCGTACGGCGGAAATAAATGTCACAACAAATGACGATGAGCGGCGCATAGACTTGGATCTCTTGGAAGAAAGACGCGAACACGCAACTATACGTGAAGCAAAAGCTAAATCAAAGATGATGAAGTATTACGATGAAAAAGTCAAACACACTTCATTCAGGCCAGGAGACTTTGTGTACCGCGCCAATGATGCAAGCCACGCAGAAGACACAGGCAAGCTTGGACCCAAATGGGAAGGACCCTATGAGGTCACAGATGCACTAGGCAATGGTGCATACAAGTTGCGCGACATGGAAGGCCATGAGCTGGCACGCACTTGGAATATCTGCAATTTCAAGAGATGCTATCTTTAGGAAAGGCTACGACCCACATACAGACAACCTTGCACTTTAGTACATGCCTAATAAATGACGTATAGTCTATATTCGGTTCACGAACCCAAATGATAAACATTACTAACGCCCAAGCCCACCACGAGTAGGCTATCATGACAATGATTTGGGCCAGCATGCTAAACGGTTTGGGCTCACGAAAGCCCAAACCCAAGTTATTTATGGTTTGGATATAGATATCTCGTATTTAAGGGATATATATCAAACCGGATATATATCGATGAGTAAGGAGCACGTATCCAATAAGGATTACGTGCCTATATAAACAAAACCATAACTCTCGCTAAAGGTACGACTTTTGATGAGTGTCTAAATACTCATCATTTTATATCAATCTGAATTGCCAAAACATCCAAAAACACTCAAATATGCATCATAATACTGAAATTATCCCAGAAGTGTGTTTTATATGTTTCAGATGCAAAATAATCAAAAACAGATAAAAAATGAACAAAGTTTGCATAATTGGCAGTTTCAGTCCCTCAACTTTCAAAACTTGTCAAAACTAGTCCCTGGTTATTCTAAAAACATGAAAAACTCACCAAAGGTCCTTTTGAATCACAAATAAACATATTTAGTTCTTTGGTGTTAAGTTTCACAAAATTACAAGTTTAGTCCCTCAACTTTTCAAAATTGACAAAAATGGTCCCTAGGATGTAAAAACTTTGAGAAAATAAATTTTGGTCCTTATACTAATCTTCTATGGCAGGAATGGTCATTTGTTGGAAAGTTTGGCAAAGTTACATGTTTGGTCCTTGAAGTTCACATTTGGTAGAAAAGGTCCCTGGAAGTTAAAAAAATGGAAAAGTCAACTATGGTCCTCATATTATTGAAACTTGGCAAGTTTTACCCTTGCAAGTACTTTTGGAAAGTTGTCAAAACCAACCCTTAAAAATCCAGAATTTACATAATTTATCCTTGGGCTTAAATCCACTACAAACCAAATGGATCCAAATTATTATCCAAAAACAAATAAACCTAGTCCAAATCCAAAAACAAAACAAAGCCTGGTCCATATCCTTTCCCAGGCCCAAAGTTACACAAGCCCACTTCCCTTCAAATAATAAAAACGGGGTTTGACACGTTGACCCTGGCTCACCCCCATCTTCTTCAACCTCCACCTCACCACTGCTACTCCATCCACCATCCCTTCACCACTTGCACCCACCTTTACCACCTCACCCCTCTCTGTCACCCCCACAACAAAACCCCTTCCCCTGGTTTTGCACCAGGGGACTCCACGTGTCACACCTACAACCTCCACCACCCTATACCCTGCAAAACCTTTACACCACCACCCATAGACCACCCCTACTTCCCAAATTGTCCCCCTCCACCATCATAAGTCACATCTACAGCATTTAATGCATAAAAACGGCCACATGTTATCTCTTCCAATTTTGGCGCCAAAAAGCCATTTAAACGGCTCTGATCAATTGAGGCAATCCAAGGGTTGAAAAGTGGTGGGATTCACTCAGAAGGACACGTGGAACAAGCTTGAAGCCTATAAAAGGAAGAAGAAGCAGAGGAAGAAGATATAGTTTTTAGTTTTAATTAATGTATGTCGTTCAAATTATAGTTTTCAATCTCAGCTTAAATTTCAGTTTCTTAGTATTGTACCAGTGTTTTTAGCATTATAATAAACTTATTTCAAGCTTCAATTACAATCTTATGGTCATTTACAGTTTATGCAATTTCAAATTACTCAAAATCTCATTTAGCTTAAATGTTGTTTATTCTTGTTGAATTGGACTCATAAGCTCACTTAAGCACCTTATATAGCTTTTATAAGCTATTAGAAGTTTAATATACCAGTATTACTTAGAAAATAAAAAATACTCAAAAATATACAAAAATAGTTGTAAAATAAAAAATCAATGATAATGGTGATCAAGGCTGGAGCAGGGTACATTTTGGATGGCCCTTGGTATTAGAAACCTTGTGGAAGGTTTATAGGATTGTACTTGGGCCTGGTTCTCAGTTCTTAGCTTGGAATGCAAAATTGTAAGCAAAATTTCTTATTTTCCATTTTACTGTATACTGCTTATTATTGCTTAGCTTTGAGTTTTTATTGCTTAATTATTAATATTTAGTCATAATTTAACTTAATATAGATAGCTTGTTCATTTAAATTTGTAGTTACTAAAAATCTTATTTTCACAGTCACAATAGTTTTATTGTCACCTCTGTGTTTCATGCTTGTATGAATGTTTATTTATGCTCATATGATCTTATCATATGATAGTATCAAGTCTGAAATCAGTTTGAAGGTTTAATTCAACTAGTTGTTTTGGAAACCAAGTTTTAGACATATTTAAGGAGTGTTTGGATTTAACTGTGTTGCTGTGATAAAGACTGTGTAAGCTTTTATTTCTGGTTCAAATATATTTCTTTGGTCTCACTTAGACCTTAGAAACCATAAAACTCAGTCTCTATTTGAGAAATAGTCAAACTTTGATTTAAATCTTCAAATTAGTTTACTGTGAATGATTTAGTAGGTAAAATCTTGTAATTTAGTACAATACTAGATAATATACCCTTCTATCATTTAGTTATAGCTTAGTTTAACATAATAAATCAGTAGATTAGGATTAAAGTTCACATAAGTCAACTTTGAGATTAACATTAAAAAGTCAAAATTCCAAAGTCTGTCAATTGGGCAAATCTCCCAGATCTTGCACAAGGTTTATTAAAGATTGGAATTCCAAAATTTTTGTTGTTTTGTGTTGCTTGGTAGCTTATCTAACTGTATCAAAAGGAAAATATGAGTTTGGATACCATTAGCTTATAAATAAGCACACTTGAAATTGGCCTTTGAGCAAAAAGCTCCCCTGCACCACAGGTTTGGACCAATTTTCTTGTGCTTGTTGTGACTTCCCTAGTGGGCCTCACCCTGAGCTTCTTAGCTTATTGGAAAGCCCATAAGCTCTACTTTAAGGTTCCTGGCTTATTTTACAATTTCTAGCTTAATTACTAGGGCTGCTATTAGCTTTAACTTCTGTTCATTTCATTATAAACACTGAGTGATCAGTGTTCAAAAGCTTTTTCGCTTGCAATAAGCTGACATATAAGCCCATACCCTTGAACCTTAGCTTTTTGAAAAGCCCTTAATCTCAGCTTATTGAAGCAAGCTTAACTTTGGATCCTTGTTCAACCTAGTGGGTCCCATAGGCCCCTGTAGTTTGACCATTTGACCTTTGAAACCTGAGCAACTCAGCTTTTAGAGCTAATTTCCCAAGCTCATTGTGAGCTTATTGGTGAGTTTATTGACAAGCTTATTGGTTTAATTTGAAGCTTGCCAGTCCAGGATTGTAGGTTGAGTGCTTATTTGGACCTTGCTTCACCCCTATGGACCCCACAAGGGCTGCAAGTTGGCCCTTTTGGCCTATTTGGCCTGCCACCAAAGCCAAGTGCTTATTTGCCTATATCAGCGTAATCCTTTAGCTTATTTGGTAGTTTTAGCTTCTTTTAGGTACATCTCATTCAGTTATAGCTTAATTATCCATCTGTAGTTTATTTGTAGCTTGTTACTTTTAAAAAATCCAAGTTTGGCTTATTTAAGCCATCTGTTGAGCTAATAAGCTCTTACAGAGCTTATTTGGCTTTTCTAAAAAGTTTTCTTTTTTTAAAGTTTCTTAATTTTGCTTGTTTCATAGGTTTGTAAAAAGAAAATCAAAAAAATAAAATTTTGCAAAAAATTGGGTGTGTGTGGGAATCGAACCTGTGACCTCTGGCTAGTATAACATGCATAAGTACACACACCCCTTCCAATAGCTCCGGGGCACCAGTTCCGTCATACTCTCCTCAAATAATATACTTAAGGTAGTTTTAGTGTAATAAGCTTATTTAAGCCGTTTGACTTATTACAGCTTATTTGAATAAGCTGTTGATACCAACTTATTTTTCCTAGCTTCCTAATTACTTAATCTACTTTCTGTAATTTTTTCATAATTTTTACTGTTCAAATAATATTTATTATAATTAATACTAGTTTAATTAATAATTAACTTATATAGGATGCCGCCGATTTTACGCGAGGTTGCCGTGTCTACTTTTGTCAGGATTTACAGGTTATTTGAGACAAGAAGATGATTTATATTCTGGAAGGGAAGCTTTGATTGTTCGTTTTCTTGGAGGAAGATTTAACCTGGCCAACCTAAAATACATACCGAGCGAATCAGGGGAGTATTTGAATTCATTCTCTTTACTTTTAACTTTTACATTCTTTACTTGAACATTGGGGACAATGTTCATCTTAAGTGTAAGGGGAGGGTAAAAAGATGATACCTTACATATGCACTTTCGCTTGAGTTTGTTTTATTTGATAGTAGATGTGTAATAAAACTATGAGAAATACTTGTTAGTGTAATTTTAGCGCCAAATTTAAAATTTTTTACAACATTTAGGAGTGAAACTCTAGCCATAGCAAGCGTCTCATGGATAGGAGGTTGTATGACTAGCACACAACCGTATATTCAGAAAAATTTTCCACCCAAAAATGTGAGGTTCGCCTTTAGATTTGATAGGAAAAGCATTTATTATTAGTGCTTATGAGTGTACCGGTAGCATTTAGATTCTAGAACTTGCGTTAGTGATGCATCCCGAGACCGCTAGTGAGACTACATTCGTGTGGTAGGATTTACTACATGATAAGAGGCATTAGGATCACCCTTGTGTTAAACCCGTATTATAATTACTTGACCATTTAAGTCATATTACTTGGCTAGTTAAGTCAACTAATTTTTCCCACACCCTTAGCGTTGTACTCATTTTTAGTACACGATACCCCTAGTACACCCCTCCGAGCCTATCTTTTCGTTTCTAACTTTAAGCATTTTACTTAAAGGAAGAATTTGTTACACCCCACTTAAATGTACAACCAAATCGCCTTAGCCTTCCGTGTATGCGCTCATTTTTAGTGCATTATTGTTATATGTTAAACCCTAAGTTAACTTTCTAATTGATTACATGGTTGCTAAGTCGAGTCATATCCGTGTACATATTGTTTTGGGACGATTGGGACTCATGGGTAAGTACTTATTTTATGGAGTAATGGGGAAGAACATCACTTATTACCCCTATATGTACGTTAATCTTAAAAGTGCTCCAAGTGTTTTGATTTTCTTAATTCGAGTCATTAGAATAGTTTAATGTAAAGTATGTAAAGATTCAAGTGTAAGGGGAATGCTCAAACCCCTATGATGTATTATTTTGGATGGTAGGGTAAGAGTGTATGAAAAAAAAAAAAAAAAAAAAAAAAAAAAAAAAAAAAAAAAATCGAAAAAATCAAGAAAAAGAAAAAAAAAATAGAAAAAGAAAAAAAAAATAGAAAAGAAAGAGAGAAAAAACATACGGACTACCATCCCGTTTTCATTCTATGTTTATTTTATGTTTTTGTTATTTTTCATTTATTAGCTTAAGTCGAGTCTAGTCTTGGCTTAGCAACGCCATCTTGTACATGTAATTAACTAAGATTGTTAACTCGCCATCAGTAAAATCCCCTTTATCCAACAAAACCGTGTAATTCATATCCCTACACCTAACGTTATAACCCTTTAAAAAGACCTCTTTGATAGTTCATCCTAGGTGCTTACGCCATGTGGTGGAGGTTTGATCCTTTCCCAAGCCTATGGTAATCTATTTTGCTATGACAGGTAGTGAGAGATATCTTCCATTTCCATAATGTTATATTACTTTATTACACCCGAGAGATGTGAGTATCTAAACACTATTTGTGAGGTGCTTGTGTATGACCTCCGTGCTTGTCTATTGGTCTTTAGTGGAACGATTATTTGTTGTAATTACTTTTATATTAGTGTTAAATGACCCCTAACTTGTCTTTTGAGTAGAATAAAAGCTCATTTGCTTGAGGACAAGCAAATCTCAAGTGTAAGGGTATATGATGAGGCGAAAAATGATCCGTTTTTAGGGGGTCATTTAAGCCCGAATCCGACTTTATTTGATCAAATATTGCCCTAAATCGTTCCTTTTGTGATTTTAGGTGTTTGGAGAGTGAATTCTGGAAAAGAGGCTATTTTGGACGTTTTTGGAGCATAAAGTGAAGAAAACAACAAAGTACCAAATCCAAGCTGGAATTACAAGGTGACGGCGTCAAGAATTTACTCTTGACGGCGTCAGAAAGGATGAATATTTTACCGAAGGTTGTGAAGGCGTCAGATGAAGAGATGACGGCGTCAAAATAACCAAGATTAATTTACCGAGGGTGGTGACGGCGTCACATAGGCCGTCACGATTGGATCTAGGGCGTCCGAGGAAGTATATGGCGGCGAGTTGACGGCGTCAGATTTTACTCTTGACGCCGTCAGGACGATTTTCCTATATATAGTTTTCTAGTTTTTTTCATTAAAAGGAGAGAAGTTTTGGTGAAACCCTAAAGACGATTTTGGTGCCTCTTTTACAGGTTTTTCAAGGGTTCCAAACCCTTGAGACCTTGCATTGTAATTGAGATAAGTATACTCTTAATTCAATCAATATGTCTATGTGTTGGTTGTCTATCTTTTGTTCTTATCTTAATTCTACTATGCTAGGCTAAATTTCCTTTGTGTTTGCTTAGATCTAATGAAACCTAGATGTTGATTATGTGTTGATTACTTGTCTATTCTTGTTTTGAATGAATGATATTATATGTTAGGCTTAAGAAAACTGGCAGATCTCCAAATGGTAACATGCTTGAACGTCTTAAGAAACATGAACCGAGGCGTACTAGGTCTTTATTGGTTGTATTTAATGCATGAGCCACTGTTTACAATCCCTATAGTTGTGCTGGGTCATGGTGTAGGAGGAGATAAGAGCTCATAGAGTTGGGGAGTTATGTATGCCACTCCACGAATGGTATTAAGGAATACAACCCGTCATTCATACAAGTGTAACAAGTAATTAACATGTAAAAGATATCTAGGGAGTAATGAAGTCTAAGTAAACACAACTTCTCCAATTACTGCTCACAACCTTAGTTTAATTAGTTTGTTTTCATTTTTTATTATTTTATTTTGATTGCATCTTAGTTTTGGGTTAGTTGATTAGCAACTAATTCCGCCCACTCCTTCAAAACCCGAGATTTTAATTGCTTTCATAAAATATAAAAACACAAAAATAATCATCTTCCATCTCTAGAACTATTAATTAGGCTTTCTAATCCTAGCGACACTATTCCTAAGCTGAACGATCAATCCCCCGGTACTTGTCACTATACTATACTACAACGATCAGGTACACTGCCTGGTGGGGGTTGTAAGCCTCGCGAGATCCCTCGAGAGGTAAAGCAAGGTGCGATTCCCACGCATCAAGTTTTTGGCGCCGCAGCCCGGGGAATAGTTATTGTCTAGGTTAGGATTTCTTTTTATTAGGTCTACTTGCTAGATTCCTTTCTAGTAAGATTTTATTTTTATTTTTAGGTCTTCTTTAGTCTATCTTATTTCTTCGTGCTTTTGTTCGTAACTCTTTACCATCCGACATCATGGAAGGTGGTAACATCTTTGAACCCATCATCCCACCACAACAAAACCCACCATTAGAACCCCTTAGGCCCCGAACCTTAGGAGAGTATTCCCGACCTAGCCACCAAGGCTACCGAAACACCATTGAGCTCACCGGAGCCAATGTGACCCCCTTGCGATCCGACACCATCCGGTTGGTGCAAAGCGGATGTGCATTCCATGGACTTCGTTCCGAAGATCCAAACCAACACCTTAAGGACTTCCTCAAAATTGTAGATTCCATAGACCTAGGTGTTGAAACTAGAGAGACTACCCGTTTACGCCTATTCCAATTCTCTCTACGGGATCAAGCTAGTCAATGGCTTGAGCATTTACCCGCGGGATCCATCACCACATGGGATGATCTCACCACTCGTTTCCTTGCTCAATTTTTCCCACCGGGGAGAACTACTAAACTTAGGAATGACATCTTGATGTTCCAACAACGTCAAAATGAATCTCTTTATGAAGCATGGACTCGTTTCAAGGACTTACTCCAAAAAGTCCCTCATCATGGCATAGATTTGTGGCTCCAAGTCCAAATTTTTTATGACCATATCGATATCCCCACGAGGCGAACCATTGACCAATCGGCCGGTGGTAAGCTACGTGATCTTAGTGCGGAACAATCATGGGAACTCATAGAAGATCTTGCTCTCTATGACAACGAAAGTTGGAATGATCCCCGTGATTTGAACAAAACGGTCAAGGCAATATCTTTGCCTTCGAATAATTCAAGCACTCCCGACCGTAGGATCATGGAACTTGAGGACCAAGTCAAGTTTCTCATGAAATCTTACGAGGCTCCGAAGCATTCAAGCCAAGTGAACAAAATCACTTCTTCATGCGAATTATGTAGTGGTCCCCATGACACTCGTGATTGTGTGGAACTCCCCGGAACAGCTTTTGCGGACTACGCATCCACGCGTACCGACGAAGCGGGAGATAAGTGGTACACTTTCAAGCCCGAGCCAAACACATACGGTGATTCATATAACCCCTCATGGAAAAATCACCCAAACCTTAGGTGGAAACAAAATCAACCAAATTCATCCAACCCACCTAATCGTTACCAATCAAACGGTCCACCATCCAACCGTACCTTCAACAACAGTCCTTCTAACAACTACGGTAGTACCAACAATCTTGAAGGATTGATGTCAAAGTTCATGGCATCTCAAGAAGCCCGCATAGCTAAGTTTGAAGCCGATTTCAAACAAAATCAAAATGAGATGACCAATAGAATTGACACATTGTTGAAAGTTCTCAATGACCGAGAAATGGGAGCACTCCCAAGTGACACCATCAAGAATCCGAAACTAACCGTTAATTCCATATCATCCGTTTCGTCACCCGCTTTGTGTCCACAATATTATTCGGTCAAATCAACGAGCAAGTGTTTCAAGCAAAACCAAGTTCCTCAAAAGGACCAATCAACTAAAACTCCCACTATAGAACCGGTCAAAAGTATTGTTGAAACACCTCTTACGCAAGACCTTGACGATGAATTCAAAGAACTTCACATTGAACGCCCCGTCATTGATGTCTTAGCGCGTGCTCCATACTATAGCGCCCTCCTAGAAAAATATGAGAAGTGTAAGCTAGGCAAAAATGGGACCGCTTTCGTTCAAAACAAGTTACCTAAAAAGCTTGATGACCCGGGTATATTTGTTTTGCCTTGTAAGATAGGAAGATCCGAAGCTTTCGACACATTAGCCGATTTAGGGTCAAGCCTCAACTTGATTCCCTTATCCTTATTCACCACTCTTAAGCTAGGAAAGTTAGAAGAAACGGAGGTTTTGATAGGGCTAGCGGATGGGAGTATCGCTCACCCGGTTGGGATGATTAAGGATGTAGTTGTTCACGTAGGAAAGTTGACTATATTAGCGGATTTTCACGTCCTAGACATGGTTAGTGACACTACATGCCCATTATTAGTTGGAAGAGGATTTTTAGCAACCGCTAGTGCCATGATAGATTGCAAGGAATCTAAGATAGCGGTAGGTGAAGGCGATACTTGGTCGGTGTATAATGTTAAGAAGCATAGTTATGATTGTGATGATGAACCAACACCGCATTGGGTAGAGATGAATAGGAGACCATCTAGATATGGACCTTGGATAGAAAGGAACTTCATAGGACCTCAATGCCCATTTTATCTAGAAAAGGATTTCGTTGAGAGAACACATTCGGTTGAACAACTCATAGCTAGAGATGAGGAGCTAGATCCCTTTGAGGACCCCTTAGTCTTTAGAAAAATGATTGAGTTCTTAAGCGTAATGCCTATTAATATAGAGTTGAATAAATGGAAAAGAGATGGAGATAAGTATGAATGGAGGTGGGACAAGCCACCTAAAGAAGGAGACGGATCATGGCACATGAGAATGACTTTATATGATCCGGACGGAGAGATGTTCGAGAGGTCATACCATACTAAGGAAACCGATAGAGAGTTGAAACCTAAGTTCGATCCCAAAGATGTCCTCAATGAGGAACTCACCCGAATCACGTAGTAACCCACGACTTTGAGTCTAGCTACAAGACTCGTAAATAAAGAAAAGCGCTTCTTGGGAGGCAACCCATGTTTTGTGTGATTTTAATTGTTTGATTGTTATTTGCTTCCGTATGCATGCTTTATTTTTATTGTTGGTTGATCATGTTTCTCAATTAAAATGTGAAATACTTTATTATGTTGTTTAGCCTAGTCTTAACTTCAACCTAAAGGTATTTTTGCAAAAGATAAGTGTAAGGGGAAACCCCAAATATGTTTTTTAAGAAACAAACCGATCATGATTCTCCACAATATTTAATGAACATGTGTATTCGTATTGTTAGAGTCAAATGCTTGTATTGAGTCATAATGTAGTTTTGCAGGATTTTCCAGGAAGTAGGACAAAGTTTTTCCAGAAATTTTCCGGAAACTTAACATAAAGATTTCTGCAGGTTCATTCTGACGGCGTCAGGCAATTGCTCTTGACGGCGTCAGGAGTCAAAAATCTGGAAATTTTACCAGTTTTGTTTTTCTAACGGAGTCTTATGAGTTTTTGTGAATTATTAAGTTTTATAATCTCCAGGAAATCTGCAAACTTCATTCCACAAGCATTATATCTTATTTTGTTTTCTAGGATTTAGTAACTTATATAGGATGCCGCCGATTTTACGCGAGGTTGCCGTGTCTACTTTTGTCAGGATTTACAGGTTATTTGAGACAAGAAGATGATTTATATTCTGGAAGGGAAGCTTTGATTGTTCGTTTTCTTGGAGGAAGATTTAACCTGGCCAACCTAAAATACATACCGAGCGAATCAGGGGAGTATTTGAATTCATTCTCTTTACTTTTAACTTTTACATTCTTTACTTGAACATTGGGGACAATGTTCATCTTAAGTGTAAGGGGAGGGTAAAAAGATGATACCTTACATATGCACTTTCGCTTGAGTTTGTTTTATTTGATAGTAGATGTGTAATAAAACTATGAGAAATACTTGTTAGTGTAATTTTAGCGCCAAATTTAAAATTTTTTACAACATTTAGGAGTGAAACTCTAGCCATAGCAAGCGTCTCATGGATAGGAGGTTGTATGACTAGCACACAACCGTATATTCAGAAAAATTTTCCACCCAAAAATGTGAGGTTCGCCTTTAGATTTGATAGGAAAAGCATTTATTATTAGTGCTTATGAGTGTACCGGTAGCATTTAGATTCTAGAACTTGCGTTAGTGATGCATCCCGAGACCGCTAGTGAGACTACATTCGTGTGGTAGGATTTACTACATGATAAGAGGCATTAGGATCACCCTTGTGTTAAACCCGTATTATAATTACTTGACCATTTAAGTCATATTACTTGGCTAGTTAAGTCAACTAATTTTTCCCACACCCTTAGCGTTGTACTCATTTTTAGTACACGATACCCCTAGTACACCCCTCCGAGCCTATCTTTTCGTTTCTAACTTTAAGCATTTTACTTAAAGGAAGAATTTGTTACACCCCACTTAAATGTACAACCAAATCGCCTTAGCCTTCCGTGTATGCGCTCATTTTTAGTGCATTATTGTTATATGTTAAACCCTAAGTTAACTTTCTAATTGATTACATGGTTGCTAAGTCGAGTCATATCCGTGTACATATTGTTTTGGGACGATTGGGACTCATGGGTAAGTACTTATTTTATGGAGTAATGGGGAAGAACATCACTTATTACCCCTATATGTACGTTAATCTTAAAAGTGCTCCAAGTGTTTTGATTTTCTTAATTCGAGTCATTAGAATAGTTTAATGTAAAGTATGTAAAGATTCAAGTGTAAGGGGAATGCTCAAACCCCTATGATGTATTATTTTGGATGGTAGGGTAAGAGTGTATGAAAAAAAAAAAAAAAAAAAAAAAAAAAAAAAAAAATCGAAAAAATCAAGAAAAAGAAAAAAAAAATAGAAAAAGAAAAAAAAATAGAAAAGAAAGAGAGAAAAAACATACGGACTACCATCCCGTTTTCATTCTATGTTTATTTTATGTTTTTGTTATTTTTCATTTATTAGCTTAAGTCGAGTCTAGTCTTGGCTTAGCAACGCCATCTTGTACATGTAATTAACTAAGATTGTTAACTCGCCATCAGTAAAATCCCCTTTATCCAACAAAACCGTGTAATTCATATCCCTACACCTAACGTTATAACCCTTTAAAAAGACCTCTTTGATAGTTCATCCTAGGTGCTTACGCCATGTGGTGGAGGTTTGATCCTTTCCCAAGCCTATGGTAATCTATTTTGCTATGACAGGTAGTGAGAGATATCTTCCATTTCCATAATGTTATATTACTTTATTACACCCGAGAGATGTGAGTATCTAAACACTATTTGTGAGGTGCTTGTGTATGACCTCCGTGCTTGTCTATTGGTCTTTAGTGGAACGATTATTTGTTGTAATTACTTTTATATTAGTGTTAAATGACCCCTAACTTGTCTTTTGAGTAGAATAAAAGCTCATTTGCTTGAGGACAAGCAAATCTCAAGTGTAAGGGTATATGATGAGGCGAAAAATGATCCGTTTTTAGGGGGTCATTTAAGCCCGAATCCGACTTTATTTGATCAAATATTGCCCTAAATCGTTCCTTTTGTGATTTTAGGTGTTTGGAGAGTGAATTCTGGAAAAGAGGCTATTTTGGACGTTTTTGGAGCATAAAGTGAAGAAAACAACAAAGTACCAAATCCAAGCTGGAATTACAAGGTGACGGCGTCAAGAATTTACTCTTGACGGCGTCAGAAAGGATGAATATTTTACCGAAGGTTGTGAAGGCGTCAGATGAAGAGATGACGGCGTCAAAATAACCAAGATTAATTTACCGAGGGTGGTGACGGCGTCACATAGGCCGTCACGATTGGATCTAGGGCGTCCGAGGAAGTATATGGCGGCGAGTTGACGGCGTCAGATTTTACTCTTGACGCCGTCAGGACGATTTTCCTATATATAGTTTTCTAGTTTTTTTCATTAAAAGGAGAGAAGTTTTGGTGAAACCCTAAAGACGATTTTGGTGCCTCTTTTACAGGTTTTTCAAGGGTTCCAAACCCTTGAGACCTTGCATTGTAATTGAGATAAGTATACTCTTAATTCAATCAATATGTCTATGTGTTGGTTGTCTATCTTTTGTTCTTATCTTAATTCTACTATGCTAGGCTAAATTTCCTTTGTGTTTGCTTAGATCTAATGAAACCTAGATGTTGATTATGTGTTGATTACTTGTCTATTCTTGTTTTGAATGAATGATATTATATGTTAGGCTTAAGAAAACTGGCAGATCTCCAAATGGTAACATGCTTGAACGTCTTAAGAAACATGAACCGAGGCGTACTAGGTCTTTATTGGTTGTATTTAATGCATGAGCCACTGTTTACAATCCCTATAGTTGTGCTGGGTCATGGTGTAGGAGGAGATAAGAGCTCATAGAGTTGGGGAGTTATGTATGCCACTCCACGAATGGTATTAAGGAATACAACCCGTCATTCATACAAGTGTAACAAGTAATTAACATGTAAAAGATATCTAGGGAGTAATGAAGTCTAAGTAAACACAACTTCTCCAATTACTGCTCACAACCTTAGTTTAATTAGTTTGTTTTCATTTTTTATTATTTTATTTTGATTGCATCTTAGTTTTGGGTTAGTTGATTAGCAACTAATTCCGCCCACTCCTTCAAAACCCGAGATTTTAATTGCTTTCATAAAATATAAAAACACAAAAATAATCATCTTCCATCTCTAGAACTATTAATTAGGCTTTCTAATCCTAGCGACACTATTCCTAAGCTGAACGATCAATCCCCCGGTACTTGTCACTATACTATACTACAACGATCAGGTACACTGCCTGGTGGGGGTTGTAAGCCTCGCGAGATCCCTCGAGAGGTAAAGCAAGGTGCGATTCCCACGCATCAGTTGTCTTTAAGATTATAACCTGAAACAGTTGGTATAAGGTAAGTTCTGACATTAAATTGCGAACTGAAGAGGGATCCATTTATTTCCTCCCGCCAGCCTGCGAGTAATCTTAAAGGAACGATTTCAGTTAACGAATCAGTTCCAAAAATATTGTCCAAGTTTTTTCACCCATACACGAAAAGCCAAAAACATTTTACTGTGAATATAATTACATAAAAGTTTACCACCGCAAACCAAGGCAGAACACCTACCAACTGGGGGTGTGAACATAATAAGTTCCCAAACTTAAGATAAAAACTTGTCATTATATCCCTGTGGGTGGTGTACCTTTTTCAAAGAAGCCATTCACTTGTGATTATTGGATTTAAGTTCACTGTGGTTTTGCCTCGATCTTGTTTTGAAAAATTATTTTTAGTGCCTGCGCACTCGTTCACAATCACGACGTAATCGTCATAGAAACGTAACCGAGTTACGTACTATTGAAGAAGAACACATATTAAAAATGAACGACGAGCCCCCAATCCCTCCCAAGGAGGAACCAGTTCCTGACACCCAAACAATGGAGGAACTGTGTCAACCTACCATGCACGAGAGGGGTGGACCCATTGCACCACTTACAATTGGAGCCTCGGATTTTGGACTAAAACACAACATGATACAACAAGTCCAGAATTCGTGTTAGTTCCACGGTTTGCCGGGTGACGATGCTAACAAGCATCTCGATAAATTTTTAACCGTCACCCAGAGCATGAAACAAAATGGCGTCACCGAAGACGGCCTGCGTTTATACCTGTTCCCATATTCTCTCACTCATCATGCGACTTCTTGGTTCGATCGACTTCCCAAGAATTCGATCCATACTTTTGATGAGATGGTTACTAAATTCTTGGCTAAATACTTTCCACCATCTATGGTTACAAAGCTGAGAAACGATATTAGTAACTTCAGACAGCTTCCCGACGAGTCCTTATTTGAGGCATGGGAATGCTACAAACTTGCTATTGATCGGTGTCCCAATCATAACATGCTTCTTGTCACCATTATTGATACCTTTTATAATGGTTTGACACTACGTCATCGTGACACCATCAATGCTGCTGCTGGGGGCACCTTTATGAAAAGGACCCCTGAAGAGTGTTATGACTTAATCGAAAACATGATTGCCCATCACAATTTTTGGGACTCCTCTGCAGAGAGGAATGACTCATGTAAGTCAGTCACTCCGACAAATAATGAAATAGCTGCCCTTACTAGAAAATTTAATGATTTGTCTGTTGCGGTTCTCCGAATTCACCAGACAAATCACAATCAGCAGAATAAAACTATCAGTTGTGAAACCTGTGGTGGTCCACACCCGTACCATGAGTGCCCAGCCTCCGGTGGCTTCACTCAAGAGAACATATTCGCAGCCCAAGGTTCCTACAATACAGGAGGTAATTCTTACCAACCGCAAGGGGACCGAAATCTGTTGAGTTATCGTTCCAATAACTACATTGGACCACCGTGATTTAATCAATCGCAGAACCAAAATGGTCAAAACAGAAACCAGAACTTTAACCAGAATCAGAACCAGAACCGAATGAACCAAGGTTTTAACAACCAAGGGAATTTCAACTCTGGTCAAAACCAGGTTCAACAAAATCAGAACGAAGGGAATTATAACCGTAATCAAGGTCAGAACAATTACCCTCAGGGTAATTTTCAACAACAAAACCACTTCCAGGGTAATAACAACCAGCAACACGGGAATTTCCAGAACAATCGGGCTCAAAATTTTCCAAACCAAAATTAAGCCATTGTTCCAACTGGACCATCATCTGATGAGTTATTAAAACAGTTTATGAAATCCCAAGATGAACTGAACAAAGTGCTGGTTAGTCAAATCTCTGACTTGAAGAAGTCTTTAAATGATCGACCCTCGGGCTCAGGTACTTTACCTAGCAACACAATCGCTAATCCGAGGGGCGATGTAAAGGCGATCACCACAAGAAGTGAAGTTTCTTATAAAGGACCCACAACTCCGTCTACCTCTTCTCATATCCCGGTAGAGGAATGTGAAACTGAGGATACTACGGATACGGTACTTCCTACTAATAACGGAGGTACCAATGACATCCCTCCTCCAGTTATCCCGGTCCCGACTCCCCCTAAAAGAGTCGTGTTTGAAGCTACCGAAGGTCCTGTTGAAAATCCAAAAGCCAACCCAAAACCAACAATTCCATATCCCTCACGATTGCAAGACCAGAAGCTCCGTGAAAAAGCTAATCATCAGATGGAAAAATTCTTTCAGATTTTTCAAGAACTACACTTCGATATTAGTTTCGCGGATGCTCTTCTTTTAATGCCCAAATTCGCATCGATAATCAAAAACCTGTTGAGCAATAAAGAAAAACTGTTTGAGATGGCACGAACTCCACTCAATGAAAACTGCTCTGCAGTTCTGTTGAAACAGCTTCCCGAGAAGCTAGGAGACCCCGAGAAATTTCTTATACCATGTATTTTCCCAGGGATGGTTGAGTGCTTTGCCTTGGCCGATCTTGGTGCAAGCATCAACTTAATGCCCTACTCAGTTTGGAAAAAGCTCTCTCTTCAGGCACTTAGTCCCACATGCATGACTCTCGAGCTTGCAGACCGTTCAATTTCACGTCCCCTCGGTATTGCCGAGGACGTGTTTGTAAGAGTGGGAAAGTTCCATTTTCCGGCAGACTTTGTCGTTGTTGATTTCGATGCGGATCAAAGAGTTCCTCTCATTCTTGGGAGGGGATTCTTAAGGACGGGTCGTGCATTAATCGATGTTTTCGATGAGGAAATCATGTTACGAGTTGGCACTGAAGCGATAACGTTCAACCTTGATCAAACCTCGAGATACTCCTCGAATTATGATGTTGAATCGGTCAACCAAATTGATGTCATTGACATTGCACCCGAGGAGTATGCTCAGGAAATCCTTGGATTCGCTGATAGTTCTCCGAGTGGCAGTCCCACTCCCTCTTCTCACCCCATAATCGCTAATTCTTCTCCTTCCCTCACTCCGTTTGAGGGGAGTGATTTCGTCCTTGAGGAATTAGAGGCCTTTCTCAAAAGTGATTCAGTTCCCGAAGGAATTGACAACCAAGAGATTGACCCGGAGAGGGATATATTTCTCCTTGAGATATTATTGAACAAAGATCCCTCTCCCATTCCTGTTCTACCTCCACAACTTCATAACGCGGAAGTCAAATATGTTGAGAAAAATGATGATTTCCCCGAGGTCGAACTTAAGGACCTGTCTCCTCATCTAGAATATGCATTCTTGGAAGGTAACGATAAGTTACCAGTCATTATTGCGAAAGACTTAAAGGATGAGGAGAAAACCGCGCTGCTTAAGGTTTTAAAGTCACACAAGCAAGCAATTGCTTGGAAGCTCTCAGACATAAAGGGTATTAACCCGGATTTTTGTACACACAAAATCCTAATGGAAGAGGACTTTAAACCTGCCGTGCAGCATCAAAGAAGGGTAAATCCAAAAATCCACGAAGTTATCAAGGAAGAAGTTATCAAACTTATCGATGCGGGATTGATTTACCCTATATCAGACAGTCCTTGAGTTAGCCCAATACATTGTGTTCCAAAAAAGGGTGGCATCACGGTTGTCACAAATGAGGATAACGAGTTGATACCAACTCGTTTGGTTACAGGGTGGCGAGTATGTATCGATTACAGAAAGCTTAACGAAGCCACCCGCAAAGACCATTTCCCTCTGCCCTTTATGGATCAAATGCTCGAGAGACTAGCGGGGAATGAGTATTATTGCTTCCTCGACGGCTTCTCGGGTTACCTCCAGATTCCCATTGATCCACAGGATCAAGAGAAGACTACCTTCACATGCCCTTACGGGACATTTGCCTATCGTCGCATGCCTTTTGGGTTATGCAATGCTCCGGGCACTTTCCAGAGGTGCATGATGGCTATTTTCCACGACATGATCGGGAAAACCATGGAGGTATTCATGGATGACTTCTCAGTCATCGGGAATTCTTTCGACTCATGCCTCTCCCATTTAGAAAAGATGCTTCAACGTTGTGAAAACACTAATCTTTGTCTAAACTGGGAGAAGAGCTATTTTATGGTTAAGGAGGGCATTGTCCTCGGCCATAAAATTTCAAAAAGTGGGATTGAGGTCGATATGGCCAAAATTGATGTTATTGCTAAACTACCTCATCCCACCACTGTTAAAGGCATAAGGAGTTTCCTAGGCCTTGCCGGGTTCTATCGGAGATTCATTCAGGATTTTTCCAAAATAGCCCGGCCCATGACTCATCTTCTTGAAAAGGATGCTCCTTTCATCTTTTCCCTCGAGTGCATCGAAGCTTTTTCTACTTTAAAGAAAAGGATTACCGAGGCACCGATCCTTGTAGCCCCCGACTGGGACTTACCCTTCGAACTTATGTGCGATGCTAGCGACTTCGCTATTGGTGCAGTTCTGGGGCAACGCAAAACAAAACATTTTCAGCCAATACACTACGCAAGTAAGACCATGGGTGAAGCTCAAACGTACTATACCACCACAGAAAAAGAATTATTAGCTGTGGTATATGCCTTTGAGAAATTTAGGTCTTACTTAATCTTAACCAAATGCGTGATTGTAGGTTGAGTGCTTATTTGGACCTTGCTTCACCCCTGTGGACCCCACAAGGGCTGCAAGTTAGCCCTTTTGGCCTATTTGGCCTGCCACCAAAGCCAAGTGCTTATTTGCCTGTATCAGCTTAATCCTTTAGCTTATTTGGTAGTTTTAGCTTCTTTTAGGTACATCTCATTCAGTTATAGCTTAATTATCCATCTGTAGCTTATTTGTATCTTGTTACTTTTAAAAAATCCAAGTTTGGCTTATTTAAGCCATCTGTTGAGCTAATAAGCTCTTACAGAGCTTATTTGGCTTTTCTAAAAAGTTTTCTTTTTTTTTTAAAGTTTCTTAATTTTGCTTGTTTCATAGGTTTGTAAAAAGAAAATCAAAAAAATAAAATTTTGCAAAAAATTGGGTGTGTGTGGGAATCGAACCTGTGACCTCTGGCTAGTATAACATGCATAAGTACACACACCTCTTCCAATAGCTCTGGGGCACCAGTTCCGTCATACTCTCCTCAAATAATATACTTAAGGTAGTTTTAGAGTAATAAGCTTATTTAAGCTGTTTGGCTTATTACAGCTTATTTGAATAAGCTGTTGATACCAACTTATTTTTCCTAGCTTCCTAATTACTTAATCTACTTTCTGTAATTTTTTCATAATTTTTACTGTTCAAATAATATTTATTATAATTAATACTAGTTTAATTAATAATTAAGTAATATTAGTTAATTAAATAGTTTTAATAATCTTTATTTAATAACAGTATCTTTTTATATTTTTTTTTAAGTTTTATAAACCATTAGGTATATTTAGAAAATATTTTCTTGTTTGCTACTGTTCATTTCCTATTTTCCTTAATTAATTTAGTTAATTAGATTTTAATTAATAAATAAGTAATTAATTAGTAAATTAGCCTAAATAAAATTTTTAGAAACTTTTTATAATTTTTTTGGATGCCTGTGATGGTTAATTTGTTTTATAAATTTTTCCATAATTTTCTAAGTTATTTTAGTATTATTGGTAATTTAAAATAGTTTAAATAGTTTAATTAAAATAATTAGTAATTAATTAAAAGAAAGCCCATAAAAAGACAAAAATATTTCTTCTTAATTGTTATACTTTCTTCAAGTTCATTTAAAGGTTTATAAAATAGTTTTGCAAATTTTTAGTTTAATTTGTAGTCTTTATCATTTTTTAGGTTAATTTAAATAAGTCTTAATTAAATAGTTAAATAGTTTTTAATTAAATAATTAATATTAAATAATAAAATAATCAAAAAAATAATTTTCTTTTTAATTTAATTTTCTTTTAAGTTTAAGTTTATAGAATTTTCAATTTTAACCCCTGTAGTTTATTTTTCCTTAAAACTCACCTTTTTCTCAGTACGCATACGAATTTGTTTACATTTCAGTTTACGTGTATACATAGCTGTTTATTGTGCTTGTTTTATATTGTTATCCAAATAATATCAGTAGTGTAAATCAAATCCACTTCATCTTTGGTTACTGTCCTCAGTACCATTTACTCCCAAAAACGTTTACAAATACAATTTCAATCTCGTTGGGACTTAACGACCCGGGGATTTCCCTATACTTCCACGGATTTTAATACTTGACTTTTTCTCCCAGGTGGACCTATCAACTGCACACGCTTGACTGGTTGGTTTGGGAGAAGTCAACTTTACAACCCTAACTCTTCTACATACCCTAAAACCGATTACTTACTCTCACGCCGGAGGATAATCGTGGGAGACAATCCCACGATAAGCCTAACGGTGTTTGTTTGCTTTCTTAGTGCGCAGGTTTCAAGCATTAAGGTCTAATTGGTACGAGGACAGGGATCTAAACAAGAACGCCCAACTTTTGTATCAACATCAACCATTAACAGCTTTACTCAAGAAAAATGCTTTTAAATGGTCTCATGAGGCAGAAGTAGCTTTCAATCAACTTAAAATGGGTATGGTTGAAGCACCAGTGTTGGGGCTACCAAATTTTGAACAAGAGTTTGTGTTAGAAACAGATGCTTCTGGTACAGGCATTGGAGCAGTGTTGTGTCAAGGTGGTCATCCTTTAGCCTATTTGAGCAAAACACTAGCAGTCAAGCATCAATCTTTGTCTACTTATGAAAAAGAGTTTCTAGTAGTGGTAGCAGCTTTGGAAAAGTGGAAAGGTTACTTAATGGACATGCATTTCAAAATTAAAATAGACCATTTCAGTTTGAAGCACCTATTGGGTCAGAAGTTGACTACTCCTTTTCAAAGAAATGGCTTCCTAAACTCTTAGGTTTTGACTATGAAATTGTGTATAAGAAAGGTAGTGAAAATGTGGTTGCTGATGCATTGTCCAGGACTGATCATGGGAGCACTTTGTTACAATTGGCAGTCTCAACTGTAGCAAGTGATGTTTGGGACAAGATTAAAGATAGTTGGCAGTCTGACATAGATGCTCAACAGTTGATACAATCATTGATTAATAAAACATACAAAGGTACTAAATACACTTGGGGAGATGGTGTTTTGAGAAGAAAAGGAAAGGTTGTGGTGGGAGCTAATGTTGAGCTAAGGAAACAATTAATTGAGCACTTTCATGATGACAGCAGTGGGTGGACATTCTGGAGTACATGTAACTACCAAGAAGTTGGGAGCAGTGTTCTATTGGAAAGGATTAAAGAAGATAGTGAAGCAATGGGTTAGAGATTGTGATGTATGTCAAAGACAGAAACCAGATCTTAGTGCATATCCTGGTTTGATCCAACCATTGCCAATTCCTGAGAAAATATGGACTGAAGTGTCTATGGATTTCATTGAAAAACTTCTAATGTCCCATGGAAAGTCAGTGATTATGGTGGTAGTTGATAGATTGAGCAAGTATGCTCATTTCATGGCACTTTCTCACCCATTCAATGCTAGTCAAGTGGCACAAGTCTTTCTGGATGGAGTATACAGGCTACATGGTCTTCCACAAGCCATTGTCAGTGATAGAGATAAGATTTTTCTCATCAACTATTGGAAGTCATTGTTCTCAGAACTGAAAGTTAAACTAAAAATGTCCACTACTTATCATCCTCAAACTGATGGCCAAACTGAGGTGGTAAACAGATGCCTTGGGTGCTACTTAAGATGCATGTGTGGAGAGAAGCCAAAGGAGTGGGTCAAATGGTTACCACTAGCTGAATTTTGGTACAACACCAATTTCCACACTGCTATTCAAACAACACCCTATGAAGTGGTATACCGCCAAACACCCCCAATCCATATACCCTATGTGCCTGGTGAGAGTAGGGTTGAAAGTGTGGATAGAACTCTCCAATCAAAGGAAGAAGCTATTCAAATGTTAAAGTTTCATCTTAGAATATCTCAGGATAGGATGCAAAACCAGGCTAACAAACATATAACTAAGAGGCAATTTGATGTTGGTACATGGGTCTATTTGAAGCTCCAACCACATATACAGGTAACTGTGAGACACGGACAACAACACAAGTTATCATCAAAGTTTTATGGTCCATTCATGATTGAGGAAAGAATTGGTGAAGTGGCCTACAGACTGAAGTTACCCAATCACAGTCAAATTCACCCATTTTTTCACATCTCTCAGTTAAAGAAATGTCATGGAATTAACCAACAAATGGGAGATTTGCCTCAATTGAGAGAAGATGGGTTACTGGATTACAAGCCACAAGCAATATTGGAAAGAAGGTTTGGGCAAATGTAACAGTAGGCCTGTGATGTATGTGCTCATACAGTGGACTAATAAGCCAATTGAAGAAGCTACTTGGGAGATTTATAGTGATTTACTTGAAATGTTTCCTGATTTTGACTATACTCCTTGAGGTCAAGAAGTTTTCCAATAGAGATGGAGTTGATACAAGCTGAATTAAGAAGTCAACATAAGTCAAAGATAGAAAGTCAAAGGCCAAAAGTCAAATAATGGTTTGGGCGCCAAAGTCAGCCTAACAAGCCTTCTAGTTAAATACTTCACATTGTAATCATTTTTAGTAATCAATTTCTGTTGTAAAAACACATTTCTTTCTCAAATTCATTGTAACAAATTCATAACAATCACAATAACAAATCATTGCGAATTCTGTTTCCAAGTTCTTGAATTCCTAGTGATTGTTGCAATTGATCACATATTTTCCATTTCTTAATTGATTTCAAGATATGTATGTTTCACATACCTAATTACAAAAATAGTCAGTAAAAATATCACAGCTACAAGTATTACAAAGAGTAGAAGCAATTGACAAACCCAATTAACCAATCAATAATAAATAAATCTATGAATTAACACAAGTATTTCTATAATTGCAATAAGCAAACTGAGCTTGAGCTACATAAAAACTATAGATGCCAATTCCTCACCTTTAACATCAAATCTTTCAATGCACATTAAAAGAAGGGAATATGGGTAATAACAAACATAAAAACACATTGAATGAACAAACAAAATATGATGTCTAAACGCAAACTCTTAAATCTTTACTACTTTGATTCGCCAAGCTCGTAATCCTTGATAGGGCCTTTCTCTAGTCCATCCTTCAATGAATTTAGCTCTTCTTCGGTCAAACTGAGTTTAGAATAGGCTGTGCTTTTGGTAGCCGCCTTTTCAACTTCCACCGCCCAACTATAAATTACCATGCCAGCAACTGCCACAAGCATTCCCAGAATGTTCTTGAAAGTCAACTCAGAGTCAAACAAGAGCCATCCTAAAGTCAACACACATACGGTTTTCATGTGACCCAGGACCTGGAATGAAACTGCTGAAAATCTTCCAATGCAGAGGTACTGACTAATGTTGCAGAAAACCGCCAATGAGCATGAAATCAATATGAAAATCTGCAGTTGGTAAGATTGAAATTAGATTTTATGGTTCATTAGAATATTTGAATGAAACAAAAATGACAAAAGAGGGAAGTTTGCTTACAATTGCACCAGAAGATATGGTCTTCATGTAGGTTGAAATGAGTCTTCCACTTAGATAATAGTCGATGAAAGGACCGAAAACCAGAAGGGAGACAGCCTGAATAGGAGCTGTTTTACTCAACAATTCAAAAGCTCCAACATTGTACTTCTTCTGCAACGACCCTATAGACTGCATGATGAATCAAAATCTGTATTAAAAATTTGTATCATGACATTTGAAAAAGGTTTGATAATCTGTATCTATTTACCTGTACATGTAATATCAACTAATAAGAACACAAAATAAATAGGATCTACAGGAAGAGGCATCAGATACATGGTATCCTAATACAATAGGAATACGGATGGTATCCTTGGCAGTTAGCATTATATTGCTGATATAACAACAGAGGTGGATTAGAAGTAAATTAAGGGTATCCTAATGTAACATAGAATGCAGTGAGAAATTAATTGAACAGTCCAAGATTGTTTATAGACTTATAGCTGTTAGGAGGGGAATGACTTTATGTTCAGAATTTTATTATGCTTGTTTTACTCAAGATCAATGGCCATACTATATATTCAGGGTTATTTCCAGCTAACAGGACATTTTTCAGAACCTGAGCTTCTGCATGACTAGATTCCGCAAGAGTAAATTTAGATGTCAGTGGAAGTATATCCACAATATCCTGGCACAGGATGGTGTGAGTTCCTTGATAGTACACAGACTTGCCAGATTTATATGGGATCAATTAATGTTCAGATCTGCAATTAATGATCTGATCTAATCAAAACTGACCTGACCCATGACCAAACTTGGATGGGATCAATGAACAATCAGATCTGTAATTAATGATCTAATCTAATCGGTACTAACCTGACCCATGACCAAGCTAAGTGTATCTGATCGATTAACTAATAGACAACCCAACAGAATAAAATGGATGAATAGTAGCCTGCATTGATCATTTACTTTTTGAATTTGCTTTAAGCATTCAACCCTTCACCATATCCATTTATCCCCACTCTCGAACCGGCACGCTTCCAAGTCCCTCCCCCTCATAACCACTTAGAAGATAGCCATTTAAAAGTGAGTTGTATTATAATAAAATCATATCACCATTTTAGTTTTAAAAACCTGGTTGTGCTAAAAGTGGCCATGCTTTCCCAAAACAGTCTAATATTTGAAGACAGGAAAACTTTTGCTTGTTATTATAACAAGTCACTTTTTGAAATGCATTCACATATAATTGCAAGTGCAACAAGGTCAATAAGTTGGTACCCTTATTTTATTTGTGATCTAACAAAAAGCGAAGTTGGTACCCCCATTTTTACTTGAGATCTAAGAAAAAAAAGCGAAACGGTTATGTTCCCAAACCTATGCTCAATTAGATGTCAGACACAAATTGTGAAATGACAAGAGTTTGTAAATACAATTTCATGGAGACCAATAAGACTAGTTGCACATTGACATCTCCCAATATCAAAGTATCAAACATTTCAGTAACGTATAAAACCAATCTTGTTGATACCAACTTAACAAGAGAAAAAATGTACTTGTATTTCGGTAGCAGACATCTTGATGAACCAATTTGATAGGCCACGAACTGGTCCTATATGAAGCAAGTTGAGTACATCTAATGTAAAATTTCTTGTTTATATTATAGCGTTTTCTAATAAGGCCATTTGACTTCCCTCAACGCTAATAGTTCACGCTCATTACAGATCTAGATTCTAGATGCACATAACGGACCATTACCAACATAAGAACATTTACAGTCTCGTAATTTTACATAGGTACCTATAATTAATACTAAGAAACGAGAGATCAAATATGCATTTACTTACAATTTGTTGCAATGATGTTGCCAACACTGCTACACATGCACAAATAAATCCTTTGGCATTAACTTTGACATCAGTCACGGTGCAAACACCAACGCCTATAACAACAACCACAACAGCAACTTTGACTTCCTTTGAGTAACGCTTGCTGTGAAGAATCCACTCCATCACACAAACCACCGGAATCATGCTGAGTTTGGATATCTACACCAGAGAATAAACAACCATCGTTAACTATTTATTTATCCCTAAAAATCCGATAATTCACACAATCAAGTCCAAAACACAAATCTGAGCACCACAACAGTCAAGAATTTAGTTTACATTATGGATCTGTAAAATCGTCATGACAGTAAAACGTTAAACAAAGAAATTTGAGACCTGATAGAATCCAACTGAGTTCAACATAAGACTGAGATTCATCCCCGTGATCGACATATTAGCAACAATTGAAAACCAAAGTAGCTCCCACAAGGGAACATGCTTTGACGCCGTATATCCAGAAGAATTGGAAATAAACCCAACCAACGCCGTCACCGCGAAATGAAATCCCGTCAACGTTGTAGCTGTAAAACACAAATCCAATCAGCAAAACATATCACATCTCCCTTAACAAAACCGTTCAATAACCACAAACTCTCAGTACCACTATTCAACACCTCACACGCCAATGACCAGATCTACGATGTTAACACTAACTGCTTTACAAAGGGGGTGTTTGGATTAGCTCATTTCACCGATTATTATTAATACTGAATCTGAAAAAGCTAATAAGCTAAATTTTAAGTCCAAAAAATCAACTGCACCCTAAAAAGTTAGCATAACAGCTATTCTAAATTCAGATTAACCCATAAGCCAAGAAATGAGCTAATCCAAACACCTCCCCCCCCCCCCCCCTCCCTTAATTATTAAACAAAATCTCACATAACTAGTGCAAGCACATCATCAAAACGTCATACTCGAAATTCGGATGTCTAAATCAGTCACAGAAAGCGTTTATGCTCATAAACTAAATACTGACTTGATTAACTGATGTATTTAATCAGCTGAATTTGAAACAATTCTGGCACAGGCAACACATTTAATAAGTTAACCCCAAAAGACAATTCAGATCTCTAATAAACTAATACTATTTCATAGATCTAGATAGACAATTAATGATTGAAGTTGAAAAAGAAAGAAACCAAAAGTGAAAGAGTATCCATTAGCGGACATCAACTGTTTATTAGCCATGATAATCCCAACAGAGCTTATCACATTCATCGCCCATGCTCCTACGTCCGACACCGGAGAGGCTTTCTTCTCAGACTCCATTTTCGATCTTCTAAATTTACTCGATTGATTTTATTTTATTTATTTAAATGGGGTTCGAGTAAATCTGAAGATCGATGATAGCTATGAAATTGAAATTGAAGATCTAGGGCTTATATATAATAGTGATGATGAGTTGTTTAAATTAATTGTTGGATGGAGACAAGATTCATTTGGGTTTGGGGAAATAGAACTAGTATCTATCAATTGGTCTTTTTCTCCTTTCTTTCTTTCTTTCTTTCTTTCTTTTTTATTATTATTCTTTTACCATTTTTCACTCTACTTTGCCTTTTACTTTTCCTTTGCTTTTATTTAGCCTAATACTAGTCATCTTTATTAGTCACAACAAGATAAACAATATATCACATTCATCCGTAAACACATTTAAATTGGAAAACTTTATTTGCCAACATCAGCTCAAACATTAATCAAAACGTTTTCGCCCTGTGCCGTCCTGAAAACATGAGACCCACACATATCGTAAGTGGCGTTTTCGTGTTTGGCGTCGTCCCCACCAGCCCAAATAGTCCGGTAATTATTCTTCTTTTAAAAATTTCTTTTTCATTTTTGTAAAAGTTACTTAACGAAAAAAAAAGGAATGTTGGGGTTGTTTTATAGCCGTTTTTTGTTTCATAAAACCTCAGTTTTTTCCCAAATTTTTACCCTTTAAAAATCCTATAAATACTCCATTAATCTTTTAATTTTTACACACACTTCTACATACTCTTCTCAACGATCCCAACGACCTTGATCTTTACGATCTTTACTCTCAAGATGATGTGGAACGGTGTTCTCAATATTTTCAATATTATCAACAATTTTAAGCTTTGGCTAATCAAGAAGCCAAGACTTCGATTCCCCTTATTAGGGAATACATACCACGTGGACGAGAGGTGGCGGAACAACGACTATTCGAAGATTATTTTGGAGACGAAAATAATCCAACTAAATACAGAGAGGGGAATTTTAGGCGAATGTATCGTATGAGTAAAAAACTTTTAAAACAAATGGTTAATGATATTACCGATTACAATGTTGACCCTCTTCCCGAATACTTTCATTTTTTAAACAATGACTGGATGCTTTTGGTTGTTTAAGTCCTATCATAAAAGTCGGTCATACCTCAATTGACATACGACACATCACCCGATGCATTTGACGAGTACTTGTAAATTGGTGAATGTTGTTTGCCTGAGTGTTTACACAATTTCACTAAATGCATATATACTTTATACTTAGAAGAGTTTTTAAGAAACCGAGTTAAATGATATCTAACATATATATGCATTGCACGAAGAAAAACATTGACTCCCGGGAATACTCGGGAGCATCGATTGTATGCATTGGGAATGGTCAAATCGTCCGAAGGCCTTACATTGGGCAATTCAAAAGGCGTGATCACAAATACCCGACTCTAATGCTTGAAGCCGTTGTGTCATATGATTTGTGGATTTGTCATGCATATTTTGGTGTTCTGAAGGAAAATAACGACCTCAATATTCTATATGGTTCACCGTTATTTGATGATCTTCTTACCAATTTAGCTCTGGAAGCTCCATTTGTAGTAAATGGAAAAACATACGCAAAAAGTTACTATTTAGCAAATGAAATTTATCCTTAACCGCCCGTCAAATTGTTTTCTATTGCAAGGGATGAAAAAACAATGAAGTTTAAAAGAGTTCAAGAAAGTTCAAAAAAAGATATCGAACGAGCTTTCAGAGTCCTACAAGGTTGTTGGGGAAATTATACAACAACCCGCACATGCTTACCAAGTTAACACGCTACGAAGAATCATGTATTGTTGTATATTGAAATATCAAGATTTCACAATTAGTGAATTTAACGAATTGTACCTTTCTCCAACGTACTTGGATCGAACGATGCGAGATAGAACGAAGGAAAAACAAAGAACTTCGGGATAGGAGAGTGCAGGACGACCTTTGACACGATATCGTAGAGCATTTATGAAACCTTAATCACTAAATTGTATTTTTGTTTTTAATATCTTTATTTTCTTAATGTATCGTTTATTATTTTAATTTTTTGGTACTTTTTTTATATATTTTTTTATCAATGGGTTTTAGTTTTAGTTTAGTATGTTATAGGAGTGAGGGGTATTTTGTGTGGTGTGATAGATTTGGTGTTATAAGAAAAAGTGCTGAGGTGATAGCACTTTTCTCACATGTAACCTCCCATAATTTTCCCTCTTGAATAGTAAATGCAAACTCATGATTTACGAATCATTACGATAAATAAAAACCGTTTTTACCGTTAACAAAAAAAAATTTTGTTTGTTAGTCGAGATACATTTTTATAATCACAACGTTGTTTGTGATCACCGTTTACCTTGAAACGCGCTTACATACGAACCTAGATAGTCTAAGTATCGCGGAATAATTTTTATATTTAACGTATATTAAGTAACGTAATAATTATATACTTATATATATATATATATATATATATATATATATATATATATATATATATATATATATATATATATATATATATATATATATAATCCGATAATTAACCAAATACGTCCTAATAAATTCCCAAGCTCACGAAAATTTCCACGAACACTCCGTAACTACTCCTAATTCCGACACGACTTTCGAGACAAACCTATTGGGCCTGTAAATCTCATTGGGCCTCGGCCCAATGATGTTTCACACAGCACAGCCAAACGGACCCTTTAATTTGTTTTTCTTTTCTTCCTTGGGCCTGGTCCACGCCACAAGCCCAAAACCAAACTCAAGCCCAAAATCCATATTATTTATTTTCGAAACATACCTCCTACTCGTTTACTTTGCCTCGCGTACTCGCAATTTTTACAAACGACTCATATATATCTTTACACCTCTCGTTAACCCTCCTAGCCAAGAATCATTTGTGATAAAGTGTTTTCCCTATCGTGTACATTTAACCCATGAAAATCAACCAAAGCTCAGCCCCATTTTTACAATACCCACAAGAACCAAAAACTTATTTTGAGTCTACCACACCTCGTACCAGCCTAAACTTGGTGCCAAAGTCTCTCAAAACCTTCTAAGCACGTTTTTGTTATGTTTTGACCATCACAAACCCACAAACGAGTCACAAGTCACAACAAGCAACAATGATGATTTCTTGTTGTTTTTCCCTCGTATACTATACCACAAGGACTATACGTGTAATCATTTCCATATACTACTCGTTTTGACTCAAGTGGCAGCCATGAGAACTCATACAAAGGTCAAGCATCATTTAAAAGGAATTGACCTCCTTTAAAACTATTAATCCCAACCTCCTTTCATTGTTTCTTTGTTGTTTCTTCTCGGCACACACTCCACAAGGACGAAACCTTCACCAACTCCACTATTTGCATGAGTATCCTCACATCCCCCTTGTTGACCATGTATTTCTAAGTCCAAACGCAAACCATGCAAGCTTGTTGTTTTCTCCTTGCTCGTATACCCACAAGGACGATTCATGAACCACTCATCATCATTACCTCACTATTTGATGCTCCTATTCCTCGTACTCTATCCCTTGGTCACTACGTACACATTTCCCACGTTCCCTAAACCTTTTGGATATATATACATGCGTACATGCATGTATAAGAGCCATGCACGCCTCCTAAAGCACACCTCCACACAAACTCACTTCTAAGTTCTTTTGGTGAACGTTTTACTTTGGTTAAGCCTTGGAAGTCTCGTACCAAGTAAATAATACACTTTGGTGGCTTGTGTGAATGTGGGAGTCAAGCTCAAGCTTTCTTTGTTCATTTCTAACCTCCACGAATCGTTTTCTACTCCACCATACTTGGTGAGGTGAGCAAACTAATCCTACTTCATTTTCTATACACGTATTAACTTGAATTACTACACATTTACTTTACGTATTTCTTTCGTTATTTTTAGTTATAACGTATATACATTATTTGCTAAACTATAAGTTCAACACAATATAAAACAAGTTTAGTAAGGCACATTTCGTTTATAACCACTTTACACTTGTAAGCACTTTATATAACACGTTTCTAAGTTACCTCGACCTATACGTATAAACCTTTAAAACACTTAGAATGTATTTTGACAAAAACTGTTTTTGGCTTGGTTAATGTCGAGTCACTTTGGTCACGTAAATCCTAAACTAGACACACGACATAGTATTTTTAAGGCTCGAACTATTAGTTCACATGGTAAACTAACAATACATGTAAATAACTCACTCACACAAACCCTTTTTATCCCTCGTTAAACCCTATAGCTAGTCACGTTTTTATAAAACTTAAAACTTACGTATGGGCTTATAAGCCCAATAAGCCGAAAATAAGCTTATGAGATAAACTGACCCTATAAACTGTTTTCTAAACTTTTTAGAGTCCAAATACAAGCCCAAAGCTAAGCCCAAATGTTTTCCTAGTCCATTGGATTGAAAAACCTTAACGGGCCTTAGATTAAGCTCGTTAAAGGCCCATTAAGTGTAAAATAAGCTCTTTGGTCAAATAAGCTGTTTTTCCAACACAAATAAGCTGTTTCAAACTTATTTAGAAAATAAACATGTTAAGTTTTGAAGTTGGTGAGTTTTGGACTAAATTTGCAAAAGTTTTGAAGTCGAGGGACTAAAACTGTCAAAATAGAAATTTATGGTGAAAACTGTCATTTTGACATTTTTATGATGAAAACTGTAAATCTAGAAAGTTTTGGGTATAAAATGTAAATATAAAATAGTTTGGATTAGAAATGAAATTATAAATCGTTTTGGACTAACGGTGTAAAGTTATGCCGTTAGGGGGTTAAAGTGTAAACTTTACAAAAATTAGAGGTTTTAATAAAATTTAAATATTATAATTTATATTTTATATACATAAGTAATTTAAATAAAACCGATTCGATCAAGCACTTTTCGTTAGCTAAATATAACATATATAGTTTATATATCTATAACGTAATAACGATATTAATAAATATAAAACTTTTAACAATTAACACATTCTCTCAAACCTATTTCACTTTTCGACACCTATCTACCGTTGAATCGATCACACCAATCTCGTTCTCTTTCGTAAAACCTCTATACTACGTCAACAAGAACATGCTCACAAGTTATATTTTGAAATATAACTTTTGTTCTTGAACTTTAGGCATTTAAACACGCACGTTTAAATTGCTACGAGTCAACTAACAATAATAAACAACTTTTGCGATAAACTGAACTTAGACTATCAAACTCTGAAAACTTGCCATATATTTTACTTAAGTTGTGTGTTGAAGCCATTTCCATCTATCGTTTGAATAACGATACTAATACTACCGAGCTATCCAGGTGTGTGTTCATAGCCCACTCTTTAAACTTTTAAACTTTTTTGTGGGGAGATACATGCTTCAAACCCGAACACAAGCTTTTTAGTATGCTATGCCTGATGTTTTTATTGCTTAAGTAGCTATTGCTAAAAGCCCCTCAATCATGAACCTTAATCACTTGCGAGTGAACGTGAATATCTGAGAATAGATCTATTTGGGACTGCCAATCCCCGTTTAGTTTAGCTAGGATGAGTGACTAGGCGCACAATATTTAACAACTCATAGGTTACTAGCAAAGACCTATCCTGAGGGCACCCCTATTATATTTGTTTACATCACACATTGATGACTGTCTAATCGTTGCGTGTCATGAGCTTAATGCAATAACAAACTTGATTTTAAACTTGTTAATTGGTTATCGATACAATTAACACCCCTACTTGTGTTCAAACTTTAAACTTAAACTTATGGACATCACTCAACTTTTGTTGACTTTTAGCATGTTCTCTCAGGTAATTAAGGCATGGATGATCAAGGCACGGAGAAGGGCATTAACCCGGGCATGGGTTTTCTAAAATAAACGTTTTCTCTATCATTCTACTAAATAAAACATATTTGCGAAGATATGACTTGTCTTTCTAAAACTATTTATGTACTCAAATATTTTAAATGAATGATAAAATGTCTTTTCAAAACGTTTACTATGATTGTGACAAAGATCCACTACGTAATACCCCGTTAAGTCTTCCGTTGTCATTAATCGATTTTAGGGGGTGTTACATCACAGCATCACACGACGACACCAATGAGTACCTTATGCTCTAAGAGTTATGAGTGGATTACAAGAAGATCAAATAAGAAAATTGAGATGGATTGGTAATTATGGCTAGTTGACCCTTTGAGATGTCGTATTACAAAAAGTGTTGTGGTGTTTTTTTTCTTTAAATGTCTTACTGGGCTCTTAATGGACCAACAATCTGATTCGGTCAGAGCTTTTGAGTAAAAAGTGTGTTTGTCACTGTTCAGACACGCTTAGATGAGAAAACATCTAGTTGGTCCAGATTTGTAAAGGCATCTTATTGCCTCTTGTTGATAATAAAAAAACCCCACCCACTATATCTCTTATCTTCTTCACACCAACTCTACCTTTAACTCAAAATCGTGCCACCTTCACTTCAATTCCAGACATCAAGCCAACGTCAGCCACCATGTCGTCGTCGACCACCATGTTGGCCTACTGTTGTAGCCCCACTAAAGATTTGGGTATAGGGATTGAAGGTGGTAATACATCTTCAATGGTGATAATCAAAACTGGGTAATCTTTTGTAGTTACATTGATAAGGATTTATTTGATACTTTTTAAGGGGTCATTTAAGCCTAAAGTCGTGATTATATGATCAAATATTGCCTCAAATCATTTCTTTTCGTATTTTAGGTACTTGGGACGTGATTTCTGGAATTTGGAGCATTTTGGACGTTTTTGGGATAAAAAATGAAGAAAACAGAAAAGTCGCGAAAAACCTGTCAAGAAATACACCTGACGGCTTCACACCTATATAGGTGACGCCGTCATTTGAAGAATCAGGAGCTTGGAAATTAACATACATCGCTTTAGTGAACTTTTGAAGACTTTACACATGACGGCGTCAGGTGTAATTAGGAGATGGACATCTAGTGTTAAAGTTATAAGAGACGGCTCAGAAGGCTTAAAGCATGACGACGTCAGAACTCAACCTGACGGCGTCAGAAGACAATGAATGACGACGTCAGAAGGTCGACTTGCACAAGAAGAAACCCTAATCACGGCGGTCTGATGGCGTCAGGATCTATTACCTGACGCCGTCAGCTTTGAAAATCTATATATACTTTTTGATTTTTTCATTCATTAGTGTGACACTTTGCAGATTAAAACCCTAGGACGAATTTCATAGCTTTTGTAAGGCTTTCATAGCCTCTTTTCTTCAATATTCAATTGAAGTTAAGTTCTCTTTTAATCATTCGATATGTCTATTTGTTGTTTAATTATTTGTTTATCTTTTCTTTCTTTTAACATGCTAGCTTAAGTTAATTAGTGTTTGCTTAGATCTAATGAAACCTAGTTAGATTATTGTTGCATTGTCTATTGTTTAGTTGATTGCTTCACGTTAGGCTAAGAAAACTGGTTGACCTCTATTGTGTAACTAGCTTGAACGTCTTAGAAAACGTAACCTATTGTGCAACTAGGTTTTTCTCGTTGTACGTAATGCATGAGTTGAGGTTTATTGTAAAATCCTAAAATCTACATTCTGAAATTTCCGTATAATTTGAATTTTTTTCCCTAAACTTTGTACCATTCAATTTCGAATCTATAACTGACCTAAGATATGAATAAAATTCGACACAACCTGTACAACATCCTAAAATTTAAACTAACATTTTTATTTGTAATTATACACACCTATAAATAAATTTTCTTGCATTTGCCCATACAAATTGTAAATACCTACATTTCTTTTAGTCACGATTTCGTTATTAAACCTATAACTACTTTTCGTTCCATATTCTATTCTGAGATACGATCACCACTTTATTATTTCACTCCATATGATTTGAAATAGATGAGAACACACTCATTGTACCTAATCCCATTCCAAAATAAAAACACTACTTTCCATCTTGGTGCACACGTTTTGAAAGAGATACCTTTTCTTCTTTTTCCCTAGTTACACACACTTCCCTTGTGAGAAAATGCAATCACTTATACGCTTCACAGATTTCTACCTCAATCACCCTTAAATTTCATCCCCAATCAATCCCATAATTCACGACTTTCCCTAGTTGAAATCCTCCCTATCTCGTTTTCTTTAAATGATTTTCCCTCACCATGTGCTAAACATTTAGAAAATAATACACACACAAAAACTTATACAAACCGATCCACTCAAGAAGTAGAAGTCGACCAGAAGGTTTTGATCGTAGTAAGCATTTGTTCGAAGGTTATCGTGATAGGTATGCTGGTTCGAGGTGGTGATGTGTCACAACATTATTCTGATTCGAAGGGTGCTTGTTGCTGTAGATTTGATATTGGTTTCGGGTTTGATTTCTTGGTTTGTTTTCATCCGATCACACTAGGGGGTAACATAATCATCGTCCTATAATTCTTTCGTTTATTCGCATGATAATACGTATAACATGTTACATGAAAACTATATGAACCAGTTAACACTTAGGCATGTACACGATTAGAAGCTTACATGAAATGATCAACCAGCTCACATGAAATAGCAAAAACAGTTGAATGAAATCCTAGAAGTATTTGCATGAAATAACGTTTTAAAACCTAGTATAGTCGACCTACCAATCTCGTGTTTGACTTGGGTGTGTCGCTACTGGATCCGTTATACGTGCGATCTATTTACATGTCAAACTAATCTTTTCTTGTCGAGATAAATAAGTAAAACAAGCATGCTAATTTCTGTGACTTTTCAATCGTACAAATATAAATAGATGAATCTCAGTTTGTTTTCGTGTGGCAACAAAAGGTTTAATAACATGGTTATTTTCAAAAAAATAAAAAAAGGGGTACATTATAGTTAGGATTTTTGAATGTGGAATCAGTTTAAAATAATATAAAGGGTTGATTTGTACTTTGAACCCTAGACCTTGGGATATTGACACTTCTAACACTAATGTATTATAAATTGTCACAATTGAACCCTAAACTACAATAATGATCATTTTAGGCATTTAAAATCTAATTGAATGTAATTGTAATCGTTAATGGAAAATCATGTTAATTTGGGAAACTCACTAAAGTTGGAAACTTACTAAATCATGGAAGCTTATTATTTTTGGAAATTTACTATTTTTGGAAAACTGCTATAAATGGAAAGTTACTAAAAATGGAAAGCCGGCTAAAACGAGTAATCTGATTTAAAACAAGTTATTAATAATTAGCCGATCATTAATTCGTGTAGCTTCGCTAAAGAAGGAGTAACTTCCGATCTTTATGTCTTCTGACGTGTTTGCATTTGCGGTTTAAGGTACAGATATTCTGCCCTTTTAGTAAGGGTGCTTTCTCTCTCATGACTTGATCTTGATCGTTGATTCATTATAAGATTCCCTATGCCATTGCTATGCTCCCTTATGCTTGATTCATTCTCTATGATTCCTTTGATATAATTACTTGATATGATCTCTTTGATATATGATTCACATTCATTTGATACTCCTCTGATAATGATTATGCTATGCTATGATCCTGATATGCTGCTATGATTATATGTATGTATGTATGCTTCATTCCTTCTTATGCCTGAGTTTTTAACTACTCATGGAGGTACCATGGGCGTGTCATCGAGGCACCGACGGCATGATACTTTTTGTGGAGGTGTGGTTGATCCACGGTGTCCCCATTTGATATGATATGATTATGCGCGCTTATGATATGATTATGCCGGTTTATGTATGTATGTTTGGGGGCGTATAGATGCATCCTAGCACTTATGTTTATGTATGGTTATAATATGGTATGATATGGTTTCGGCAGGTGACTGGTGGTACGTGCCTTGTACCCTCACTCCTTTGGTACAATGGAGTCTGCAGCTCCTTGTACAGCTTTTGGATATGATGGATATGTGGTACTGAGAGGCCTCCCCTCTCCGTATCCTTTGATATGTGGTTATGGATTATGTATATATGTATGAGACCTATTCGAGTGACTCTGGTAGGTCGGCTCGTGGCTTCCTTATGTTTCTATATGTTTATTCGAGTGACTCTGTTAGGCACGCCTTTGTTGATACGTGATTTTGATTCTCTTATGATTTGTTTATGCCTGATATATCTATGATGCTTCGTTTTCCTCTGACATATGATATTGTTCTGTTGATCTTGATCTCTTATTCATTTGACAGATGACATTCTTTTCAGTAGAAATTTATGTTTCCTTTTCCTATGCTTATTTACGTTTCGATTATCCATTTATTTTGCTATATATTTGTTCACTGGGCTTTTTAAGCTCAGCCGCATTTCCTTTCCTGCGGCAGGTTTTAGGTTGGAAGCTGGGTTTGGTTGAAGAGAGAGCATAGGAGCTTTAGTAGACTACCCCATGGACTAGAAGCCCATTACATCTGGACTAGTTTTGGACTTTGATTAGATTAGACTTTGTTTAGCTAGTATTTTCCTTTCTTTTCTAGTTTTAGTATTCCTTTTGTACTTTTAGATTTTTCCCTTGTAACCTTTTGTTTTAAGTATTCCGCTTGCGTTGTATGCTTTGTATGCTTTGATATGTCACCATATTGTAACGCTCTGGACCCATGTCGGGTTGGGGTGTTATAATTATGGTATCAGAGACAAGGCTGCGACCTATAGTACATAAGTTATGGCCTGTGAGTTTTGGACCCTTGGGTTTACACCTTAGAAGCTTTAGGAATAACTTTGGAAAGTTTTGCCTTAAGTTTCTCCCCTTATGAGCTTTATTATAACCGGTTAGGATTGGGTAGGTATATGATCAGACGTTGGTTTTCTTGCTTCCGTTTTACTCTGATTTATGCCTTTGCTTTTCATTAAGCTCTTACAAGATCAATCGTTTCGGAGACTTAGAAGACTTATCAGGATTCGCGACATGTATTTAGGATGCCTTTAGACTTCATAGTGCACCTTATAGGTTCTTTCTCCGGAGTCATCCTATTGAACTTCGATTCTTGATTCGCTTGACATTCGTTTAGATGCATTTCATTCGTTCGGATATTCGCGTATGTATGAATCCTACGTGTTTGACACATTCTCTGACTTTTCCTTGCTTTTGGTTTTTTCTTCATTGTTGATTTTTGACCTTACCTATTCTACCCCTATGATCGTTTTGTGACTTTTCATCATGTATATTTGATTTGTTCGATGCGTTCTGGAGATATTTGGAGACGATTTTATTGTGCTAATCTGTTTACGTTAGAGGTGTTCGATTCGGTGTTATTCTTGATTTTGATTTGTTGCCTGAGTATTATGAGGATAACGACTGTCATTTTATGTTTGCCACCTTTGACGTTTTGTGAAGTTCATGATTCTTAACCTGATAATCGTTTATGACCACCTTGTTCTGAAACTCGTGTGTTGATTTCCCCCACTGTTGTGAAGATACTTCTCTGATGAAACTCGCCTCGAGAGTTATTCGATTTGTTTGGAACGTTTGCTGTGTATCTTTGTGTGCTTTTGTTTTATTCGTGGAGGAGAATGATGATGGTATTTATTGTTGGAAGCTGGATTGTGTCTTATTTTGTGAGAGGATCGGGATACTCTTAGTAATTCTTTTCTTACTTGTGTGTGATGCCAATTGTATTGGTTACCTTTCTGACTATTCCTATGGATTTGGTAAATCGTATTTTTCATGAATACTTGGACAATTTGTCATAGAATGACATTTTAGTATATTTAGAGACGAAAGAGAAACACGAGGATCATCTTCGTATTTTGTGTTAATATTTCTACGTTAGAAGAAGCTCAACGTGATATTTCTAGAAGAGTAATTTTGTTGAAGGGGATGAGAGAAGGAGTTGAGAAGCTGAAAAGAAATTTGTTTCTACCCAGGCTTGAAGTTGCTTAGGAGCAAGGCGGTGAAAGATTAGCTATGATGGAAGGAAGCAACCTGGAGTGAAGCGCACGGTTTTATCAACTCTATTCATCTTAGTTGTACTAATATGTGTAGAGTCTCGAAGCAGGAGCTAGACGGGATGGTATGAAGACGGTGATGACTACATCGGAGATTTCCACACACAAGAGGATAGACAAAACAAATGGAGCATTGACTTGGACGACTTGCTTGGAAGATCGGCAGAGATTTCTTTTGGCAGAAGATTACTCAAGCTACATGGCGCACCTGCAATGGTCGTGACAGAGAATCGCATTTTGGTTCCCACTGCCAGAAGAGATATAGACGAGTAGACATCTTGGCATTCGAAGAAGTTTTGGTTCGGGATGCTTTAGATCTTGATGTCATTCCTATCCGTACAAATTATTCGACCTAATCGCTTATGCTTTGTGATACGTTTTGATATTATGATTTGTGATTTGGAACATTGGTATGGATATGTTATCCTATCTCCCTATGAGACTCTGGGTATGTTTGATGATTCGACTTGTGCTTCTATGACTTTGGTAAGTTCCTTTGTTCGTTCAGAATTCAGTAGGAGTTGATGAAGATTTATAGTTTAGTACTATCTCTCTGATTGCTTCGTAGGAATATGTGTTTAGTGTATCTCCTTGTAGGATTCCAACTATCATCTATCATTTATCATCTGTCATCTGTCATCCTCTACGCATTTGTTTCGCATTCGTTGGATTCGATTTGTTATGATTTATGTTCTGTGGAGAGCCTGGGGCTATCCAAGTTTGTTAGGATCGAGTCATGATAAAACATTCTATTTGTGAAGATTCTTTTGGAAGAACCACCCTGAGAGTGGGAATATTGGTGACGATCTTTTGTGATTTGCTACGACTTCGTCAAACTTTTGCAACTTCAATTTCGCGGATGAAATTTTCTTTTTAGAGAGGACGAATTATAAAATCATAAAATCTACTTTCTGAAATTTCCGTATAATTTGAATTTTTTTCCCTAAACTTTGTACCATTCAATTTCGAATCTATAACTGACCTAAGATATGAATAAAATTCGAAACAACCTGTACAACATCCTGAAATTTAAACTAAAATTTTTATTTGTAATTATACACACCTATAAATAAATTTTCTTGCATTTGCCCATACAAATTGTAAATACCTACATTTCTTTTAGTCACAATTTCGTTATTAAACCTATAACTACTTTTCGTTCCATATTCTATTCTGAGATACGATCACCACTTTATTATTTCACTCCATATGATTTGAAATAGATGAGAACACACTCATTGTACCTAATCCCATCCGAAAATAAAAACACTACTTTCCATCTTGGTGCACACGTTTTGAAAGAGATACCTTTTCTTCTTTTTCCCTAGTTACACACACTTCCCTTGTGAGAAAATGCAATCACTTATACGCTTCACAGATTTCTACCTTAATCACCCTTAAATTTCGTCCCCAATCAATCCCATAATTCACGACTTTCCCTAGTTGAAATCCTCTCTATCTCGTTTTCTTTAAATGATTTTCCCTCACCATGCGCTAAACATTTAGAAAACAATACACACACAAAAACTTATACAAACCGATCCACTCAAGAAGCAGAAGTCGACCAGAAGGTTTTGATCGTAGTAAGCATTTGTTCGAAGGTTATCGTGATACGTATGTTGGTTTGAGGTGGTGCTGTGTCGCAACATTATTCTGATTCGAAGGGTGCTTGTTGCTGCAGATTTGATATTGGTTTCGGGTTTGATTTCTTGGTTCGTTTTCATCCGATCACACTAGGGGGTAACGTAATCATCGTCCTATATTTCTTTTGTTTATTCGCATGATAATACGTATAACATGTTACATGAAAACTACATGAGCCAGTTAACACTTAGGGATGTACACGATTAGAAGCTTACATGAAATGATAAAACAACTCACATGAAATAGCAAAACCAGTTGCATGAAATCCTAGAAATATGTTGAGGCAACATGATCAAGATCTCTTTATGTTTTAATGATGACAAACAAACTATCGAAACACATAAAATAACAAACGTTAGCTCAAAATCGCCGGAGCCAATGTCTGCTCCTGGCGCGCTGCCTGTGCGTCAACGCGCGGGTGACGCGCCACGAGTCTGTATGGTTCCGGGCAAATTTTGAAAGTCGGCTTTCCCCTTACCCGACAAATGTGGATCTTTCAATACAAGTATGAATATATTATGTGTTTAATTGAGAACACTCGAAACGAGTTTGGAGATTTGAGAAATCCCATTTTTAATACACCCACTTACGGGAAAACGCCAACTCATGTTTTCTAACTATCGCCTCTAGCCAAGGCTTTTCTAAACCTAGGGAGCTTATATATTTCACGTGACATCGTGTTGAAGCATTCATATGCTCATATCCCGTGCTTACGTCTTCTCTAATTACGTAACGGGTTTACTCCCTTATTGGTCAAAGTAAGTCAAAGGTCACTTTGCGTAAACGCATCCTTTCCCACTTGGGTTATGCTTTACATCAAGGCAAAGCACTTAACTTGTTTGAACCAAGGTATTAGTTGAGAACGTCGAGTCGTGGAAAGTAATGAGATATGAAACTATGGATTCTCGACGTTATGTTACTTGAACTTATAAGTAACTGTAGAACCGTAGAGGGGGGGTGAAAACGGTTTCCTCGGCTTTTTAGATGTTTAAAAAAAACTTTAAGCCAAAAGAAAACCAAGTGGTTGTATAATCAATCCAACAACCACTATCACAACCTAAGTATATAAAGCAAGTAAAGAACACAACGATATATACTGGTCGAGATGGGGGGTTTATACCATCCGTACGTCCAGTTGCGAATCCGCGACTCCGATACTATTCACTAGTATAATCCTTTCGGTGGACTATAAATCGTTACAAGTCACTCCACCAATATTCACCAATATTGATGCTCTCAAAGAAGGAGTTACTCACCAACGGTATTCTGCCCTCGGAAACCACCCAAAAGAATCTCACGATTCGACTTTACTGAAGGATCACAAAGATCTCTACCAAGACTTCCACCCGGAAGTATCAAACCCCAACTAGATCCCCACTGATCTAGGCTTGGTCACCAAGACACAAGACTTCCCTTACAAACAATTGAATGAATGAATGAATGTTTGTTCAATCAAGTCCTAACCTAACCTAGAGACTCGATTGTAGTAGAAAGGGTATAAGAAAGAAGACCCTCGACACAATCACAAGAGTGGATTATGTTCTTGTGATTCTTCCCTTGCAAAGAGTGGTATTTATAGGCCAAAAACCCAAACTTGGGAAATTTTACCGAGGCCGGCGCGTCACCCGCGCGTCAACGCGCGGGCAGCGCGCCAGGCGTCTGTAACTTTTTCCCAAGTGTTGGGTGTTTGGATCTTACAAATACCTATCCTTGCTAAACCCCCAATTGTACTTCACACTAAACGTTAACATTAATCATTCTAAGGTTTACCAACTCAAATAGCCAATTTGGAAATCATTTGTGAAGTGCTTAAAGAGAAACCAAATTACCAAGGGTTTAAAGTGTAGATTGGGTAATTTGGAAGGGGTAGAAGTGTATCTCCTCACATGGCATAGAAAAGAGAGAAAGAATATGCCAAGGAATATTCCAATGCTTGGGGGAAAGAATGTGATGGAGGGTTGAGATGAAATGGTTTGAATTGGATGGCTAGGATCAAAGGGAGCCTCCCTTGGTTTTCAAACAATTTGGCATGTGGTGAATGTGGATGGATGACATGATCTCATTAGAAATGGATGGCTAAGATCAAGTATGCCTAGGTTAGGGTTGAAGAGGATATTCCAAGGAATATGCTTTGCTTGGGGGGAAAGGAGAAATGGAGGGTTGAGATGGTTTCATTTGAAATGGATGGATGAGATCAAAGGGAGCCTCCTTTGCTAGGGGGAAAGGTTTGATCAATGGTTGGGATTGTTTTGGTTTGAATTCAATGGCTAAGATCAATCACATGTGGTGGTATAGGGAAGAGGGATTGGATGGATGGTTGAGATGTGTTTGATTTGAATTCAATGGCTAGGATGAAACCCATGTGATGATATAGAGATGAGGGGTTGGATGGATGGTTGTGATGTGTTGTAATTTGAAATCAATGGCTAGGATGAGAGGAGCCATATTAGGGTTTCCAACAATTGGCATGTGTTGAAAATGAAGGGTTGGGATGTGTTGTAAGGGAATGGATGGTTAGGATGTAGTGTGTAAGGGAATATGTAAGGGTGTAAGAGATTGTGTAAGAGAATATTTGATTTGGATATGATTGTTTTGTCTTATGCATAAATTGGATTAAGAAAGGATTAAGGCATAATCTAATTGTCATTAAGAAGAAAAGATTTAGACAATTAAGATTATAAGTTGAGAAAATCATAGGTTACTTATAAGTTCAAGTAACACAACATCGAGAATCCATAGTTTCATATCTCGTGACTTTCCACGACTCGACATTCTCAACTGATACCTTGGTTCAAAAAAGTTAAGTGCTTTGCCTTGATGTAAAGCATAACCCAAGTGGGAAAGGATGCGTTTACGCAAAGTGACCTTTGACTTAGTTTGACCAATAAGGGAGTAAACCCGTTACGTAATTAGAGAAGACGTAAGCACGGGATATGAGCATATGAATGCTTCAACACGATGTTACGTGAAATATATAAGCTCCCTAGGTTTAGACAAGCCTTGGCTAGAGGCGATAGTTAGAAAACATGAGTTGGCGTTTTCCCGTAAATAGGTGTATTAAAAATGGGATTTCTCAAATCTCAAAACTCGTTTTGAGTGTTCTCAATTAAGCACATAACATATTCATACCTGTATTGAAAGATCCACATTTGTCGGGTAAGGGGAAAGCCGACTTTCAAAAGTCGCCCGAAACCATACAGACTCCTGGCACGTCACCCGCGCGTTGACGCGCGGGCAGCACGCCAGGAGCAGACATTGGCTCCAGCGATTTTGAGCTAACGTTTGTTATTTTATGTGTTTCGATGGTTTGTCTGTCATCATTAAAACATAAAAAAATCTTGATTATGTTGCCTTAACAATCTCCCCCTTTTTGATGATGACAAATAAAAACCGAAAGTAAATAAAATTACCAAACTTAGCGAAGACAAAGCGCGCCTTTGATGTAGCTTTGCGTCTTGACCTTTGCTTTGCAATTTGGTGAAGCCTTTTAACATTTCTTGAATGGTCTTCACGCTCTTGCTTTCTTTCTCCCCCTTTTGTCTAATCAAAAAGGCGGGACCAATTTGCTCCCCCTTGAGCATAGCTCCCCCTAGATCGTTGCTCCCCCTTGTTTCAAGGCGGGGATCCATGGGTCAAGAGCCTCAGCTTTGCGGTGGCCTAGCTACATATAGAAATCACAACATGCAACCAACAAAGAGATCCTCACATGTGAAAGTTCCAAAATGGGTTAGGTTTCCATTTGGAGGCTTGCAACATGGGTTAGTCCACACAATAATACATATATATGTGTATGTATTTGTTCACTTTAATTAGATTTTATAAGATTATCCCTTTATGACATTTATAGACCGAATGATGAGCAAGAGCACTACATTATATGTAAATATTCAAATAAGTATTATTATAACCAAGCATAAGCATTTTATTCCATAGAAGCAACAAAGGACAAACAACCAACAAAGCAGTAACACTTAAAATATTCAAGAGCACCTAGGACAAACTACAACAACCTATGAGTAGAACTTAAAACTCAAGAGAGTCCATTGTGAAAGATTCCTCCATTGGGGTCACATCATCAACTTCAATCATTCTTGAATGATCATTTGAGTACTTGCACTTAATGTGGCCAAAGATGTGTGACAAGAGTCTAGCATATGGAAGAGGCTCCTTGTTGTAGTCCAAAGCTTCCATTCGTTTTGCTAAAAAATAGGAAAAGTTGAAAGGAGTCTCGGTCATAATACAATAGAGCATGTACCCAACAATGATGGGTATCTTCTCTTGAGGTTCCACCTCCATAAACACATTCTTCAACAACACTTCTGCCCAAGGCATCAATTTGATATGAAGTTGATATTTGTTCCAATGTTCGAATGGAGTCTTCACACAATGGTAGTCGGGTTGTAGAATAGTATTTTGAATGATGACGGCATGAATTGGGGCAACAAGAGCATAAGTGCTCGGATGATAGTGCCTTATGTCCATGAAGTCCTCCGTCTTAGTGGACCTTGTATAGAACAAGTTCCTTTTATAGCACACATTCAAAACCTTTCCCAACTTCTTTAAGCTCCAAGCATACTCATGCCCATACATACGAAAATTGAGGGTAAGAGAAGGTTGATCAAGATATAACCTAGCAAAAAATTCTTGAAGGTGCCTAGGATAAATTTCTATGGGTAAGTCACGAATTAAGGAGAAGGCATTAGCTTTGATGAATGGTTTTCTAATATCGGTTGCACAGACCTTCATGATATTCACGATACTCAAATGGTTCATACACATTAGTTTCATTTGACACATCAACATGTTTCATGAAAAACTTGGTTGTCATTTTTGAATAGAAAATAAGTGTATTTAAGGAGGAAGAAGGTTGTGATGAAGATATGTGATAACAAAGTTACTCCTTTTATAGTCAATTAGTATGAATTAGGTATGTTTAAAGAGGAACTAAAGTCCAAAGAAAAATCATTCTTAGTACTAAGAATCTTAGTACAAGATGAGTTGAAAGAAAGTGGTGTATAGGAAAGACAATTATTCCTGTATGGGAAAGACAACTATTCTAGTATGATATGAGTGATTAGGATTGAGTTAGTTATGAGTTTGATTAGATTTGAATGCCCATGTTGGATCCTATGGTAATTGCATGCTTTCTTTACAAAAGACATACATGAATTCATAGTTGATGAGTGAAGATCAAGTGGCATCAAATCTTTAGAAAGAGACTTTATCAAACACCATTTTAAACCAACAACTACCCAATACATGAACCAAGTGCAAGTATTTCATGTAGGATATTCAATGAGTGCAGTTATAAGTGTTATGATTATAAAGTGCATCTTCATTTTAGGTACACAAGCTAGGTCCTATGAACCATCACACATTGTATAGAAATATATTACACAATATATGATATCTCCGGTTCACAGTTCGTTGTGTAGTGTGTCGACATAAATAACCCTTATGTGTTACTTGCATTAACACCATAAGTTCCTAAGATCTCGGACGAAGAACTTAGCTTATTTAGTCTCTTCATTGGAAATTTTAGTTTGTTATGCAATACCATACCGAATTCGATTCATATGAATTCTCTTTAACTATCTAAATAGTTTGTATGTTTGCATAAAATCCTTCATATCTCTTCTTTCCTAAATACAAAGCATGCCAAGTTCACATAATGGTGAACAAGAAGAATTAGATATAGGATCTTATACACAAGTGTGAATTGTGTTTCGAAATTTTATCTAATCTTGCAAACTTAACATAGTCAAAATTTTCAAGATGAATCAAGATAATTTGTGTCAAGTTTTCTTGTTCAAACACATAGTATAGACATGTAGAATCTTAAATACTATCTATCATAATTTGAATAATGAATTGATACATATTTTTCCTCTTGGAAGATAATTGTATGTTAGATCTTCCTTTCATGCCTCCACATAAGCCTTAATCACATAAGCTCTAAGAGCACTTAAAGATTGTTCTCCTAAGATGCATGTTTTAGCATCAAAACCTATCCTAAAGCAATTTGGACTTTTGAAAAATGTCATGCCAAAACTTAGACTTGTTTGTTTTGTGACCTAAGTGTCCTTTAATTCAAGCCACCAATGACTTGTTGTATAGGATGACCCCTCGCTTCTCTTAATTCCTTAGGATTGCCTTCATCCGAATCATTAACTTGTAATGTTGGCGACCTTTCTTGATCTTGAACTAAAGGTTCGTTGATAACATCATCTTCTACCGAAGGAGATGATTTAGGCACGGGCATGCTCTCATCAAAGGTCACATTGAGAGATTCCTCAATCCTCATTGTTTCCTTGTTAAGCACTATGTATGCTTTACTAGTTTGAGAGTATCCTAGGAACACACCTTCATACGACTTTGGGTCGAATTTGGTGTGATATTCTTTGGTGTTAAGTATAAATACTTTGCAACCAAATACTCTAAAATACTCTAGGGATGGTTTTCTATTCCTAAGTATTTCATAAGGTGTTTTATTAATTACCTTTCTTATGTATATGATGAGTGCTCAAACACTCATCATTTTTAGTCAATCTGAACTGCAAAAACATTTAAAAACACTCAATAATGCATCAAAATACTGAAAATATTTCAAAATTGTGTTTTATATGTTTTAGATGCAAAAAGAGTAAAAACAGATGAAAAACGTACAAAGTTTGCAAAATTGGCAGTTTCAGTCCCCCAACTTTCATAAAATGTCAAAACTAGTCCCTGGTCATTCAAAATATGGAAAATTATCACCAAAGGTCCTTTTAAAATCATAAGTTGTCATATTTAGTCCTTTGGTGAAAAATCTCAAAAGTTTTGGAAATTTACAAGTTTAGTCCCTGGAGTTTTAAAATTGGCAGATTTGGTCCCTCGTGGGATGTTTTTGAAAGAAAAATAAACTTTGGTTCTTGGGAAATCACAAATTGTCAATATTGATCCTTGGGTAAAATGTTTTGAAAGTTTACATGTTTGGTCCCGCAACTTTAAATTTTGGCAAAACTAATCCCTGGGAATTTAATTTTGGAAACTAAATATCAAAGGGCCTTGGGAAATTAAATAATGGAAAAATTGGCCCTTGTGATTAACTTTCACAAATTGGCAGATTTGGACCCTCACTTTTCAGAATTTACAATATGGTCCTTGAAATATTACAACCAATTGGACCCTTTGTTATTTAACCTAAAAACCAAATCCAAATTAAACACTAATCCAACCCATCACCTTTCCTAGGCCCAACACACACCCCAGCCCAACAACCAAACTAATATACCCCCTCGTTGACCTGGTCAAACTCACCCCTAACCCAACCTTTTCCCCCCTAATCCTCCACCATCAACCCCTAATAACCAGGGTACTGTTCCCCCCCCCCCCCAATCACTCACCTTTCCACCAAATAGTCAACCTCCACATCTCATGTCCCCTCCACTTCTACTAAATACCAAAACCCATTAAATTCCCTCACCAAACCATCCCAATTGCCCTGCTCCTTTTTCCCGCCAAAAACGGGTTCAATGGCTGTGATCAATTAAGGCCATCCAATGGCTCACAGAGGTGTGGGAAAGTCAAAAGAAAGTCTCCAGGGTCTTTATAAGTCAAAGAAAAGAGAAGATAGAGGCAGTTAGTAGCAAAAAATAGTGTAGTATAGTTTAGTATTGTGTTAAGCTTAAAACTTCAATTTTAGTTGTAATTTTTAGTTAAAATATGTTGTAAGCAGTATTTCTAATGTAATCAAAACTTTATTTAATCTCAATTTCAAGGTTTATTAGTCAATTCAGTTTTGTGCATTTTTTTATGAGAAATTTCTTTTTATCTTAAATCTTGTTCAATATTATGTTTAATGGTTCCATAAGCTCACTTAAGTAATTTGTAAACTTCTACAAGCTCAATTTAGTGATTAAACAGTTCTTGCTTCAAAAACTAAAAAATTACAAAAAAATTAGATTTAAATAAGTACAAATTCAGAAATCTGTGAAGATGGTGATACAGGCTTGGAGCTTGGTTTATTATGGATTGCTAGGGTTCTAGAACCTCAGGGGAGGTGGTAGTTTGATTGTTGGTTCTTGTTTCTCATTACCTAGCTAGGATCATTGTAAGTTCCATTTCAATTTTATTATCATAATTGCTCATATTTTATGATTATTGGATATTGTGGTTCTTTGTAATTGATTCCTGTCTATTTATGTTTATCTTAGGTTAGTGTAAGTTTAATTTCCAGTTTCATGGTTTGAATCAGCATTTTGTTTCACAAAACCACCTCAACTGTCATCTAAAGGGGTGTTTGGCACAGTGGTTTTAACCACTGTGCTTTGGGTTCTTTTTGTTGATTTTTGGTTTAGTTTACTCTCTTTAGGTCCTATTAATACATTATAGGTCTTAAAACCATACCTCTTAGCTCAGAAAGTCAAAAATCCATCTTAGGGTTCTTAGTTGTTCACTGTTGGACTTTTGGGATCCAAGTTCACCCATATCATTGCACAAGTAGTAGATTGAGAGTAATTTAACTTTGTTTTAGCTTAAAATCATGTTTTCAGTTCATTAGATACAATCAAAGTTCATTAAAGTCAACATTCCAAGTTTACTTGAAAAGTCAAAATGTGCACACCTCAGATTTTCCTAAATTTCCAAGAATATTGTAGAATTTTGTGATAAGTTTTAGGATGTGAAATTTCTTGGGTGTACTATATCCCAGCTGAACTTGTGAATCCACCCTTTAGCTTATTTTTTTTGATTTTCTCTGTGGGTCCCACACCCCTCCAAACACACCTGCAGGGGAAGCACCTCCCCTGCACACAGACCATGACCAAACAGACCTATTTTGAATGGCTTCTTTCCTGTTCAGTTGTGGGTCCCACAATGTGCTTATTGGCTTTTTGAGAAGCCAATAAGCTCATCTTCAGGTTCCAGGGCTTATTTTGAGGTTTGCACCTCATTTGCTAGGGCTGCAAGGTCATTCAATCTTGTCCCTTTTCTGAGTGAACTGTGGTGTATTTGGGATTGCTTATGGCTTAATCTCAGCTTATTGCTTATTACTTTCCACTCCACTTAGCTTATTTCATGTCACTTTGTATCTGTTTTAGCTTATTTGCCTCTGTGGTAGTTTGTGGTAGCTTATGCAAGCTTTTCCTTAGCTAGTTTGACCAAAAAGTCAAACTGCCAAGGGAATAAGCACTCAAAGTGCTTATCTGTGAGTACCCTACTTTTTGTTTTTATAAAAGTTTCTCATTTTTAGTTATTAAATAGTTTTATAAAAAGAAAATCAAGAAAAACCAATTTAATAATATGTGATAGTTTCTATTTAATTAAATTTATCCTTTTTAGATTTTTATTAAGCACTTGGCATTTTTATATTTTTCTAAATTTTCTTTTATCTTAAAGTAATTTCAGTAATTTTCTCAGATTTTTATATTATCATTTGATATTTATTAGATTTAATATTAGTTTTATTAATAATTAATTAATAATTAAGTGTTAAATAGCAAAATTAGTTTTTATAAAGTAATACCTAGTTTTTATATTTTTTTTCTAGCTTTTATATAATATAAAATAATTTTAGGAATTTTTCTAGAATTTTTACTGTTCATCTTCTAGTTTTTATAATTTAAATAGTTTAAATAGTAATTAATTAATATTTAGTTTAATAATTAGTAAAATAGTCTAAAAATAATTTTTATAAACTTTTTATAATTTTTTAGGATTCCTGTAATGGTTAATTAGATTTATAAAAAAATTCATAATTATCTAAGTCTTTTTAGTATTTTTAATAATTTTAATTAGTTTAATTAGATAAATAATATTAAATCAGTAATTAATTAATAGAAAAATTACAAAAAGACAAAAAGACATATTTTTAATTTTAAAATTTGTTTTTAGTTATTTTATAATTTTTGAAATTTAATTTTCATTTTTCTAGTATTAAAATAATATTATATTGTATTTAAGTTATTTAAATATTAATAATTAATATTAAACAGTATTTAATTAATGTTAAATAATTAAATAGTGTAAAAATTTATTTTGTTTTTCTAAAAATTTTCTTTTAACCTTAGGTTTGTAAAAAAGTCATTTTCACCCCCTGTGGGTTTTCAGATTTCAGTTTTCACTTTTTATTTTGTACGTTTGCGTAAATTTAAACTGAACGTACACGTTTTTAGGTTTTAAACGTTTCTGGTTTTTCTACTTTTACAATCTTGTTATTATAGCTTATTTAAGCTATTTCATTGTATATCTCAGTAGTGTAATCAATCTCAAACCCTTTCCGTCCAAATTCACCCGATCACAAACCCGTTTGATAACAATTCACACCTCGTCAGGACATAACGACCCGGCGAAACACTATATTCCGCGGAGCATTGACTCTAGGCTATTTGACTTGGTTGACCATCACCTGGTCAATTTAGGTTGACCGTTTGGAGTCAATCAAAATTTGGCGCCGCTGCCGGGGAGGTTGTGTGCGTATCCAAACGTATTTGAAGATTAGTGATCTTTGGATATTCATTCCTTTGTATATTTACCATCCTTGTTCATATTTTCATAAAAACAAAACAGTTCCTAAAAACATTTTAAAATCAGTTTTCAACGAACACAAAAAACCCAAAAAAATTTTCTTTCTTATTTGTATATAAAATGTCTTTCCAAAAATTCAAAAATATTCATCTTTTCCCTCCTACCCTTTTGATTCTTCATTCCTTACCCTCCCAAACCTTTTGATTCTTTCTATGTCTCATCCACACCTTCTGATTTGTCAATGGTGTGGTAATCCTTATAATGGTGGCAATTGCCCCAGTTGTGGCATGGTAGAGTCAGTAAACGGGTCTGTCTATAACCAAGATCCCTATTCCTACCATGACACGACTGATTTATTCCATCAGCTACCACACCATGAGACTCAACAGTTTTACTGTTGTGAGTACTGTGGTGGTTCACACTACAGTTCTGATTGTCAATCGGGAAACACGCTTGTCTATGAGCAGTTTCCTGATAACGATTATGACTCTAGCACATACAACCCACAGCCACATCAGTTTTACTGTTGTGATTACTGTGGAGGTCCACACTTCAGCTCCGATTGTCAAACAAGGAATCCATTTCCTTGTAACAATTTTGACACATCGTATTATGACGAACCTCTATCTCAGCCAATTCCTTAAAGTCTTCTCCTTGATCTTTTGGATTTAGTGAAAGATTTGACAGGAATTACACATACCCCAGATAATCCAAAACAAAAGTTGATGGAAGAATTGTTAGCTGACGAACAGGCTGCTAAAATAAATTCCCAAGATGCTTATGAAAGATCCATTAGGGAATCAATTGCAAAAGAAAAAGCAGCCAAATCTAGCTCTCGATTTCGTTTCATTCCTGATGACAGTGATGATGAAGATACACTTGATATTCTTCAATTTTGTAAAGATTCATCAGATGAAATTCCATCAGTTGAGATTCCATCTCAATCTACTATTATCACACCCGAGGTTCCCACTCACTCTTCGAGCATGGGGGACGAGCATCTTGACACTGTTCCTGAAAAGGAATCGGACGAATTCATAAAGTCTAGCGTTGAGGACCTTGTCCTAATCCCAAGAGAGTCACAGGGAATTCTTGATCATTTGTGTGATATCCCTCCTCCTCTTATCTTCCCGACTGATCATGTTGAGATGTTCTCGGATTCTACTGATGACGATTCGTTATCTTGTGGAGACATCGTTTTTATGGAAGAATTACCTTCTGAGCTAGTCAGCTTAGAAGAAGAGAATGTTGAGATTGACACTGAAATCAAGGATGAAGCACTTCGTGCAACATTATTGAATGTCGATCTCCTCATTTCTAAAATCGAGGCTTTCAAAGAGAAACCTATTTCATCTCCTATCCCCATTAAGGATAGTGACATTTTCTCCGATGATCCTATTCCGGAGTTTGAAGCCTTTACTTTTGATCATATGGGAGAGAAGATTAGTGGCAGTACCACTTCTCATTCTCAAATTTCTTTCCCCGAGTATGATTCATTCACCTTTGAGGAGTTCTCCGGTGAACTCACTCATATCATATCTCCACCGGAGTATGATAACTTTTACTTTGATCTAGACAAAGATAATCTTTGTGTTCCGGAGGGAAATATTCTCAACCTTGAGAATTTGCTTGATATCAAAATCCCATCCCTCCCACCCATATGTCTAGATCATATGAGCTTAAATGATGAGATTCATGATATACCAATCATGAATTCTCTTACTGATGATGATGAGTCAATCTTGATTGTCATCAAGATCTTTCTTCCCTTCTTCACCTACCGGGTGACTTCTCCTGTTCTTCACTCCTTCGGGAAAAAAGACATTATCTTTGACCCCGGCATCACCGCTTATAGTTTATACTATTTTAAGCCGGGAATTTATCTCATCGGTGTGGAACTTTCACGTGCTTCAAATGTTTGTCCAAACATCTTGAATGAAAGTCCGATTGAGATTGTTTCTTCCACATCATGCTTCCCCAAGAACAAATGAATTTGGGGTCGAGTCAAGCTAGCGACTCGGTAAACAAAAACAGTAGCATGCTTATAGGGTTTTCACCCTAAGTGTGGGGGAGTTACCCATGCTGTGGTTACCAATAAAGTGAAAAAAATGATGTTTCCACATTTAGCTTGTAATGTTGCCCTTTTACGTTCAAAGAGTCGGCATAATAGCTGGGACTTTGAATATTGAGGACAATATTCATTCTAAGTGTGGGGGGGGGGGGGGGGTATTCTAGCGAATTTTATCACATTTTATTATCTAGTACCCCCGTTTTTGGCAAAAATTTTAAAACATTTTCACTTGTGCTTCAAAATTTTTTGTGTTTATCAGTCCGCCATGTCTAAACGACAAAAGGATTGGCTAATCCAGGAGCAAACGGCTCTTGGTAAAGATATATCAAATCCGTTGACGTCTTACAATTTGCCCAAAATTGTATGGTATCTCAACTCGCCATATCCTAAAAACTTACTAGTTGACACTACCTTTTTATTCCTATTATTGGTTTGACCTTGACTCCCTAGAAATGTAACACAATAATGCCTTTCAAAACTTAACAATGATAAATTGCTTACTAGCTAAACAGCGAGACCTAACTTCCTAAGTCGAGGCGTTGGGTTATTTACCATATGGTAAATTGCTTCCTAGCTTGTCGACAAGACCTATTAACCTAAGCCGAGGCGTTGGGTTATTTACCATGTTTGAAAAGCATATCATGTTACACATAATCTAAGATTAACATGTATACAAGTTGTTTTGCCTATGACCTTTAGCTAATATGTTACTGTTTTTACTAATAGTGCAATCTACATTGGTAAACATAATACTAAAATCCTCATTAAGATTACTTGTACTAAAAAACTTAGAGTTTAAATTGCTACCATGCTCATCATTGGTAAATTCTACAAAGTCATGAAGAGTGTTATTATGGATATTTACGCAAGAAGTTTGAGGAAAGTATGGTTTAGCGAAAGCGTTTAATGATGAACCATTTTTACTCAGACACATGGCGCGTTTGTCACGCGTTGACGCGTCAGCAGGCGCGTCAGTGTCGGCAATTTTTGATTCATGACCCTCTTTTATGAACACGATGGATTTATCTTGTCTTGTAAATGTATTTTTATCATTTTCAGAAAAACCAAGACCTCCTTTATCATGAAAGGGTTTTTGTTCACTTAATATCTTGTTTAAGTCTATACTTCTTTTCTCAAATTTAAGTAGTATCAATTTGTTTTTACTATTTTCTTTCTTGAGTTTATGTATATCCATTGTATGTTTCTCAATGTTTCTCAAGAGATGTTTGTTAAGTTTAATTAATTCCTCATTTTCTTTTTGAAATTTAGGAGCGTTATGATTGGACGAGGAAGGGTTAGATGATACCTCAAGAGCTTCAAATGTAGTAAGGCAAGTGGACTCTTTATGTGAGTGATTAACATCTTCACTCTTGCTCTAAACCGCTCCGACAAATGCCATTTCTTGATTATTGGATCTTCTTAGTTCATTGTGGTTACTAAGATTCCTTGTTGTCACAATGACTTCATCATCATCAAGATCTAGTGAATTGCCCTCTTCCTTGGTGATGACTCTAGTATTATCTAGAAATTCTTCATAAGAATGAAGATCACTTATCTTCTTAAAAGATAGTTGTCCCAAAATTCTTGTTTCATCAATCTCCGCGTGTTCAAGTTGCCAATTCTTGACTTGTGTGGTATTATCATGAACGAAAAGGAGTAAGTCCCAAATCTCCTTAGCGGTCTTGCACATGCATACCGTTTCAAGCTCCTTTTGAGGTAGGGCATCATATATCATCATTTTGGCTTGATCATTCTTGTCGGCCCTCTTCCTATCCTTATTATCAAAATCACCATTTTGGAAGATATCCCATAGATCATAATCCTTAGCCCTAACATAGGTCTCAAATAGAATTTTCCAAAAGAAGAATCCTTCGTATTCAAACGGAGGTGGTCTTTCCATAGAACGCCCCTCTCTATAGTATTCTTGAGCCATGGATCTATACTCAACTTTACCAAAAATCTTAGTTAGGATTTTAGATTTTTGGGAAAGAAGTTTTTGACTTAAAACGACTTCTCGGGAAGACTTTAATGCTCAAAAACTTGAGTATACCGCTCTGATACCAATTGTAGAATCGTAGAGGGGGGTGAATATGGTTTCCTCGGCTTTTTAGATGTTTAAAAAAAACTTTAAGCCAAAAGAAAACCAAATGGTTGTATAATCAATCCAACAACCACTATCACAACCTAAGTATATAAAGCAAGTAAAGAACACAACGATATATACTGGTTCGGGATGGGGGGTTTATACCATCCGTACGTCCAGTTGCGAATCCGCGACTCCGATACTATTCACTAGTATAATCCTTTCGGTGGACTATAAACCGTTACAATTCACTCCACCAATATTCACCAATATTGATGCTCACAAAGAAGGAGTTACTCACCAACGGTATTCCGCCCTCGGAAACCACCCAAAAGAATCTCACGATTCGAATTTACCTAAGGATCACAAAGATCTCAACCAAGACTTCCACCCGGAAGTATCAAACCCCAACTAGATTCCCAATGATCTAGGCTTGGTCACCAAGACACAAGACTTCCCTTACAAACAATTGAATGAATGAATGAATGTTTGTTCAATCAAGTCCTAACCTAACCTAGAGACTCGATTGTAGTAGAAAGGGTATAAGAAAGAAGACCCTCGGCACAATCACAAGAGTGGATTAGGTTCTTGTGATTCTTCCCTTGCAAAGATATATGTTCTTCCAAAGATGTTAGTGTGAAAATCAAGAACACAAGATTAGAGATAGAGAGATTGAGAGATTAGAGAGTGTTTAGAGAGAAAGAATCTAGAGAGAAAGAATAATGGCAAGGGGTGAGGAATACAAGAGGCAAGGGTGGTATTTATAGGCCAAGAACCCAAACTTGGGAAATTTTACTGAGGCCGGCGAGTCACCCGTGCGTCAACGCGCGGGAAGCGCGCCAGGCGTCTGTAACTTTTTCCCAAGTGTTGGGTGTTTGGATCTTACAAATACCTATCCTTGCTAAACCCCCAATTGTACTTCACACTAAACCTTAACATTAATCATTCTAAGTTTTACCAACTGAAATAGCCAATTTGGAAATCATTTGTGAAGTGCTTAAAGAGAAACCAAATTACCAAGGGTTTAAAGTGTAGATTGGGTAATTTGGAAGGGGTAGAAGTTCCTCATATGGCATAGAAAAGAGAGAAAGAATATGCCAAGGAATATTCCAATGCTTGGGGGGGGGAGAATGTGATGGAGGGTTGAGATGAAATGGTTTGAATTGGATGGATAGGATCAAAGGGAGCCTCCCTTGGTTTTCAAACAATTTGGCATGCGGTGAATGTGGATGGATGAGATGATCTCATTAGAAATGGATTGCTAAGATCAAGTATGCCTAGGTTAGGGTTGAAGAGGATATTCCAAGGAATATGCTTTGCTTGGGGGGAAAGGAGAAATGGAGGGTTGAGATGGTTTCATTTGAAATGGATGGATGAGATCAAAGGGAGCCTCCTTTGCTTGGGGGGAAAGGTTTGATCAATGGTTGGGATTGTTTTGGTTTGAATTCAATGGCTGAGATCAATCACATGTGGTGGTATAGGGAAGAGGGATTGGATAGATGGTTGAGATGTGTTTGATTTGAATTCAATGGCTAGGATGAAACCCATGTGATGATATAGAGATGAGGGGTTGGATGGATGGTTGTGATGTGTTGTAATTTGAAATCAATGGCTAGGATTAGAGGAGTCATATTAGGGTTTCCAACAATTGGCATGTGTTGAAAATGAAGGGTTGGGATGTGTTGTAAGGGAATGGATGGTTACGATGTAGTATGTAAGGGTGTAAGAGATTATGTAAGAGAATATTTTATTTGGATATGATTGGATATGATTGGTTTTGTCTTATGCATAAATGGGATTAAGAGAGGATTAAGGCATAATCTAATTGTCATTAAGAAGAAAATATTTAGACAATTAAGATTATAAGTTGAGAAAATCATAGGTTACTTATAAGTTCAAGTAACACAACATCGAGAATCCATAGTTTCATATCTCGTTACTTTTCACGACTCGACGTTCTCAACTAATACCTTGGTTCAAACAAGTTAAGTGCTTTGCCTTTATGTAAAGTATAACCCAAGTGGGAAACGATGCGTTTACGCAAAGTAACCTTTGACTTAGTTTGACCAATAAGGGAGTAAACCCGTTACGTAATTAGAGAAGACATAAGCACGGGATATGAGCATATGAATGCTTCAACACGATGTTACGTGAAATATATAAGCTCCCTAGGTTTAGACAAGCCTTGGCTAGAGGCGATAGTTAGAAAACATGAGTTGGTGTTTTCCCTTAAATAGGTGTATTAAAAATGGGATTTCTCAAATCTCAAAACTCGTTTCGAGTGTTCTCAACATAACATATTCATACCTGTATTGAAAGATCCACATTTACGGGTAAGGGGAAAGCCGACTTTCAAAATTCGCCTGGAACCATACAAACTCCTGGCGCGTCACCCGCGCGGGCAGCGCGCCAGGAGCAGACATTGGCTCCGGCGATTTTGAGCTAACGTTTGTAATTTTATGTGTTTCGATGGTTTGTTTGTCATCATTAAAACATAAAGAAATCTTGATCATGTTGCCTCAACAGTAACCTATGATTTTCTCAACTTATAATCTTAATTGTCTAAACCTTTTCTTCTTAATGACAATTAGATTATGCCTTAATCCTTTCTTAATCCCATTTATGCATAAGACAAAACCAATCATATCCAAATCAAATATTCTCTTACACAATATCTTACACCCTTACATATTCCCTTACACACTACATCCTAACGATCCATTCCCTTACAACACATCCCAACCCTTCATTTTCAACACATGCCAATTGTTGGAAACCCTAATATGGCTCCTCTCATCCTAGCCATTGATTTCAAATTACAACACATCACAACCATCCATCCAACCCCTCATCTCTATATCATCACATGGGTTTCATCCTAGCCATTGAATTCAAATCAAACACATCTCAACCATCCATCCAATCCCTCTTCCCTATACCACCACATCTGATTGATCTTAGCCATTGAATTCAAACCAAAACAATCACAACCATTGATCAAACCTTTCCCCCCAAGCAAAGGAGTCTCCCTTTGATCTCATCCATCCATTTCAAATGAAACCATCTCAACCCTCCATTTCTCCTTTCCCCCCAAGCAAAGCATAGTCCTTGGAATATCCTCTTCAACCCTAACCTAGGCATACTTGATCTTTGCCATCCATTTCTAATGAGATCATCTCATCTATCCACATTTACCACATGCCAAATTGTTTGAAAACCAAGGGAGGCTCCCTTTGATCCTAGCCATCCAATTCAAACCATTTCATCTCAACCCTCCATCACATTCTTCCCCCCCAAGCATTGGAATATTCCTTGGCATATTCTTTCTCTCTTTTCTATGCCATGTGAGGAGATACACTTCTACCCCTTCCAAATTACCCTATCTACACTTTAAACCCTTGGTAATTTGGTTTCTCTTTAAGCACTTCACAAATGATTTCCAAATTGGCTATTTGAGTTGGTAAACCTTAGAATGATTAATGTTAAGGTTTAGTGTGAAGTACAATTGGGGGTTTAGCAAGGATAGATATTTGTAAGATCCAAACACCCAACACTTGGGAAAAAGTTACAGACGCCTGGCTCGCTGCCCGCGCGTTGACGTGCAGGTGATGCGCTGGCCTCGGTAAAATTTCCCAAGTTTGGGTTCTTGGCCTATAAATACCACCCTTGCCTCTTGTATTCCTCACCCCTTTCCATTATTCTTTCTCTCTAGATTCTTTCTCTCTAAACACTCTCAAATCTCTCAATCTCTCTATCTCTAATCTTGTGTTCTTGTTTATCACACTAACATCTTTGGAAGAACACATATCTTTGCAAGGGAAGAATCTCAAGAACCTAATCCAATCTCGTAATTGTGTCGAGGGTCTTCTTATCTTTACCCTTTCTACTACAATCGAGTCTCTAGGTTAGGTTAGGACTTGATTGAACAAACATTAATTCATTCATTCAATTGTTTGTAAGGGAAGTCTTGTATCTTGGTGACCAAGCCTAGATCATTGGGGATCTATTTGGGGTTTGATACTTCCGGGTGGAAGTCTTGGTAGAGATCTTTGTGATCCTTAGGTAAAGTCGAATCGTGAGATTGTTTTGGGTGGTTTCCGAGGGCGGAATACCGTTGGTGAGTAACTCCTTCTTTGTGAGCATCAATATTGGTGAATATTGGTGGAGTGAATTGTAACGGTTTATAGTCCACCGAAAGGATTATACTAGTGAATAGTATCGGAGTCGCGGATTCGCAACTGGACGTACGGATGGTATAAACCCCCCATCCCGAACCAGTATATATCGTTGTGTTCTTTACTTGCTTTATATACTTAGGTTGTGATAGTGGTTGTTGGATTGATTATACAACCACTTGGTTTTCTTTTGGCTAAAAGTTTTTAAACATCTAAAAAGCCGAGGAAACCGTATTCACCCCCCCCCCCCTCTACGGTTCTACAATTGGTATCAGAGTGGTATACTCAAGTTTTTGAGCATTAAAGCCTTCCCGAGAAGTCGTTTTAAGTCAAAAACTTCTTTTCCAAAATATCTAAAATCCTAACTAAGATTTTTGGTAAAGTAGAGTATAGATCCATGGCTCAAGAGAACTATGTTGAGGGGTGTTCTATGCAAAGACCACCTTTGCTAGAAACCGATGGGTTTTGGTTTTGGAAAACCCGATTCGAGACCTATGTTAGGTCCAAAGATCTTGATTTGTGGGAAATCATCCAAAATGGCAACTTTGAGTTTATGGTGGAAGACTCAGAAACAATGTTGTTGGTGAAAAAGCCACATATGGATCTTAATGATGATGAAAGAAGAAAGCTTGGTAAGAATGATGAAGCCAAGATGTTGATCTATAATGCTCTACCTCGAAGGGAATTCGAGAGGGTTCATGTTTGCAAGACCGCCAAGGAAATTTGGCACTCACTCATCATCACTCATTAAGGAAACTCTCAAGTAAACGATTGCAAGATCGATCTACTCATACAACAATATGAGAAGTTCTCAATCTTGGATGAAGAAACCATTGATAATGGTTACACAAGGTTCAACGATATTATCACCAGCCTCACGACTCTTGATCCTAGTTTCTATAACAAGAACCATGTGAGAAAGTTTCTTCGAGCACTTCCGGAAGTGGAGGCCAAAGGTGATGGCCATAGAAGAAGCGAAGAATTTGGCGGAACTACCTCTTGACGAGCTCATTGGAAATCTCAAAGTCTATGAGATGATTCTTGAGAATGACAAGGCGAGTACCAAAGACAAGAAGGAGAAGGTTAAGTCTTTGGCTCTTAAAGCTAAAGTTACTAGTACTCAAACTAGTAATGATAGTGATGGTCAAGAGGATAGCAATGAAGAAGATGATATGGATGACGAAGAGTATAATCTTATGGCTAAGAACTTTCAGAGGTTCTTTAGGAAAGGTGGTAACATTGGTAGAAGAAATCGGTTTGGAAACTGAAATAATGGTGGAAGGAACAACTTTGGGGGGAACCGAAGTGGTGATAACAACAAGGTTGGTGAAAGCTCGAGACGCACCCAAGGATGCTACAATTGCGGAGAGAAGGGTCATTTCATCAATGAATGCCCTAAGCCTAGGGTGAACAAGGCATTCGTTGGAGGAGCGTGGAGTGATAGTGATGATGAAGACCAACCAACAAATGACGCTACGTGTCTTATGGCTCAAGAAAAATTTGAGGTAACTCTAAACCCTTCCTCTTCTAATAACTTAGATACTATCAATTTGCAAAAGGAGAATGAGGAACTAGTTAAGTTTAATGATAATTTTAGAAAAACCCTTGATAAAGCTCTCAAAGAAAAACGTCTTCTTGAACTAGAAAATGTTAAATCTAAAGAAAGGGTTTGTGAACTTGAAAGTAAAGTGGAAACACTAGAATATTACAAAGGGATGATTGAACCTTGTAAAAATTGTGAAATACTCACTCTTGAGGTTAACTCTTTGAATGAAAAGGTGTTGGAACTTCAAAAAGAATCGCTAAGTTTTTCAAAATATAAAAAGAGCACAAATGATTTAGAAGAACTAATAAGTCGACAAAAGGTGTCTCAAGATAAGGGAGGTCTTGGATTTTTTAAACAAGGTACAACCACTCCTATAAGCCTAACAAAACCAATAACATTTGTAAAGGCTAAAGAAAACGAGGCTCCAAAAATCCCCAAGGCTGACGCGCCGGCTGACGCGTCAACGCGCCATCAGCGCGCCAGGCCTCTGAGGAAAATTGGACCTCCATTAAACGATAACATTAAACCAATTACTCCTCAAGCTCCTCTTGCAAGTACTCGAGGTAATCAAGCTCCCATTGCAAGAAGAGAAAATCCAAAACAATTTTCTAACTCAAGCTCTCGCAATGGACTTGAATACTCACAACCTCGAGTAAATCATAGATCATTTTTGCCTACACCTAATATGAGATCTTCTACCTCATACAATCAAAGACCATCTTTTCAAAATAACCAAAGAAGAAATTTCTCTAACTATGGTCAAAGATCTTCTCAATGCCAATACAACAATTACCAAAGGAGAGACAACTCCTATTCAAACCAAAACTACTTTAGACCACAAGCATATCATAACTATAGACCAAGTTATCAAACTCAAAATGACTATCAAAACAATCCTTGGTCCGCCTTCTCTAAATTTGGTATTGAGAAATTATTGTGTCTTGCTTCAAGACCCAAGAATGTTTAACTTGGGCACTTTAAATGCTAACCAAAATGGACCCAAGAAACATTGGGTACCAAAGGCATGAGTTGTACTTTTGTTGTAGGTTTGCCTCAAAAGTGATCTACAACCGGATGAGTGGGTAGTGGATAGTGGTTGCACTAAACACATGACCGGGAATAGAAGATTGTTCACATCATACATGGCGTATAATGGCAATCAAGTCATTTTTTGAAGCAAACTTAACGGCAAAATTGTCGGCAAAGGTAATGTCCTTCATGACTCCATAGAAATCTCCAATGTTGAGCATGTTAGGGGTCTAAGTTTCAATTTGATTAGTATGAGTCAATTATGTGATGATGATTGTGAGGTCAAATTTACTAAGGTAGATTGCACTATTAGTAAAAATGGTGTTGTGTTAGCAAAAGGTCATAGGAGAAATAATTTATATACATGCAAGTTAGGTGATAACTCTTAGCAACACATATGTCTTACGTCCATGGTGGACAACTCAACGCTTTGGCATAGGAGGTTAGGTCACGCCAATATGAGGTTAGTCCAAAACCTAGCTTCTAACGAACTAGTACGGAATTTAACAAAGTTGAGCTTTGAAAGGCATTATTGTGATACATGTTTAGGGAGTCAAGGACAAACCAGTAATAGGAATATAAAGGTAGTGACAACTAGTAAAGTTTTAGAATTAATTCATTTGGATTTGTATGGTCCATCTTCGATCCAAAGTTATGGAAGCAACTTCTACACTTTAATGATCATAGATGATTATTCAAATTACACTTGGATATTATTCTTAGAAAACAAGAATGGTGTCTTGAATAAAATCAACATTTTAAGAAAGAAACTTGAAAACCTACTTGATTGTTCAATTGTTTCAATTAAAACAAATCATAGTAGCGAATTTGATAAATGCAATTTGGAACCTTTTGTGAACAACATGGAATATCTTATAACTTATCGGGCCCGTTCACTTCTCAATCGCATGAGATTGTTGAAAGAACACATCGTAAGTTAAGAAAGATGAGTCATGCAATGCTTGACGAGCAATCAATTCCACAAAAGTTTTGGTGTCATGCCCTAGATACCGCTTGTCACATCTTTAATAGAGTATACATAAGAAAGGTAATTAATAAAACACCTTATCAAATACTTAGGAATAGAAAACAATCCCTAGAGTATTTTAGAGTATTTGGTTGCAAAGTATTTATACTTAACACCAAAGAATATCTCACCAAATTCGACCCAAAGTCGTATGAAGGTGTGTTCCTAGGATACTCTCAAACTAGTAAAGCATACTTAGTGCTTAACAAGGAAACAATGAGGATTGAGGAATCTCTCAATGTGACCTTTGATGAGAGCATGCCCGAGCCTAAATCATCTCCTTCAGTAGAAGATGATGTGATCAACGAACCTTTAGTTCAAGATCAAGAAAGGTCGCCAACATTACAAGATAATGATTCGGATGAAGGCAATCCTAAGGAATTGAGAGAAGCGAGGGGTCATCCTATACAACAAGTCATTGGTGACTTGAATAAAAGGACACTTTTTTTTGGGTAAAGGGGAACATCCTGCACCCGGTAAAATATATTAATCAAAAAACGTTTAAGTACAATGGATGAGAGTGAGTCTCTCATCGAAGTCCCTAAGGACACTACCATTACCACTATATAAGAATGACATGCCATTCTTATAACTTACAGATCTAAATAAAACTAACAATGACTAGCAATAAAAATACAAGAAAACATAACACAACTTCTTAGTCATCGTAGCTATCCAGATCTTGAACATGAAGAAACCATAACCATGTTTCCCCGCCTTCCAAAGTAGTTCAAACTACCAGCTTCAAACAATTGCAACTTCTATTAGTATTATACAAAATGCATAATCTAATAACCTAATGAGAGTGACTTCCATAGCAAATCGACTTTGAAGCATAAACATGGTCTAATCGACCTAACCTTCCAGCATACCAAACTTGAACCAATCTTCCAACAAATACGAGTGAAACACATGAAGATATCATTAATCAAGTCACAGTGCCACCAAACCGCCCATGACAAGATTAGAGTACCAATGAGCTGTCAAATTTGCCAAAATCAGAATGCAAACCGAGGTATCATAGCTGCCATAGACAAACACAAGGGTTGTTAGCATATACAGCTAACCCTAACTTCCATAGAATCCCTTAGCATCGATCACAAGAATAAATAAGAGTGGCAACATGACTTGGAACGATGAACAAGGATCCCAAAAGATATAGCAATCACGAAACAAAACCCTCATGTAAGGGTTACATGTGATCTGCTCAAAGAAAACACTACCAATGCATGTACCATAACGATAGGATATCATCAACGTCCAAACAGATTATGCAGGTAGACAACCATAATCATCGATCAGCCGTACACTAGACGAACCCACAGGAGCTCGTTAAATGAGAAGCATGGTGGACACTGAAAAAGATCCACCAGTGCACAGCCATGATGAATGCGAACAAATAAACAACACTCTCTCATAACCCACTTCCTTAATCGAACCTGATCTCTTCCACCCATGACCAATCATGCAAGTATAAACCACTTCCAAACTCAATCATTAAATAAGAAACCCTAAAAAGAGTTTCGACAATGAAGCACAAATCCAGAATCGATAAAAGTCGATTAAGGATCACCCAACCAGATCCCAAAAACAATAGATATATCAATGAATCTCAGGCCTAAACCGACTTTAAATATGAATTAGTAGGTCGGTTTAAGAGAACAAACCAATAACAAGAAAAATGAAACCCTAAATCTAAATAATAACCGAATAGAAGCCTAAGTCGGTTAAGGATTAAAAAACAAAACCCTAAACAATTTTTCAATAACAACAAACAAAACAATACGATTTGCAAGAGTTAAGAAAGAAAAACGATTTAGGGATATTAGGGTTTGTTAATAAGTGGCCGATTAAAGGATAAACAGAAGGAGAACCGACTCCCCAACCCTCACAAATCTGATCTACAAGTAAATTCAGTTAATCCTAGTGAAGGAATAAAAGGACACATAGGTCACAAAAAAAACAAGTCTAAGTTTTGGCATGACATTTTTCAAAAGTCCAAATTGCTTTGGGATAGGTTTTGATGCTAAAACATGCATCTTAGGAGAACAATCTTTAGGTGCTATTAGAGCCTATGTGATTAAGGTTTATGTGGAGGCATGGATGGAAGATCAAACAAATGTCTTCCAAGAGGAAAGATATGCATCAATTCATTATTCAAACTATGATTGATAAGTATCCAAGATTCTACATGTCTATACTATGTGCTTAAACAAGATAACTTGACACAAAATTATCTTGATTCATCTTGAAAATTTTGTCGTAGATATGATGATTCTTCACAACTCACACTTGTGTTCAAGAACTTGTATCCAATTCATCTTGATCTCCTTATGTGATAAACTTCATGTTGCATGCTTAAATTAAATTGAACAATGCTATCTTGTAATAATTAAATGATTGTAGTTTCATGCACGGGAAGTGATAGTAACTAACATGTGTATCTAGTCCACCCAATCTCAACTTTGTCTATCTAGATCACTCATTGCTCTTTGAATAACTTTTCTCATGATCATGTGATCCATGCACATTTACCTTTCCTATATATATTCTCTTCTTATTGATCTTCACAATTTGTACACCTAATGAGGAATCTTGGTACTAATTGCCTTAATACCTGTTAGATACTAAGTGTCATCACTCATATCTAAATCCCACTTTACTATTATTTAAGGATTAGATACCTTGTCTAGCATTACATCTAAAATCTCAATCTAAGTTAAAAATGAATAACCAACCACTTTCTCCAAACAATATTCTTGACAATTTCATCCTCCAAAGTAATAACACTAATTCCTTGAGTGGAAACAATGGAAGTGAAGAAATTGCTAACAACGATGTTGTCCCTCAAGCTACAACCAAGAATGATGGGATTGTAAATGGGTGGTTTATGCTAAATAATCAACAACAATATCCTAGGATCAACCTTGAAGAACTTCTCAAGATGATGTTTGGAACATTCCACAAAATGTTCATGCCACATCACCCCTTACTAAAGGAATTGGTGATGAAGAAGTTTGGGAAAAGATAAGGAAGCCCTTAAGCCCAAAACTTTGTGAAGGCAATCATGCAATTTTTTGCGAAAACACAATTGACATGCTTAATGCTATTAAGGATCATAGAGAAGAAACCCGTAAGATGCTCAAATCTCTTCATGACGGTGTTAAAATGCTTCAAGCATTAGCCTCAAACATGACATGCATTGTGCATCAAGATAGGGGTGTTGACACATGTAAGGACAATCTTGTAGATCACAAGAAATAGTCTCTTTATAACATGTATTGTCTAAGTGTGTTTGTTAGATGCATTGTGTGTATTTTGTGTTTCTTTGATCTCTTGGTACTATGATCTAGTTGTAACTTTAGCTCTCATGCTTTATCATAATAACAAATGCACTTCTCTCAACCTTGTCATGCTCAACTATTGGTTATTGGAGTCATATGGGACTAATATATATATATATATATATATATATATATATATATATATATATATATATATATATATATATAACATTGTGGACTAACCCATGTTGCAATTCTCCAAATGGTAACCTAACCCATTTTGGAACTTTCACATGTGAGGATTTCTTTGTTGGTTGCATGTTGTGATTTCTATGTGTAGCTAGGCCACCGCAAAGGTGAGGCTCTTGACCCATGGATTCCCACCTTGAAACAAGGGGGAGCAACGATCTAGGGGGAGCTATGCTCAAGGGGGAGCACATTGGTCCCGCCTTTTTGGTTCGACAAAAGGGGGAGAAAGAAAGCAAGAGCGTGAAGATCATTCAAGAAATGTTAAAGGCTTCATCAAATTACAAGACAAAGGTCAAGACGCAAAGCTACATCAAAGGCGTGCTTTGTCTTCGCTAAGTTTGCTAATTTTATTTGCTTTCGGTTTTTATTTGTCATCATTAAAAAAGGGGAGATTGTTGAGGCAACATGATCAATATCTCTTTATGTTTTAATGATGACAAACAAACCATCGAAACACATAAAATAACAAACGTTAGCTCAAAATCGCCGGAGCCAATGTCTGCTCCTGGCTCGCTGCCCGCGCGTCAACGCGCGGGTAACGCGCCAAGAGTCTGTATGGTTCCGGGTGAATTTTGAAAGTCGGCTTTCCCCTTACCCGTCAAATGTGGATCTTTCAATACAGGTATGAATATCTTATGTGCTTAATTGAGAACACTCTAAACGAGTTTTGAGATTTGAGAAATCCTATTTTTAATACACCCACTTACGGGAAAACGCCAACTTATGTTTTCTAACTATCGCCTCTAGCCAAGGCTTTTCTAAACCTAGGGAGCTTATATATTTCACGTGACATCGTGTTGAAGCATTCATATGCTCAAATCCCGTACTTACGTCGTCTCTAATTACGTAATGGGTTTACTCCCTTATTGGTCAAACTAAGTCAAAGGTCACTTTGCGTAAACGCATCCTTTTCCACTTGGGTTATGCTTTACATCAAGGCAAAGCACTTAACTTGTTTGAACCAAGGTATTAGTTAAGAACGTCGAGTCATGGAAAGTCACGAGATATGAAACTATGGATTCTCGACGTTATGTTACTTGAACTTATAAGTAACCTATGATTTTCTCAACTTATAATCTTAATTGTCTAAACCTTTTCTTTTTAATGACAATTAGATTATGCCTTAATCCTTTCTTAATCCTATTTATGCATAAGACAAAACCAATCATATCCAATCATATCCAAATCAAATATTCTCTTACACAATCTCTTACACCCTTACATATTCCCTTACACACTACATCCTAACCATCTATTCTCTTACAACACATCCCAACCCTTCATTTTCAACACATGCCAATTGTTGGAAACCCTAATATGGCTCCTCTCATCCTAGCCATTGATTTCAAATTACAACACATCACAACCATCCATCCAACCCCTCATCTCTATATCATCACATGGGTTTCATCCTAGCCATTGAATTCAAATCAAATACATCTCAACCATCCATCCAATCCCTCTTCCCTATACCACCACATGTGATTCATCTTAGCCATTGAATTCAAACCAAAACAATCCTAACCATTGATCAAACCTTTCCCTCCAAGCAAAGGAGGCTCCCTTTGATCTCATCCATCCATTTCAAATGAAACCATCTCAACCCTCCATTTCTCCTTTACCCCCAAGCAAAGCATATTCCTTGGAATATCCTCTTCAACCCTAACCAAGGCATACTTGATCTTAGCCACCCATTTCTAATGAGATCATCTCATCCATCCACATTTACCACATGCCAAATTGTTTGAAAACCAAGGGAGGCTCCCTTTGATCCTAGCCATCCGATTCAAACCATTTCATCTCAACCCTCCATCACATTCTTCCCCCCAAGCATTGGAATATTCCTTGGCATATTCTTTCTCTCTTTTCTATGCCATGTGAGGAGATACACTTCTACCCCTTCCAATTTACCCTATCTACACTTTAAACCCTTGGTAATTTGGTTTCTCTTTAAGCACTTCACAAATGATTTCCAAATTGGCTATTTGAGTTGGTAAACCTTAGAATGATTAATGTTAAGGTTTAGTGTGAAGTACAGTTGGGGGATTAGCAAGGATAGGTATTTGTAAGATCCAAACACCCAACACTTGGGAAAAAGTTACAGAAGCCTGGCATGCTGCCCGCGCGTTGACGCGCGGGCCTTAGTAAAATTTCCCAAGTTTGGGTTCTTGGCCTATAAATACCACCCTTGCCTCTTGTATTCCTCACCCCTTTCCATTATTCTTTTTCTCTAGATTCTTTCTCTCTAAACACTCTCAAATCTCTCAATCTCTCTATCTCTAATCTTGTGTTCTTGTCTATCACACTAACATCTTTGGAAGAACACATATCTTTACAAGGGAAGAATCACAAGAACCTAATCATATCTTGTGATTGTGTCGAGGGTCTTCTTATCTTTACCCTTTCTACTACAATCGAGTCTCTAGGTTAGGTTAGAACTTGATTGAACAAACATTCATTCATTTATTCAATTGTTTGTAAGGGAAGTCTTGTGTCTTGGTGACCAAGCCTAGATCATTGGGGATCTTGTTGGGGTTTGATACTTCCTGGTGGAAGTCTTGGTAGAGATCTTTGTGATCCTTAGGTAAAGTCGAATCGTGAGATTGTTTTGGGTGGTTTCCGAGGGCGGAATACCGTTGGTGAGTAACTCCTTCTTTGTGAGCATCAATATTGGTGAATATTGGTGGAGTGAATTGTAACGGTTTATAGTCCACCGAAAGGATTATACTAGTGAATAGTATCGGAGTCGCGGATTCGCAACTGGACGTACGGATGGTATAAATCCCCCATCCCGAACCAGTATATATCGTTGTGTTCTTTACTTGCTTTATATTCTTAGGTTGTGATAGTGGTTGTTGGATTGATTATACAACCACTTGGTTTTCTTTTGGCTAAAAGTTTTTAAACATCTAAAAAGTCGAGGAAACCGTATTCACCCCCCCCCCTCTACGGTTCTACAATTGGTATCAGAGTGGTATACTCAAGTTTTTGAGCATTAAAGCCTTCCCGAGAAGTCGTTTTAAGTCAAAAACTTCTTTTCCAAAAAATCTAAAATCCTAACTAAGATTTTTGGTAAAGTAGAGTATAGATCCATGGCTCAAGAGAACTATGTTGAGGGGTGTTCTATGCAAAGACCACCTTTGCTAGAAACCGATGGGTTTTGCTTTTGGAAAACCCGATTCGAGACCTATGTTAGGTCCAAAGATCTTTATGTCTTCTGACGTATTTGCATTTACGGTTTAAGGTACAGATATTCTGCCCTTTCAGTAAGGGTGCTTTCTCTCTCATGACTTGATCTTGATCGTTGATTCGTTATAAGATTCCCTATGCCATTGCTATGCTCCCTTATGCTTGATTCATTCTCTATGATTCCTTTGATATAATTACTTGATATGATCTCTTTGATATACGATTCACATTCATTTGATACTCCTCTGATTATGATTATGCTATGCTATGATTCGGATATGCTGCTATGATTATATGTATGTATGTATGCTTCGTTCCTTCTTATGCCCGAGTTTTTAACTACTCATGGAGGTACCATGGGCGTGTCATCGAGGCACCGATGGCACATGACACTTTCTGTGAAGGTTAGATTGATCCACAGCGTCCCCATTTGATATGGTATGATTATGCGCGCTTATGATATGATTATGCCGGTTTATGTATGTATGTATGGGGGCGTATGGATGCATCCTAGCACTTATGTTTATGTATGGTTATGATATGGTATGATATGGTTTTAATGGGTGACTGGTGGTACGTGCCTTGTACCCTCACTCCTTTGGTACAATGGAGTCTGCAGCTCCTTGTACAGCTTTTGGATATGATGGATATGTGGTATCGAGAGGCCTCCCCTCTCCGTATCCTTTGATATGTGGTTATGGATTATGTATGTATGTATGAGACCTATTCGAGTGACTCTGGTAGGTCGGCTCGTGGCTTCCTTATGTTTCTATGTGTCTATTCGAGTGACTCTGGTAGACACGCCTTTGTTGATACGTGCTTTTGATTCTCTTATGATTTATTTATGCCTGATATATCTATGATGCTTCGTTTTCCTCTGACTTATGATATTGTTACGTTGATCTTGATCTCTTATTCATTTGACAAATGACATTCTTTTCAGCAGGAGTTTATGTTTCCTTTTCCTATGCTTATTTACGTTTTGATTATCCGTTTATTTTGCTATATATCTGTTCACTGGGCTTTTTAAGCTCAGCCGCATTTCCTTTCCTGCGGCAGGTTTTAGGTGGAAGCTGGTTTTGGTTTAAGAGAGAGCATAGGAGCTTTAGTAGACTACCCCATGGACTAGAAGCCCATTACATCTGGACTAGTTTTGGACTTGGATTAGATTAGACTTTGTTTAGCTTGTATTTTCCTTTCTTTTCTAGTTTTAGTATTCCTTTTGTACTTTTAGATTTTTCCCTTGTAACCTTTTGTTTTAAGTATTCCGCTTGCGTTGTATGCTTTGTATGCTTTGATATGTCACCATACTGTAGCGCTCTGGACCCATGCCGGGTTGGGGTGTTACAATTATGGTATCAGAGACAAGGCTGCGACCTATAGTACATAAGTTATGGCCTGTGAGTTTTGGACCCTTAGGTTTGCACCTTAGAAGCTTTAGGAATAACTTTGGAAAGCTTTGCCTTAAGTTTCTCCCCTTAAGAGCTCTATTATAACCGGTGAGGATTGGGTAGGTATATGATTAGACGTTGGTTTTCTTGCTTCCATTTTACTCTGATTTATACCTTTGCTTTTCATTAAGCTCTTACAAGATCAATCGTTTCGGAGACTTAGAAGACTTATCAGGATTCGCGACATGTATTTAGGATGCCTTTAGACTTCATAGTGCGCCTTATAGGTTCTTTCTCCGAAGTCATCCTTTTGAACTTCGATTCTTGATTCGCTTGACATTCGTTTAGATGCATTTCGTTCATTCGGAGATTCGCGTATGTATGAATCCTACGTGTTTGACACATTCTATGACTTTTCCTTGCTTTTTATTTTTTCTTCATTGTTGATTTTTGACCTTACCTATTCTACCCCTGTGATCGTTTTGTGACTTTTCATCATGTATATTTGATTTGTTCGATGCGTTCTGGAGATATTTGGAGACGATTTTGTTGTGCTAATCTGTTTACGTTAGAGATGTTCGATTTGGTGTTATTCTGGATTTTGATTTGTTGCCTGAGTATTATGAGGATAACGACTGTCATTTTATGTTTGTTACCTTTGATGTTTTGTGAAGTTCGTGATTCTTAACCTGATAATCATTTATGACCACCTTGTTCTGAAACTCGTGCGTTGATTTCCCCACTGTTGTAAAGATACTTCTCTTATGAAACTCGCCTCGAGAGTTATTCGATTTGTTTGGAATGTTTGATGTGTATCTTTGTGTGTTTTTGTTTTATTCGTAGAGGAGAATGATGATGGTATTTATTGTTGGAAGCTGGATCATTTCTTATTTTGTGAGAGGATCGGGATACTCTTAGTAATTCTTTTCTTACTTGTGTGTGTGATGCCAATTGTATTGGTTACCTTTCTGACTATTCCTATGGATTTGGTAAATCGTGTTTTTCATGAATACTTGGACAATTTGTCATAGTATGCATTTTTGTATATTTAGAGACGAAAGAGAAACACGAGGATCATCTTCGTATTTTGTGTTGATATTTCTACGTTAGAAGAAGCTCAACGTGATATTTCTTGAAGAGTAATTTTGTTGAAAGGGATGAGAGAAGGAGTTGAGAAGCTAAAAAGAAATTTGTTTCTACCCAGGCATGAAGTTGCTCAGGAGCAAAGCGGTGAAAGATTAGCTACGATGGAAGGAAGCAGCCTGGAGTGAAGCGCATAGTTCTATCAACTCTATTTATCTTAGTTGTACTAATATGTGTAGAGTCTCGAAGCAGGAGCTAGATGGGATGGTATGAAGACGGTGATGACTACATCGGAGATTTCCACACACAAGAGGATAGACAAAACAAATGGAGCATTGACTTGGACGACTTGCTTGGAAGATCGGCAGAGATTTCTTTTGGCAGAAGATTACTCAAGCTACATGGCGCACCTGCAATGGTCGTGACAGAGAATCGCATTTTGGTTCCCACTTCTAGAAGAGATATAGAAGAGTAGACATCTTGGCATTCGAAGAAGTTTTGGTTCGCGATGCTTTAGATCTTGATGTCATTCCTATCCGTACAAATTATTCGACCTATTCGGTTATGCTTTTTGATACGTTTTGATATTCTGATTCGTGATTTGGAACATTGGTATGAATATGTTATCCCGTCTCCCTATGAGACTCTTGGTATGTTTGATGATTCGACTTGTGTTTCTATGACTTTGGTAAGTTCCTTTATTCGTTCAGAATTCGGTAGGAGTTGATGAAGAGTTATTGTTTAGTACTATCTCTCTGATTGCTTCGTAGGAATATGTGTTTAGTGTATCTCCTTGTAGGATTCCAACTATCATCTGTCATTTGTCATCCTCTACGCATTTGTTTCGCATTCGTTGGATTCGATTTGTTATGATTAATGTTCTGTGGAGAGCCTGGGGCTATCCAAGTTTGTTGGGATCGAGTCATGAGAAAACATTCTATTTGTGAAGATTCTTTTGGAAGAACCACCCTGAGCGTGGGAATATTTGTGACGATCTTTTGTGATTCGCTGTGACTTCGTCAAACTTTTGCAACTTTAATTTCGCGGACGAAATTTTCTTTTTAGAGAGGACGAATTGTAAAATCCTAAAATCTACTTTCTGAAATTTCCGTACAATTTGAATTTTTTCCCTAAACTTTGTACCATTCAATTTTGAATCTATAACTGACCTAAGATATGAATAAAATTCGACACAACCTGTACAACATCCTGAAATTTAAACTAACATTTTTATTTGTAATTATACACACCTATAAATAAATTTTCTTGCATTTGCCCATACAAATTGTAAATACCTACATTTCTTTTAGTCACAATTTCGTTATTAAACCTATAACTACTTTTCGTTCCATATTCTATTCTGAGATACGATCACCACTTTATTATTTCACTCCATATGATTTGAAATAGATGAGAACACACTCATTGTACCTAATCCCATCCCAAAATAAAAACACTACTTTCCATCTTGGTGCACACGTTTTGAAAGAGATACCTTTTCTTCTTTTTCCCTAGTTACACACACTTCCCTTGTGAGAAAATGCAATCATTTATACGCTTCACAGATTTCTACCTCAATCACCCTTAAATTTCGTCCCCAATCAATCCCATAATTCACGACTTTCCCTAGTTGAAATCCTCCCTATCTCGTTTTCTTTAAATGATTTTCCCTCACCATGTGCTAAACATTTAGAAAATAATACACACACAAAAACTTATACAAACCGATCCACACAAGAAGCAGAAGTCGACCAGAAGGTTTTGATCGTAGTAAGCATTTGTTCGAAGGTTATCGTGATACGTATGCTGGTTCGAGGTGGTGTTGTGTCGCAACATTATTCTGATTTGAAGGGTGCTTGTTGCTGCAGATTTGATATTGGTTTCGGGTTTGATTTCTTGGTTCGTTTTCATCCGATCACACTAGGGGGTAACGTAATCATCGTCCTATATTTCTTTCGTTTATTCGCATGATAATACGTATAACATGTTACATGAAAACTATATGAACCAGTTAACACTTAGGCATGTACACGATTAGAAGCTTACATGAAATGATAAACCAACTCACATGAAATAGCAAAACCAGTTGCATGAAATCCTAGAAATATTTGCATGAAGTAACGTTTTAAAACCTAGTATAGTCGACCTACCAATCTCGTGTTTGACTCGGGTGTGTCGCTACTAGATCCGTTATACGTGCGATCTATCTACATGTCAAACTAATCTTTTCTTGTCGAGATAAATAAGTAAAACAAGCATGCTAATTTCTGTGACTTTTCAATCGTACAAATATAAATAGATGAATCTCAGTTTGTTTTTGTATGGCAACAAAAGGTTTAATAACATGGTTATTTTCAAAAAAATAAAAAAAAGAGGTACATTAGAGTTAGGATTTTTGAATGTGGAATCAGTTTAAAATAATATAAAGGGTTGATTTGTACTTTGAACCCTAGACCTTGGGATATTGACACTTCTAACACTAATGTATTATAAATTGTCACAATTGAACCCTAAACTACAATAATGATCATTTTAGGCATTTAAAATCTAATTGAATGTAATTGTAATCATTAATGGCAAATCATGTTAATTCGGGAAACTTACTAAAGTTGGAAACTTACTAAATCATGGAAGCTTATTATTTTTGGAAATTTACTATTTTTGGAAAGCTGCTATAAATGGAAAGTTACTAAAAATGGTAAGCCGTCTAAAACGAGTAATCTGATTTAAAACAAGTTATTAATAATTAGCCGGTCATTAAATCGTGTAGATTCGCTGAAGAAGGAGTAACTTTCGATCTTTATGTCTTCTGACGTGTTTGCATTTGCGGTTTAAGGTACAGATATTGTGCCCTTTCAGTAAGGGTGCTTTCTCTCTCATGACTTGATCTTGATCGTTGATTCGTTAAAAGATTCCCTATGCCATTGCTATGCTCCCTTATGCTTGATTCATTCTCTATGATTCCTTTGATATAATTACTTGATATGATCTCTTTGATATACGATTCACATTCATTTGATACTCCTCTGATTATGATTATGCTATGCTATGATTCGGATATGCTGCTATGATTATATGTATGTATGTATGCTTCGTTCCTTCTTATGCCCGAGTTTTTAACTACTCATGGAGGTACCATGGGCGTGTCATCGAGGCACCGATGGCACATGACACTTTCTGTGAAGGTTAGATTGATCCACAGCGTCCCCATTTGATATGGTATGATTATGCGCGCTTATGATATGATTATGCCGGTTTATGTATGTATGTATGGGGGCGTATGGATGCATCCTAGCACTTATGTTTATGTATGGTTATGATATGGTATGATATGGTTTTAATGGGTGACTGGTGGTACGTGCCTTGTACCCTCACTCCTTTGGTACAATGGAGTCTGCAGCTCCTTGTACAACTTTTGGATATGATGGATATGTGGTACCGAGAGGCCTCCCCTCTCCGTAACCTTTGATATGTGGTTATGGATTATGTATGTATGTATGAGACCTATTCGAGTGACTCTGGTATGTCGGCTCGTGGCTTCCTTATGTTTCTATGTGTCTATTCGAGTGACTCTGGTAGACACGCCTTTATTGATACGTGCTTTTGATTCTCTTATGATTTGTTTATGCCTGATATATCTATGATGCTTCGTTTTCCTCTCACTTATGATATTGTTCCGTTGATATTGATCTCTTATTCATTTGACAGATGACATTCTTTTCAGCAGGAGTTTATGTTTCCTTTTCCTATGCTTATTTACGTTTCGATTATCCGTTTATTTTGCTATATATATGTTCACTGGGCTTTTTAAGCGCAACCGCATTTCCTTTCCTGCGGCAGGTTTTAGGTTGGAAGCTGGGTTTGGTTGAAGAGAGAGCATAGGAGCTTTAGTAGACTACCCCAAGCCCATTACATCTGGACTAGTTTTGGACTTGGATTAGATTAGACTTTGTTTAGCTTGTATTTTCCTTTCTTTTCTAGTTTTAGTATTCCTTTTGTACTTTTAGATTTTTCCCTTGTAACCTTTTGTTTTAAGTATTCCGCTTGCGTTGTATACTTTGTATGCTTTGATATATCACCATACTGTAGCGCTCCGGACCCATGCCGGGTAGGGGTGTTACATTTATGATCCTATGATTGCGTAATTGACTTACGGTTGTAGGTAAAATTGATATTCATAGAGTTGGGGAATGTAGCACACTCCCACGACTGGTATTAAGGAATACAGCGTTTCAACTAAAACAACTGCACTGTAACATTCAACAATGCAATAAAAGATAACTAGGGAGTAATTAAGTCTAAGTAAACACGTTTGTCTCACTATAAGTTCACCGCATTTAGCTTTTATGTTATTTTAACTTTTGTTTAATATAAGTAGCTTTTGGGTTAGTTGACTAGCAATTAATTCGGCCCACTCATCTAAAAATCAAGATTTTACCTGCTTTCATAAACAACAACAACAACAACAACAACAACAACAACAACAACATACCCAATCCCGCAAGAGCGGGGTATGGGGGAGGTAGAAGTGTAGACAGATCCTACCCCTACCCCAGGCAAAGCCTAGGAGTAGAGAGACTGCTTCCAGGGAGACCTCCGGCACGTGCACAAGTGTGAGTGATATAGAAACCTAAAGTACAAGGAGCAAAAGAGCAACAAGACAAACAAAGCACATAGTACCAAACAAAGAACAAGGAGCAAAGCAATAAAAGCAAGCAAACAAAGAAAAGAGGAACGCAAGAGAAACAAGGAACGAAAAGGCAAAACAAACACAAGCAAGAACGCAAAGGCAAGCAGGCACCAAGCACGAAGACAACACAAAAACCAAGCAAAGCAACGCAAGGGGGCAAAAGCAAAGGCAAAGCAAAGGGCAAAAGCTAAGGCAAGGGGGCAAAAGCAAAGGCCAGGGGCAAAAAACTAAGGCAAAGGGAAAAGAAACACCACAAGCCTACAAAAGCCAAAAAGGGGACAAGCCAAGAGACCAAAACGCCTAAAGTGCAAAAGGGCCTACCAAACCTAAAACGCAACGGGGCAAGGCAAAGACAACCTACCACACCACCTAAACTACCCGCAAGTTCTAATCCTAACTCTCCACTCGTTCCTATCTGAGATCATGTCCTCGGTCAAGAGAAGCTCCTTCATGTCTAGCCTAAGTCTATCCTCCCACCTGAGCTTAGGTCTTCCCCTCCTTCTCAAACCGTCGACCCTCAGCTCTTCGACTCTCCTTACTGGCGCCGTCTGTGGCCTTCTCCTAACATGACCGAACCACCTCAACCTTCCTTCTCGCATCTTCGAGATTATAGTTTCAACTTCAAGTTCTGCTCTGAAAACTCCGTTCGGTATCATGTCAAGCATGGTCTTACCACAAATCCACCTTAGCATTCTCAGCTCTGCCACTTCCACTCTGTTAGCTTGGGCTTTCGTGATGGGCCAACACTCTGACCCGTACAAGATAGCTGGTCTGATCGCCACCCTATAAAATTTTCCCTTAAGCTTAAAGGGGACTTTCTTATCACAGAGCACACCTAACGATGCCCTCCATTTAGCCCATCCTGCTCTAATACGATGGGTACTGTCATCGTCTATCCTTCCTGATTTGTGTATCACCGAACCAAGATATCTAAAAAACTCCTTAGGTTGAAGAATCTGGTTGTCGATACGAACTTCCTCCTCGTTGTGGCTAAGCTCGTTGCTACCAAAATCGCATCTCATGTATTCAGTCTTCTCTCTGCTTACCCGAAGGCCATTTTCTTCCAATGCCTCTCGTCAGTGCTCCAGTCTGTAGTTTAGCCCTTCGGCCGATTCTGCTACCAATACAATATCGTCAGCGAAAATCATACTCCACGGAATGCCCTCTTGTATCCCTCTTGTTATCTCATCGATAATCAGGGCAAAGAGGTACGGGCTAATGGCTGATCCTTGGTGAAGTCCAACTTCCACCGGGAAAAACTCAGTGCACCCTACCGTGCAGCGTACGCGGGTCTTCGCCCCCTCGTACATATCCCTAATGACTCTTATGTATCTCCTTGGGGTTCCTTTTTCTATTAGAGTCCTCCAAATCAACTCTCATGGGACACTATCGTATGCCTTTTCTAGGTCCAGGAAAGCCATATGCAAATCTCTCTGTCTTTCTCTATACTTCTCCATAAGACTTCTGAGGAGGTGGATAGCCTCGACCGAGGACCTCCCTGGCATAAATCCGAATTGGTTCTCTGACACCCTTGTCTCCCTTCTTAACCTCCTCTCAATAACTCTCTCCCACAGCTTCATGGTGTGACCAAGTAGCTTAATACCCCTATAGTTGCTACACACTTGTGCGTCTCCTTTGTTCTTGAAGATGGGGATGACTTCGCTGAGTCTACATTCTTCTGGCATCTTGGCGCTAGAGAATATCTTGTTGAAAAGGCAGGTCAACCAATTCACCCCTTCATCTCCTAGGCTCCTCCAAGCTTCTATGGGTATTTGGTCCGGGCCTACAGCTTTGTTTCTACCCATCTTCTGTAATGCAACCTTCACTTCTTCTTGGCTGATCCTCGAGTAGTAGCATTCTGGTAACAAATGCTGGCTAGGGTTCTCTCCTTCCCCCTTCCTTCAGTGTTCCCCTCGTTGAAGAGAGAGGAAAAATACTCTCCCCATCTCTTTCTAATACCTTCTTCACTCACGATGGTACGTCCTCCTTCATCTTTGATGTATTTAATGTTTCCTAAATCCCTTCTTCTTCTCTCACGGGCTTTAGCAATTCTGAAGATATCGTTTGCTCCCTCTTTTGAGTCCAATTTCTTATACAAATCTTCGTACGCCTTGTCCTTCGCCTCTGCTACCGCCTTTTTTGCTTCCCTTTTAGCCACTTTATACCTCTCTTCCGCAGCTGCCCTATCCGCTTGGTGGTTCTCTCTACTCAAAAGAAACTCTTTGAACCGAGCCTGTTTCTCTGCTACTTTGATCAGCACCTCCTCACTGAACCACCAAGATTCCCTTCGGGTAGACTGGGTTCTCGCTGACCCACTAGTCACGCCTAGGGAAAACTTTGCTACGTCTCTGATGGTGCCAGCAAGGGTGTTCCACATCTGATCCGCATCCCTAGTAGTTAAGTCCTCTGCCCGAGCCGAAAGACCCTCTGAGACTTTCGCTCTAAACGCCTCCACCGCATCTCCGCTAAGATTCTTCCACAAAATCCTTTGCATCCCTGTCGCCTCTCACCTGTGTCTACTCCTCTAGAAAAGAGTATCCAAGGCAACCAATCTGTGTTGGGATGCGCATGTCTCGCCAGGAAAAACTCTATAGTCTTTACATGCCCTAAGGTCATCTCTGCGCACCAACAGATAATCAATCTGGGTGCTATGACCCCCGCTCTGGAAGGTAATTAAGTGGACGTCTCTCTTCTTGAAGAAAGAGTTTGCAACCACTAAGTTGTGAGCAGTAGCAAATTCTAGTATCGAGCATCCTTCATCATTCCTACCTCCATACCCGAATCCTCCATGAACCCCCGCGTATCCATCTGCAGTAGCTCCTATATGCCCGTTCAAGTCACCACCTATAAACAATCGTTGGTCTGCCGGGCATTCCCTCACGAGCTCGTCGAGGGAATCCCAGAA